>KV751341.1:1049865-1099049 GCA_001698575.1 Mola mola | reverse complement strand
GCCAGTGCATAGACATAAGAGGCTTCTATTTTCTCATTTCCATAAAAAAAAGATTTCCTGAGTTAATTCTGAGTTTGGTGAATTGTTATATCCCCAATTAAACTTAGCTTCACTCGCCAGTTTACAAACAAATTAAATTGCAGATAAGTAGACTGTGTGACTCTATTACCAATGGTCTAGATAATATCAGGAATGCAGAAATGTGTTTAAAATAGTGTTGCAGGCCAATTTGTAACTAACATAACAATTTAGGTTTTTCATTAGCCCTACAGGGTTAGTTGTGTGTACACCATTAACAATGATTGCAGGATAGACAACAGCTCTCAGGGATGTTGCAAGATAAGGTGCTAACATGGACCTATCCAAGCAGGGGTTGCAGGAAGCAATTCTGTACCTCTTCGGTACCTCTTTCAATTTGGCCAGTGCCTCTTCAGAAGGGAACTCTAGCCTTTTGGGACCCAGGTTGACCTTGAGACAGGCTGTTCCTGTGAGCAGAGAACCCTCGTTCACAGCCAGGGTGGTGGCCAGTTAAGCAAGGATGATGAGTTTGGGGAAATCTTTTAGGTGACATTTTGTCACTAAAGCCTTGGATACTCCCTAAATACTCTGCTGACTGGCCATGTGTTTATTTCTTGTTCTTCAGTGGCATTTTCCCATCTTCCTTCGTTCCTTTGCCAAATGAATGCGTCTGAACATAATATGGCGGCTTTTTATTCTAAGTATTTTTATCACAGCCACCAAGTTACGTTCTCTTTATTTCATTACAGCACGCCCCCTACAAGTTATAACATAATCGACGCGCATGACCAGAGCATAGAGGAGTGGAAACGTTAATTTATTAAGCTATATGAAGTTTTTATACTTAAATCTTGAAATGAAACGTAAACTAGCATGTCGTGAGACTGTGCACACGGGGTTTCGCCTATGTTGGTACAGCGCTTGCGTGGTCTCCTGAAAGCAAGGTTCTCGTGCCGGTTACTTTTAACACAAGTTGTTGATTGTTGTATCGTTTTACACAGGTAAAATACGGTGCATCCCTGGGACGCATGGACAGTGATTTTAATGCGTTTGGAAAAACGTGTGCACCACAGTTTTTTCCACTTAAGGTCATTATAGCATTTGTCCAAGTACTGCTACATCCTACGGTAGCTATTAGGGGTGGGAGAAAATTTAGATTCTTCAATGCATCGTTTTTCTCTCTTGAATGATTAAGTTTTGGTGCAGAAAAGTTAATCGGAATTTTAAAAGAAATTTCTCATATTCAACTTCACCGTTTTGCGCCACAGGCAACATGGCGAATCTCAGCTGGCGCAATTACATAAGAGGCATTAGTGTATTATGTTCCCAGACGTAGAGCGTTTGCGTTGCCTGGATGTTCTTCAGCACTATGTTAAGAAGGCTGAGCATGGGCGACTGAAGATGGATATGGATATTTGACCAGCACCATGTGGAGGCATTTTGGTTTTTGGTCATTGAGATCAAAGGCTTTTGTGCCATCATCCACACACTGGAGCTGAGGCATAAAATTCCATCTTGATGCTTTTTTACAGAGAAAGCTATACCAATACTGTATAGCATAGCCAAGTTAATGTCTTTGAGTCACCGAAGAGAGCTGCTTTAACTTGTGATGGGTGGACATCAATTGCCACAGAATCTTGTGTTACCGTAACTGCTGACTTTATCAACGATGACAGGCAGCTGGTGTCTCGTGTTCCAAACAACAGCAATGTATGAGCATCACAGGTGCAAATGTGGCTGAGTTTTTGCAGGAAAGTTACAGAAGAATGGCATCTCACTATCAAAGATTTGTTTTAGTGATTGATCACGCCTCCAACATAGTCCTTGCTGCTCAACTGGGTAAATACCTTCATGTAAGATGATATGCCCACACGCTAAACCATGTTCCGCAGCAAGCTCTCAGGTTGACCACTGTATCAAGGCTACTGGGGAACGTAAGGTGAATTGCCAAGTTTTTCCACTTCAGCACCATTGCAAAACACCAGTTTAATGAGAAGCAGTCTTTACTGGGTCCTCCCATATCACAAGTTAATAATTTGATGAAAATCATTTTATCATCGAAATGGAATGGAATCGAATCCTGTCGTTTGCCATCCTTAGTAGCTATACAACAGTAGCAACATACAAACACTATTTCAAAATAAATAAAAATGAGGTGCACCGCAAACTCGCATATCAAGGTACATATTACAAATCGACAAGAACTATGTTCTGTCATTATAAAAGGAACTTACAAATGAAATATTATTTCATTTATAAACTGTATGGTTAATATTGTAAAGGGATTTTAGAATTAATTCAATTCAGTATTTAAAAGCACATTAATGAATTCATCACTAAATAGTAAAATTTATAAGTGTTTTTGAAAATGCACTTTCACACAAGATTCACACATGGGATTACAAATAAGGATTTCAATTTGGTATAAGTGCAATTTTTTTTCTGTTTGCATCTCCTTTTACGGGCTCCTTTTCTCATTGTATTAGCAATTCTATTGAGAAAAAAGTGTAATTGTTCAAGTATCATCCTTGTGTTATGTTAAACCAGTTGGGCACTGCTGAATCTTTGTAACTTTTAAAATATGTTGCTGTGCAGGTTCACATGGCTTTATTTGACTGTACATTACATACATGAGTGAAATAGTCCTGCTGCGTTTCCTGGTCAGTGCTGGTGAATCTATGAAACATGCTCACGGCATTACTAGACAAGTTTAGCAGCCTGTTTAGCAGTTCATGTAAAATACCGGTAAGTGGCTACAGACTGAAAATAACGTTGTCAGCTCAAACTCGATTCCAACTAGCATTTTCTGGCAGTGGCAACGTTTGCAGTGTTCATAAACCTCAACAGTTAGCTATTAGAGGTTGGCTGAAAGTGGTCATTTCAGGATTGAGAGTTTTTCCCAAACAAAACCAGTTCCTATCTGCAGGATTATGAAGAATAAGATTGACAGTTTATATTGATGAGTTTGAAGTGTGCAATCCTGTTGGTACTTCCAAATCAAAGCACAAATTTTGTGCAATGCACTGGATTTTGAGTAACTTACCCCGAGGCCAGCACTCCTCTTTGTTATCCATCTACCTGGCAGTACTTTGTAAGAGTAACAACATAAAAGAAATATGGATATGAAAAAGTGCTTGAACTTCTTTTGTGTGATCCAGTTGTCTTGGAAGAACAGGGGGTATTTGTCCCACCTCTGGGTCAAAATATTTAAGGAACAGCCCAATGTGTAGTTGCAGACAATCTCTGTGCCAATGGAATTGCAGGCTTTGATGAAAGCTTTGCAGGACAATGTTTATCTATTTGCACTAGATGTATGAGTGACTTTCAGACCAAGCAAGTTCTGATGGGGGAGTTCAGTCCAAAGATGAACACAGGGAATATGTCAAACAAGCAGTGGAGAGTGGAAAGCCTTGTGATGGAGTGAAAAGGCAATGTCCTCTGGCAGAAATTTCTCATTTTGATGTAAGAACTGGATATCCAACAACATATTCCATGGTTTGTTAGGGAGGTACTTTTCGAATGAAACTTGCAATGTCTGGGTGTGTTAATTTCCAAGAAATACATCTCTTTAGAAACTCTAAGGAAGGTTATTCTCGGTCTTCCCTACAAGGGAGAAGATAAAAACACTGTCCCCACATTTTAAGTAAAAACATAAGACGGCAACACAGCTGAAAACTGGACTCTTAATTGCTGCCTTTCTTGATTTGAGAAGATATACCTGATGGTAAGTTTATCTGAAAGATAATTTTGGATTTAAAAGGGACAGTGGAACTTTACTCAGATCCATACAGAAGAATCCCTTGGATATCTTCAGTTCAAATTTTTTGACCACAGACAGAAATATGAAAAAGTATTTCATAACAGAAAACTTTTCCCAGTGCATCACTACTAAGAGCATTACCCTTACATGATCCAATGCTTTGGTCCTCTAGTTAGTACTTAGACCATAAATATGCAAAAAGTGCAGAATGTAAGGGAATCGACTATAGAACGGGGACCATAAAGTTTCTTGCACAAGTTGACCTACACACTGCCAAGCTCTTCAAACTGTTGAAGAACAAAGGAGGCACTACAGGGAGGAAAATAAGACAGATTCTCTTGCAGAGGTATGTTTTGCAGTATGATAGACAACATTATGTAACTACTGTTAACCCTTTCAACTATTTATTTTTCTGTTTCCTACACATTATTTTTTCAAATTCTTCTACTCTGATTAGTGGACTGGGGTGTGGATTTTTTTTTCTTACTTTAGTCCTCTGTAAATAAAACATTATTTTCCTTGTCATTTCACCTTCTAGTTTTTATGTCTCTCCCCCTTACATAACCCCTTCTCTCCTTTTAATCCAAATCTTCTGTTACCTCACCTTTTGTTTATCTCACTACTTCTGCTTCTCCACCTTCCTCCTTCTTCCACTTGTTGTCTCTCCCTGTTTGATATCCTGTTTCCCTCCCCTCTTCCTGTTGTTTCCTCTTTATCGTCTCTCCTCCTATTATGTTCCATAGGGCTAGTCACCCAAAACAAAAAAAACAAAAAAAACAAAAAAAAAAATGTTTCTCTTAGCTGGAGTGCTACTTATCCATCTCTAGTTTTTGTTTTGAGCTGCTCCCTTCTCTCAGCTCAGTTCTTTTTTTTGGGCCATTTTCTGTGCCCTACTACTCTCCCCTGATTTCAGATATTTTCCCTTCTCTCCACTTCTTCCTCCTTATGTTTCTCTTCCACTGTCTCAACCTCCCACCATCATCTTCTTTCTTTCCCATTGTCCTCCTTGCACCCTTTGTCTTGTTTTACCACTCTTCCCTCATCTTTGTTCCTCTTTTGCTTGTCATCTCTCCTTCTTATTAATCTTCTCTAAATAAATTTCAGCCCCATTCACACTGTATTTTCAACAGGAAACGAGAATTTTCTAGTTAAAATTTGATATGAACTGGTCTGTTAAAGAAATAATGATAGTGAATTACTTTCAAGTTTCTATTTGAAGCCACCTAACAATTTACACAGTAAAATGACTAGCTGTGTTATGGACCATGTAACATGTAATGACATTTGGTCTCAGCAACAAGTTTGCTTCTCAGCATACTGTATTACGAGATTCCTTGATTCACACTTAGGCTTTCGGCTGCAGTTTTCACATAAACAAAATTGTGGAGACGTGGAAATGTAACCATTTATGTTCATGTGATGATTATTTGCTCAGTACCAGTCTATTGCTACAAATGTCATGTCCTTAATTTCAAATGCATTTGGAAATGTGATATGTAGAATGTGTTAGTGCTGTTCAAAAATATTTTGTATTTTCTTTTCTCTTCTTAGAATGTTCAAAAGACGAGGGAGTGCATCCTCAAGGGACAGTACATTTACTTTAATAAAGACCCTAACAGTCTAAAGTATACCTGGTTTGTATATCTTTATAGTTTGGTTTCTCCTAGTATAAAATCCAATTTTGAACACTACGTACTTAATCATTCATGTGGAAGCAGTTTGTTTAACATTTGGTAAGGTATTATTCTTTTACTATCCATTTTATTAGTACAACTCTGTTACCTAATGTTACTTATTCCAGACATGACGGTCTACCAATTTTGTCTAATATCTTAACAGTACAGTCCACTTGTTTGTGGTGTCTCCATCTCTAATCTGATGGTGTAAGAATCATTCCAATAGATCTAAGCACGACTTCCATGTGATCAGGCACAAGTAACTAAAGTGCTTGTTTCTATCAAAACCATCCCCCAAAAGTCTGACAGCATTGCAAAAAGGTTTCTTCCACAGACAGACCTTTAGAAATAGAGTAAAATTCATGTTTAACTAGAAACACAGTACTTGTTCATTCACTAAAATCTTACGGGTTGAGATGAGATGTTTTTAATGTCTTCTTGTACAATCAGAATCAGATTTATTGGCCAGGTTTGTGCTTACAAACAAGGAATTTGACCCTGGTTCAACTTGGCTTTCAATATACAAAATACACAAAATAGAATAAAGTATAAAATAAGTAACACTAAAGATAGAGGTCTGTGTCGAGTGCAATGTAGAAGATGATTAGTGCAATTAGGAGTATGTATTTCAAATAGTAGATACAATGAAGATATATGCAAATATGCATATGAGGTAGAGAGTTATTGCAAATAAGTTTTCCTGATGCTCTTTGACTGGTAGTTCATCAGAGCAGCCTGGAGGGAGAAGCTGTCTCTGTGACACGTGGTCTTGGCGTACAGTGCTCTGTAACGCCTACCAGAGTGGAGGACTTTAAACAGATTTTTGAGCGGGGTGTGAGGGGTCTGCAGAGATGTTTCTTGTCCGTTTTCCTGACCATGGACCGGTACAGGTCCTGGATGGAGGGCAGGTTGGCCCTGATAATCCTCTCTGCAAACCTGATTGTCTGTTGCAGTCTGTTCCTGTCCTGTTTGGTGGCAGATCCAAACCAGACAGTGATGGAAGTGCAGATGACAGTCTGGATGATAGCAGTGTAGAAGGTGATTAGGAGTTTTTATGTCTCTCCCCCTTACATAACCCCTTCTCTCCTTTTAATCCAAATCTTCTGTTACCTCACCTTTTGTTTATCTCACTACTTCTGCTTCTCCACCTTCCTCCTTCTTCCACTTGTTGTCTCTCCCTGTTTGATATCCTGTTTCCCTCCCCTCTTCCTGTTGTTTCCTCTTTATCGTCTCTCCTCCTATTATGTTCCATAGGGCTAGTCACCCAAAACAAAAAAAACAAAAAAAACAAAAAAAAAAATGTTTCTCTTAGCTGGAGTGCTACTTATCCATCTCTAGTTTTTGTTTTGAGCTGCTCCCTTCTCTCAGCTCAGTTCTTTTTTTTGGGCCATTTTCTGTGCCCTACTACTCTCCCCTGATTTCAGATATTTTCCCTTCTCTCCACTTCTTCCTCCTTATGTTTCTCTTCCACTGTCTCAACCTCCCACCATCATCTTCTTTCTTTCCCATTGTCCTCCTTGCACCCTTTGTCTTGTTTTACCACTCTTCCCTCATCTTTGTTCCTCTTTTGCTTGTCATCTCTCCTTCTTATTAATCTTCTCTAAATAAATTTCAGCCCCATTCACACTGTATTTTCAACAGGAAACGAGAATTTTCTAGTTAAAATTTGATATGAACTGGTCTGTTAAAGAAATAATGATAGTGAATTACTTTCAAGTTTCTATTTGAAGCCACCTAACAATTTACACAGTAAAATGACTAGCTGTGTTATGGACCATGTAACATGTAATGACATTTGGTCTCAGCAACAAGTTTGCTTCTCAGCATACTGTATTACGAGATTCCTTGATTCACACTTAGGCTTTCGGCTGCAGTTTTCACATAAACAAAATTGTGGAGACGTGGAAATGTAACCATTTATGTTCATGTGATGATTATTTGCTCAGTACCAGTCTATTGCTACAAATGTCATGTCCTTAATTTCAAATGCATTTGGAAATGTGATATGTAGAATGTGTTAGTGCTGTTCAAAAATATTTTGTATTTTCTTTTCTCTTCTTAGAATGTTCAAAAGACGAGGGAGTGCATCCTCAAGGGACAGTACATTTACTTTAATAAAGACCCTAACAGTCTAAAGTATACCTGGTTTGTATATCTTTATAGTTTGGTTTCTCCTAGTATAAAATCCAATTTTGAACACTACGTACTTAATCATTCATGTGGAAGCAGTTTGTTTAACATTTGGTAAGGTATTATTCTTTTACTATCCATTTTATTAGTACAACTCTGTTACCTAATGTTACTTATTCCAGACATGACGGTCTACCAATTTTGTCTAATATCTTAACAGTACAGTCCACTTGTTTGTGGTGTCTCCATCTCTAATCTGATGGTGTAAGAATCATTCCAATAGATCTAAGCACGACTTCCATGTGATCAGGCACAAGTAACTAAAGTGCTTGTTTCTATCAAAACCATCCCCCAAAAGTCTGACAGCATTGCAAAAAGGTTTCTTCCACAGACAGACCTTTAGAAATAGAGTAAAATTCATGTTTAACTAGAAACACAGTACTTGTTCATTCACTAAAATCTTACGGGTTGAGATGAGATGTTTTTAATGTCTTCTTGTACAATCAGAATCAGATTTATTGGCCAGGTTTGTGCTTACAAACAAGGAATTTGACCCTGGTTCAACTTGGCTTTCAATATACAAAATACACAAAATAGAATAAAGTATAAAATAAGTAACACTAAAGATAGAGGTCTGTGTCGAGTGCAATGTAGAAGATGATTAGTGCAATTAGGAGTATGTATTTCAAATAGTAGATACAATGAAGATATATGCAAATATGCATATGAGGTAGAGAGTTATTGCAAATAAGTTTTCCTGATGCTCTTTGACTGGTAGTTCATCAGAGCAGCCTGGAGGGAGAAGCTGTCTCTGTGACACGTGGTCTTGGCGTACAGTGCTCTGTAACGCCTACCAGAGTGGAGGACTTTAAACAGATTTTTGAGCGGGGTGTGAGGGGTCTGCAGAGATGTTTCTTGTCCGTTTTCCTGACCATGGACCGGTACAGGTCCTGGATGGAGGGCAGGTTGGCCCTGATAATCCTCTCTGCAAACCTGATTGTCTGTTGCAGTCTGTTCCTGTCCTGTTTGGTGGCAGATCCAAACCAGACAGTGATGGAAGTGCAGATGACAGTCTGGATGATAGCAGTGTAGAAGGTGATTAGGAGTTCCTGAGGCCCATTTAACTTTGTGAGCTGTTGTAGGAAGTATCATTTCCAGTTTTGAGTAGGTTCAGCTCCAGGTGATTCTGAGTACACCAGTGGACTAGCTCTACTTCCGCTTCCTGTCTGTATGCGGACTCATCACTATCCTGGATCAGACTGATGACTGTGGTGTCGACTGTATACTTCAGGAGTTTCACTGGGGGGGGGTCCCTTTAGGTGCAGTCATTAGTTTCGGGAGACAACGCTGATTGTCCGGGTGCTGGATGTGATGCCCCCCGAGCCTCACATGCTGCCTCCTGTCAGTCAGGAGGCTGGCGATCCAGAGACAGGTGGATGTGGGCACTGTGAGCTGGGTGAGCTTCCGGTGGAGGATTTTAGGGATGATGGTGTTGAACGCTGAGCTGAAGTCCACCAATGTGATCCTAGCTTACGTACTTGCGGAGTCGTGGTGATGCAGAATGTAGTGCAGTGAGAAGTTAGACTGCATCATCCTCTGACCTGTTTGCCCAGTACGCAAACTGAAGTGGGTCCAGCAGGGGGCCTGTGATGTCCTTCAGGTGGCTCAACACCAATCTCTCAAAGGATTTCATGACCACAGACGTCAGGGCATTCGGCTTGTAATTGAATCCTGTGATAGAGGGCTTCTGTGTACTGCAGGCCTCTTCAAACTGAGACAGTCGTTGGCTAAGAAGCTGTTTTTTAGCTTCTCACTGTAGCTTCTCTTAGGCCCCGTTTACACAAAACAAGAAGAATATTAAGGTCATGGAGTGGCCTAGTCAGTCTCCAGAGCTCAACCCAATAGAAAACCTGGAGAGGGAGCTGAAGGGTCCAGTTTCCAAGCGGCAGCCAAGAAACTTGAAGGAATTAGAGACTTTCTGTAAAGACAGTTGGGCCAAAATCCCTCCTAAGTTGTGTGCAAACCTGGTGACCAACTACAAGAATCGTCTCATCGCTGTGCTTGCCAACAAAGGTTTCTCTACCAAGTACTAACTTATGTTTTGCTTGGGGATCGAATACTTATTTCACTCAATAAAATGCACAACATTTTATATATTTGTATAATATATATAGTGTTTTTCATGCATTTACAGCTGATATTCTGTCTATTGCCATAATCAGTAAACAACCATAAAAATTTGATTCCGGTGATTTCTTTGAAGTAGGCAAACTTTCAAATTTAGCAGGGGATCAAATAATTATTTCCCCCACTGTATGTTTAAATGTTTATACTGAAATGCTCTGAGCTATCAAATACAAAACAACTTTTTGTTGCGTCCATTTTATAAGACATTAAGAAAAATCTTCACTGGGAAAACATCTGAGGAGCATGTAAATGCACTACTCTCCTTGAGAAAGATTTGTGTTTCTGGGCAAACTAAGATGTTTTCACTCTCTAACAGTGTGTCTCTACAGGGATCCTTACTGTAATGCTGTCAGACATTTATAGTAAACTGAGAGCCAGCCAGTGGAATACAAATGCCCTTTTAATGGACTTTAATATTCGTAATCCTACAAAAGCTGTTTTTCCCAAATGGCATGCATCATTTTTCATCAGCTGTTGTTTTGTCATTTTTCTTCTGTCCAATGTAGATTTTGATGCCACAGCTGTCCAGAGTGAGCTTTACCAAGTTTATCTAGGGATTTACACCATTAACGTTGAGGGAGGTGGTATTACCAGTCCACCAGCAGATGTTGGCTTGTGATTACGGGTGTTGAAATTCTGCTTGACTTGGGAAACATCGTTTTCGCCACTGCATGCTTGCTGGGGTAATATATGCACTGAACACCAGTTATCTCCAAAAACTGAGAGCCTTCTTTGAGGTACTCCAGAAACTCTTCCTTCAACTAGATGCTGGCAAACTCTCTGCCAAAGTGCAGATGCTAAAAAACAAACTCTGTGAATAAGCCCACTATTGATTGTGTTCTGAAGAATTGACAATTTTTTTTTTTTTTGGGGGGTCAAAAAGTTATCGAAAATACAGAAGGACCAGGGCAATGGCGGTTTAAGTGAGAAGCCAGTGCCACCATAATTCTGAGTCTATCCCCCCCGGTGGAAAAGTCTCTATCAATAATAAAACGACAGGTTTATTAGATTGATTGATTTGATTTTGTACTGAAGCAGGACACGGAACTAAATCATCTTAACAGGTTTCTGGTCAAACCACTTAACGTGGCGCACTCATTGCGGATCATGCGGATCACGCGGATTACACCACTTGAGCAGAAAATGAGTGTAAGTTTTTGAAAAGCATGCTAGTAAAACAAAGGTGAGTAACGTTAAACTATTTATTTGTACAATTGAAAATACAAGACAAGATCTTCGTCTGGTCTGGAAACATTGAATGTATGTTTAGCTCGAGTTGTGTGTCAACACAAGATTAAAATGATTTCAACACTGTCATTTTTGACATTTTCACACGTGGACAAAATTGTTGTTAACCTTCCATTAAAGGAAGAAAAACCCACAATGGTCACTGAAATAACTTGAAACTGACAAAAGTAATAATAAATATAAATGTACTGAAAATTAACTAACTAAAATCAGACATTGCTTTTGAATTGTGGCTCAACAGAATCATTTTGAAAAACAAATTAATGAAACTGGCCTGGACAAAAATGATGGTACTCCTAGAAAAGATTGAAAATAATTTGACCAGGGACATGTTAAACTAAGATGTGTCCTGTAATTAGCATCACAGGTGTCTTCAAACTTGTAATCAGCCAGTCTGCCTATTTAAAGGGTGAAAAGTAGTCACTGTACTGTTTGGTATCATGGTGCGTACCACACTGAACATGGACCACAGAAAGCTAAGGAGAGATTTGTCCCTGGAGATTAGAAAGAAAATTATAGACAAGTATGTTAAAGGTAAAGGCTATAAGACCATCTCCAAGGAGCTTGATGTTCCTGTGACTACAATTGCACATATTATTCAGAAGTTTAAGGTCCACGGGACTGTAGCCAACCTCCCTGGACGTGGTCGCAAGAGGAAAATTGATGACAAATTAAAGAGACGGATAATACAAATGGTAACCAAAGAACCCAAAACAACTTCCAAAGAGATTAGAGGTGAACTCCAAGGTCAAGGTACATCAGTTTCAGATTGCACCATCTGTCGCTGTTTGAGCCAAAGTGGACTTGACGGAAGACACCACTGTTGAAAGCAAATCATAAAAAAGCAAGACTGGAATTTGCCAAAATGCATATTGACAAGCCAAAAAGCTTCTGGGTGAATGTCCTTCGGGGAGATGAGACAAAACTGGAGCCTTTTGGCAAGTCACATCAGCTCTATGTTCACAGACGCAAAAATTAAGCATACGAAGAAAATTACACTGTACCTACAGTGAAACATGGAGGAGAATTGGTAATGTTGAGTGTCTTGAATCTTTGCAGGGCACAATGAAATCTCAAGACTATCAAGGCATTCTGGAGCGAAATGTGCTGCCCAGTGTCAGAAAGTTTTGTCTCAGTCACAGGTTATGGACTCTCCAACAGGATAATGACCCAAAACACACATTGAACATCTGTGGAAGGAGCTGAAACATGCAGTCTGGAGAAGGCACCCTTCAAACCTGAGACAGCTGGAGCAGTTTGCTCACGAGGAGTGGGCCAAAATACCTGTCGATAAGTGCAGAAGTCTCATTGAGAGTTACAGAAATTGCTTGATTGCAGTGATTGCCTCAAAAGGTTGTGCAACAAAATATTAAGTTAAGGATACCATCATTTTTGTCCAGGCCAATTTCATTAGTTTGTTTTTTAAAATGATTCTGTTGAACCACAATTCAAAAGCAATGTCTGATTTTCATTAGTTAATTTTCAGTAAATTTTTATTTATTATTACTTTTGTCAGTTTCAAGTTATTTCAGTGACCATTGTGGGTTTTTCTTTAACGGAAGGGTACCAACAATTTTGTCCAGATGTGTAGTTGTAACAGTATTGACTTAATATTGCATGTTGTGCTTTTGTGTGAATGTTCCATTACTTTTTGCTCTTCAGTTTTTAAAATGAAGAGAAAGGGGGACATTATGGCTTACTTCGTCCCCCATACCCCCCTCAAATTGTAACAGTTAGCAGTGGACAAGGTGGTACAGATGCAGAGAAAGAGCAGACAGAAAGAGAAGAGAGGCAGCATGAAGTTTCGGTACCTGGATAGACAGTTGAAAGTCACATAGAAAAAGAAAGAGGAGATGAGAGACAGGCAGAAGGAGGGACAGATCAGAGAGAGACAGAGGCTTGTGCTTCATCAAACTCACTGGACCATCAGGTTAATGATGGGGACAGAAGAATGGCCAGTTTTAAAAAAAAATGTAGCTACAGTACGTTCATGAAGTTTATTATTAATTATCAAATTATGTAATTTCATCAATCTAATGCTGGTGGTGTTTTCTTTATTGCTCTATTATATCTATTTACATTTATTTATCTTTCTCCAGATATTAGCCAAGTTCGGCAAGATCCACCAGAGCCAGAAAGCGAAAATGAGAGAGGGGAAGAAGAGAGAGAGACAGAGGCTTGTGCTTCATCATCTTCATTCACTGGACCATAAGTTTAGTGATGCTGACAGAACATATACTTGTTTGGAAGAAAAAATTGCAACAGAATCTTCAGGAAGACATGTTTAGTCTTATGGTTAATTATTAAACAGATTATCCAATTTCATTGGTCTACCAATATCCTATTGGTGTTTTATTTGTTGCTCTAGTTTATTTGTCTACATACGTTTTTTCTTTCTCCATATATCAGCAAATGTTGGCAGGAGCCACCAGCACACCCAAGGCTGAAAACATTTCTGAGAACCTTGATGGGGGACAGGAGAAGGAGCTTAAGGCCCTGTTCACACGACAAAGTTTTCGGGTGAAAACGCAAAACTTCAGTTGTGTTTTGGCTGTCTGCCTACACAAGAACGGAGTTTACGTTGCTTGAAAACTGACAATACGGAAACGGGCTCCAGAGTGTAAGGATTTGAAAAAGTCCCCCTCTTTGTTTCCATGTAAACAGAAAAAAACATAACATTTTGAAAATGGGCATACGCAGTAAGGTCAATTGTTTTTCCTCACTGTAGCACCCAGGTTTTTTGGGGGGTTTTTTTGTGCCAAGAAAAGTGTCTCTACGCATACGCTTGTTTTAGTTCGTCACAAAATCACACTGCCAAATACTGGCTGGGCATGTGTAATACAGAATTTCTGGTGATTCCTGCGGTCTCGTATGGACGGACATCGTTTTCAAAGCGTTGCCATCTGGACGTAGAACTATTCGAAAACGGTGACTGAAAACGAAACGGAACACTGTTGCGTAAACGGGGCATTAATGTCACCTGGTGTGACAATTAAGCAGTATTCACAAATGCAGGACTCAGCATATTGTTATGCCTGCAGACATTTTAGCCCTCCGAATAGCCAAGTGTCAGTTTTTTGGTTCTCAAGAGGGATTCCAAAATTGGAAAAAAAGCTACTGTCTAACATTAGGAAGACTCCCTGCCCTTAAAAGTGTACTACAAGAGATAGCCAAAGAACACAGTGGTGACAGAACAATTGAAGCTCCAAGTCTGCTGGCACAGATATATTTTGATTTCAGTGTGAATCTTGTTATATTTAGTCAATGCCTTAGTTCACACATTCAATGACTTCAGGCAGGAATCATTCTTTCATAACATATAGGATGAGTAGTTGAGCATTTATGAGCAATGTGAAGCTTCAGTACGGCCATCCGCAAAATAATAAAAAAGGCCAAGCTCAAAGTTCAGTAAATACTATGTACTGACCTCTGTTGGTCAGAGTATGTCAGAACCAGATAATGACGACTTTCGTATACAAACTTTTTCCACACTTTTATTTAATGCTATGAGCATGACAGAAGGTTTTCAAAAGCAAACTGTGACTTAATGACTAGCATTCAAGCACTGCACCCCAAAAATTATGTTTGTCTGAAAGAAACAGCTCTATTGTCATTTGCTAGATTGTACGACTCAGACATTGACGACTTGGGCCATGAATTACATCAATTCAGATGGATTTTAGAAAGAAAAAATAAATAGGATAGACACCCTCTAACGTTGTAGAACTAGTACAGTTTACTGAACCATACAAAGATGTATTTTTTTTAGCTCTGCAGACGCTTCAAAATTGCAGTTGCAATCCCAGTGAGTTCTGCTCATGTGAGCAGAGTTTTTCTACTTTGAAGCAGGTGAAATCATGCCTCAGATTATGAGTGACAAGAGACTAAGCAATTTGGGTTGACTCAGTAATGATTCAAAGAGCGGAAAAGGGTTTAAACATTGAAGACTTTGTAGATCGATTTGCCAAACTTCACAAAAACTGCAGAATACTAATACTGTAGGGTAAGCATTTTCTTACAATAAATTCAATTCAATTCAATTCAGAATACTTTATTTATCCCCAGGGGAAATTGTTTCTTTACAGGTGCTCCCTGCAAGCATGGAAGTGAAAAACAAAATATATATAAAACCATGTGTTGTATCTATATGACTATTGTATCTATGTATCTAATGTTTACATTTTGCTAAAAACAGTGAACATGTAAAAGAGTGTAATAATCTTTATGTCTGCAAAAATTATAAATGAAAATAAAAATGTTACACTGCCAAACCTCAAAATCCTAACAAGAGTTTTTGTCAGAATTTTTGTCAAAATGTTCATTTCTACTCAGACATATGTCATTATACTTAAAATAAGACCAAAAAAGAGAATTTTCACTTGGTGCAAGTGAATTATCACTTTCTTGAAGCATATTTTCACTTGGCAGATTTTTCTACTTATGACAAGTTGTTTGATAATTGTAATTAATCATTCAAATCAATCAATTGTTCAAGAGACTGTGAACTATTCATGAGGAGGATAGACAAGTATATATAGTATATTTTTATATATATAGTTCAGACTTAGATATTTGACATTTCTTATATGTGCCCCTGAATCAAAAATGACATGGACTGAGCTTCATATTGCTTTTTTAAATATTGTTTTATTGACTGTTTTGAAAGGGATTAGTAAGACCGTTTGTATTAACTATACATCAATATATAATAACTATACATTGATGAAATAATTTCATTTGCAAGTTTTCGTAATTCCTCTTTTTATTGCATATTATAACATAATAGTTAATTAGAAGAAGAAACTTTGTCATTGCACTGCGAGATACAACAAATCTTTTGTTAGCAGCAATCCCTTCTAGTAGCTATTGTCAAGTATAACAATACTTGAAAATCGTTTTTAATCACATCTAGAATAATACATTAAGTTGCAAACATGTTAATCAATTCTTATTTTTATTGTAGAATTAGCTGATAATTTAGGAAACCCTTTAGTATTACTCGTGTGACACTTGCGGTCCTCCACAGGAACACACACTGCCATACTAAAAACAACAATGAGGTAACACCACACTTAGATTCACAGATAGGAACATTTCCAAATTTGACCTGACCTTATATTGCTCTAGCTTATAGATGAAAACAAATAAAACTTAAAAATGCAAATATGAATAGGGTAGTTTCCCTGCCAGAGGATTGTGCAGGAATTTATTCCTAATAAACTGCCTGTCACTGATCTCCACATTTTAATCAAATTTGTTTATATAAACAACCATGTACCACAAAATCCACTACAAGCAGCCACTATCATTCATTATTCAGTGTCTTAAGTTTAAATAGATGTCATCAACGCTGATCTGTGCCACAGATGACTATTTAATAAACCTGCTAACTATTTGTACAAAATCGAGTCAAATCAAATCTAATGTAATGTGGGTAAGATGCAATAAATTATATTTTTTGTATTAACAACTAATTTACTTTCAAAGCGTTAAGCTGTTCAGAGTCATCGCTTCTACTAGCACCTACTGTCTGGAACTATTGATCAAGTCCAATGCCCACCATTGCTATGAAATAATTGGGCTGAAGGGATCAGTGGAGAAGACGCAACTCCTCTCTTCATATGGGCTCTGGCCCAAATCATAGCAAAGCTGGCTGCCTCAGTTAATTAGGTTATGGTAAGCTAACTATTGATTTTACATTTACAGGGAGTGGTGTTTCGAGTTTTTTTAGTTGTTTTTTTTTTAAATTCTTATTTAATGCATAGACTCCAAATGAAGGAAACCGAATTAGCCTGTTATCCGTTGCATTCACTATCACACTTACCATTGATGCTAACCGTCACAGCAGGCCCTGTCTTTGGGCTTTGACCAATCAGTGATTCGTGGCACAAGAAGTGTTTTTTCGGGTTCAACGAAATTTTCTCTCCCGTTAGAACAATCCCAGGTACCAGAACTTTCAGGGGTCCAGCGACTGCAAAAGCCGTAGCCTGCATGTAAGGGGAAAGTGCCCCTGGTCGACCAGCAAGAAACATCATAGCTGCAACAGAATGGTGTCCGGACGACCTTGCAGCGAAGAACGCATGACGTTAAAAAACCTCTTCTTCGTTATCGTGGTTTTCCGGCACGCGCAAGCAAATGCGTTTTGCTGCCCTCCACAGGTCATTTGTAGATGTCTATAGGTGCCTCAGATCCTGTCTGAAATCACATCCTACTACCTAGTGTACTACATAAGATTTTGCTATTTCTTAGTGGTTTATAGACAACATGATACACAAAAGTATCCCACAACGCATTTTGAAAAGTAGTGAATAACGATGGTCACTAACCCAGCACATATATTCCACCATGCATTGCTAGGAAGAAAAATAGCAGGTATGCAAAACAGATCGGCACATCAAAATCTTATGATTGTAAAATGAGATTAACGTTTGTATAAATATTTAATTTGCAGATTGGTATTTAATTTACTTTTCTGTGTTTATTGAGAGTTATAATTTAATTTATAGTTAAATGTTTCTTTGTACTTTATATCAGGAGGTACTTCATTGGTGTAACTTCACATACATTGTGGTCTTGTGATGTTTGATTGGTGGAGTGATATGAGCAAAAGGGGATGTCTCATGACCAACTCAGTTCTTCTTGGGGTGGCACCTGGTTTGATGCTGGAAACGACAGTAAAGTGGTTGAAGTTCAGCAAGTTGTTGTCACTGTGCTTTTTCATATGCACCCACATTCAGAAGCAGTTTTGCTTGGAAGTTAAAATAACGCCTGGACCAAAGCCAGCGTTACATTATTCTACTTGTAAACTTCCATATTAATAATGTTAATAATGGAATCCACCACCAATTCAAACAGCAAATTAAGGTGTAGTTTGATACACAGAAATGTCTTGAAAAAGTCATCAGGATTTTATTTAAAAAATTATGTGTTTATGTAATTACAAACCTTAATCATTGTTTATCTTTTTACATACAATTTTACAACATCTTAGTGTAGCAAGAGTAGTACTTTTCCTCCTGTTTATTGTTTATATTCTTCTAATCCTGTCACACAGCTCTCAGAACAAGAAGTCTAATGAGGAGGTAGTCATCCATAGATTAGTTTGTTTTATCTTTTGCAAACGGGCACCATACACAAATCCACCGTTTGTGGAAAAAAAAATTATGTTAACGTGAGCAGAGAAACATAAATCACCATAAAACATGTGTTATTTGTTAATTTTGAAAGTAAAATATCTGTTCTTAATTTGTGTGTACAATAACGCCTTGACACCTGAATTCATTTACAATTATATTGAAAAAAAATAATTATTTCTGTTTCTGTGAGAATGCATACGCTAACTTGGCTGCTGTCTGAATGCAAGCGGTATGATGCAAATTCGCGACGATCGGCCTTAAGGGGATAATACGAATTTATCCCATTCTGCTTAACTGAAGATTTAACTACAGCTAATAACCAGGCAAGATAAGCTCTGTGGGTGCAAATGCAGGAGGTGAGGAGAGCAGGAGTAAAGGCTTGTTTTCATGGTCTCCTAGCCTTCTTCAAAGGGCAACAGATCAGTTGCTATAACATTCACATGGAATCCTATGTTTAAGGTGCTAAATACAAGATTTTCAACCTTAATACAGCATCAAACACCTATTTGATATAAAAAGATACAGTACAGTAATTGCATCCTGAGCACAGGCTGCAGCCACACACCCCCAGTATTTGTTGATATCTGACCATTTCCTTTCTTAAGTATTAGTTGGCCCGGCCACATGTGTATGTGATGTGCATGTGAACCCCTCCCTGTGAAATTGTTGCACTCTCCTCCTACATAAAAGTAAGAGCTTGGGGTGTGATTGCTAACAGAGTTTGAACACTAAAGATCATAGAGGGCAGTGGATGTTTCAATGTCTCTTCTACCAAAGAATATGCAGGTTTTGGTTAAAATGGCCTCAGACAAAGAGAGACAGAAGACCAGAGTCAACATTGGTATAGCGTTTCCAAGATGGAGGGCCCTGCAAGATGGTAAAGTACTCCAATTTAACTCAGAGCTGGCTTCTCTTCTCGAATATATCTGTTTTCATTAGTGACCTGTGTTTTACCAATGCCTGCCTGCCAAGAATTGCATCCCTCATATCAATGCAAAAGGCAAAGCTGTGTTTATTAAACGCCTGCAGGTTGATACCTCCTGGTGGGACGACTGGATGACCAAATGTGCATGAGGCACATTTCCCTTGTGCTGAAATGAATCGAATTCAAGGTGGAATGCAATTCTGGCAGGGATTCATGCTGGATTAATTTAGGCATGTTAACAAACTACCACAATTAGTTTATTGTTGCCACTAGGGTAACATTCCACAACATTCATTGTTGAAAATAAACATGCATTACTTCCATTCATGTGCTGGAGCCTATCCCAGCATCATCGGGTGAAGGCAGGGTACACCCTGGACAAGTCGTCAGTTCATCGCAGGGTTGACTATAGAGACAAATAAACATCCACACTCACGTTCTCTGGGCAATTTAGAGTGACCAATTAACCTAACCCCCATTATTTTAAAGTAAATTCAAGTTTGCATTACTTTACATTTCTAATTTAACAAGCCTCGTCATAGCCTCTATTTATAATATGTTATTCTTGTTCTAAGTGTATTCAAAATGCTAATCTCAAGAAACCAGTTGGATAAACTAATGTTTGTTTGAGGATTACAATACCACCTAGAGCCAAACACCCCAACAGGGGTTGAGAAGGCCAACACCCCCAGGCCTGACCCAAACTGAGCTTTAAGTGGACTGCTAACCATTGTCCGCTGTTTTACGTGTTATGTAAATGGGGGGTATTACAGATTACATTTTGAAAAATATTTGATTAGTCAAAATGATAAATGATTTTCATCGTCTGGTTATTGAAGATACAAGCTTCCTGGGAAAGACTGATTAGGAGAGATGGCATTCATCCTTCTTTGGAAGGAACTGCTCTCATTTCTAGAAATATGGCCAGATGTATTAGTCAGCTAATTTGACAATTTAGAGTTGTGGCAAGTAAGCAATGTTGCAGTTTTACACACTTCTCTGCTTCTGGATCAATACATTTCTCATACAGTACCGCTGGATTTATAGACTCATGAACTCATGGACTGGCAGAAACCTGGTGTACAAGCCCTCAGCCTAATTCCTCATGTCCTACACCACCCTGGTCTCTTTGACCCCTTCCCCTCTTGAGAAAGCTACAGGACATGCACAGCGTACAGTGATAAAATTATAATCCCCTGGCTCAACCACTCTTATACACTATGCACTTATATTGCATAGCTGAATTATATTTAGCCTTTTCTATTTGGTATGTGTTTCCTTTGTGAAAGCAAACATTGAAGATGATTAAATCTCTTTAACAACTCAAAAACTTGTATACATGGTATACTAATAACTGGTTAATTTAAACCTAAGTTCCCCTCTTATGATTGTTACTGTGCCACCTGACAACATTTAAATCATGAGCTATTGTACATTAAATGCGTGTTGCATTTAATGCGACCCCTAACAGGATAAGCGGTATAAAATGGATGGATGGATGCATGTGTCTGTGTCTGTCTGTCGGTCACTCACTGTTAGACAGAGACACAGACAGACACACACACATGTTCACGATGTCACGTCGCCAGGTTACACACAATCCTGCTGCCCCCTAAAAGGGGAATTCTAGGATGGGTAAGAGACCAGTACTTGTATTTTAATAACCAGCATCAAATGCTTTAAATGAAGATGTCAGACTACAAATATTATATCCTTAATGGATACTGATCTAATTTTTATGCTTTTTAAAAAAAAAAAATAGCTTAAACCAAGTCCATCTAATAAAATCTGTAATGAATGCACACATTGTATTGCTCCATTGATTACCAAGCCTCATATACAACTGTAGAATCTTTGTGTTATCTATGGTGTCCTCTACACATTCTGTCTGCTCAGATGAATACACTAACTATTGGTAAAGAAATTTTTTCTTAACTGATGTTGGTTAGCAAATAAAACAATGATGACCATGATGATGATAAAATTATGACCATAACGTGCCTGAGACAACTTAAATTTCCTGTCTAGTTGCAAATAAGTTCAGGTTCTCTGTACAAAAAATACAGTACAGACTGAGTTCTTTAGATTATTGTAAAAATGTAAAATAAGTCCTGCAACTCAACCAACAGACCATGATTAAGCACACAGCATTTGAAAGTTACATTCTTGCTCTCAATTGCTACAACAGCTGCTGTGCTTCTACAGTACAAGTTGTTTCCTTACAGACAATATCACGAGCCTATGTTGTGGTTATCAAATGCAATTTATGGCACTGTTTACAAGCAGCAAAGCCACTGACAACGCTATTCTCACAGTCTGTTTTTACACAGCAACGCTCCAAGACATCCGACTTAGACTTCAACAATGCATTATCCAGGATGTGGTATTCTCCATTGGCTGCTTTTATAGCCTATATTTTCATGAAGCTATTAGCGAGCCGACATCGCGGGCGCATCCGTGACATTTTGGCTAGATGGGCGAAAGGTTGTTGTCTTTCACAGTAAAACAACATGCTGCTGACTCAGCTTGATAACATTGTGATTTACATGGTAAAATAATGCACATTAGTTTTTATTTCTGCTTCGACTGTAGTTTGGGGGTAGAAAGAAGAAGCAGGATGTAAATGAGCATGTGCATGTTTAGCTGAGTGGTAGTTGCTCATGTTCCAACATGCAGATTACTGTAATATTTAATATGCCAAGAAAAGATTTAGTAGTGTGTCCTCCCAATACAGATAGGTCCAGAAGTAGTTAGACCATGACACAGTTTTTGGGTGATTGTCTCCACCCACTCTGGGTTAGATACCTGGGTTTCCCGCACTGACCCACAGAACTGAAGAAGACTTTCGGATGAGGGGCGAAACGTCTTCAAACAAGATAAGAAGTCCAGTTGCTTCCTACTAAACACTCAGAGATTAACATGACCTGGATGACTAAGAACCTCCACGGACATATTTTTTTGTTTTGTTTTTTTGTTTTTGTAACCATATGGGCACTTCTCCTCACAGGGGATCATTTTAATTGCTCTTCGTGACCAACTGTTGTGGTTTTTTAAGGGGTTTTATATTGTCAATATATATAGACGTTTTTTTTTACCTAACACAGGGTATTGGGTAGCTACACACCTGCGGGTCGTTTGGCTGGGGGGTGGAAGTTTCATTTTTCTTGGGCCTTCCTGTTGCATGATACTCTGTCTTCTTCTAACCCATGTGTGCTATCTCAGTCTAGAAATGTGAGTGAAGATAGCGGTTGGTATTGTGCAGTGATTGCTAACCTGCATGTGTCTTGGATGGGATTCCCTGTACGTGTGTATGAGTGCATGTGTCAGTGTGTGATCTTCACAACACTGGGGTTGCTGGTGGAGCATAATGGAGACTTCTCTCACCCCTGTTCACCCCTGGGCGTCTCTGGCTCTCTCACCTGTATTGGTAAGCTCATGTTCATATTTTTTGGAAAATATTTTTGTGAAACCTTATAAATTGAAAGGTGAAAGTCTGCACTTCAATCACATCTTAATTGTTTTATTTCAAATCCATTGTCCGGCTATATAGAGGGAAATTTCTAAAAGCTGTCATTGTCCAAATACATCTGGACCTAACTGTAGCAACTGGTTTTGGTATATATATGGCTGGCACCTGGGAGGTTTCCATAACATAACAACTCACTGGACAGTAACATCATCAATTTACTAGGGAGGATACTAAAGAGAAAAGGCTATTCTTCTCGGATCATTCTGTCGAGACCAAAATCCATTCTTTGACTCCCACCAATCACTGGAACAGAGACTTGGGGAAATCAAGACCTTAGGTCACTGGGCTCAATTCATCCCCTCCAAGGCAAAAGGGACGGAAAAGTATTGCACACACAATATGAAAGTACTCAAAACATGTGGCTAACCCATTTTCATCAAATCAGCATAGACACCCATTAAAAACACTGGAACACCTGATAGAGAAGGACAGGAAACATCAAAACATTATTGTTCCAGATGTGGCCTGAGTGTCAGAAGCTTTTGTTTAAATGTAACATTTCAGTGCACTTTAAAGCCAGCTATACTCTGAAACCCCATTTACACTTCAAGGCACCTTTTGTTTCCCCGCCTCGCCATCTGTATAAAAGTTTGAGATGTGGCGAGGGGGATCAGTTTCAGTGTGCCTCTGATCCTTCTATGGAGGGAGTATCAAAGCAGCATCAGAGGCGAGCCAGTGTTTGTGTAAATGGGTAAGCCAGCTGGCCGAATCAGGGGTGGGGTGTTATGCTGACACAGAAGCACAACAACCAGTTTACCCACCATTAGGCCGCCCCTCCGTTTGCACTAAATCATTACAGCAACAACAAAGAAAGCTATCATTCAGAGCAAAAACTGACAACAACACATAAAATTCCAATATGCAACACACACTGTAAAGTCAATGTGACGCTACTGTGATTGCAGTGTCAGCAAGTGTGTAAAATGCAAACCAAAAGGCCTTGTATATAACAACTCTTATAACATTTAGAAATCATTGATGTTATGAATTCACTAATTGACACTTCACAAAATACATTTTAAGGAAACAACAACCTGGAAAGTTTAAACTTATTGGATGGTCTTTAACAGTAATTAAAAAAAGTGTGGGCCATGGCACCCTGGTGGGCTGTGGAGGTACTGCAGGTGGACCACAAAAGATCATTTAAAATAATTACATAAAAATTTTGTAGTTGAATATGAAATTCTGAACAATTTGTAGTTTAATATTTATCAAAAAGTGATTTCATGTTATTATTCATTAACCTGACCTATATTTAGCCGGTCTTGTGTCAAAGTTTATTTCCCACTGGTGGGTGTGCCACCAACTGATCTTAACTTACAACCCTGATAAGTGCTTTCTAAACAGGGCACTATTTGCACATATTTTTTGGCATAAACATGGATGGATTATTGTGAATTTATTATTCATGAGAGTGAGCACATTGTTGTACTGTTAAAATCCTCAAATATTCATATCCTTGCTTTGATGCACTGTAATAAGCATGATTTTGTTGAAATCTATATGCAAATTAATATTTTTTGCACGTGTGGATGGATTATTAATATGCACTATATTACCATCAGACCATGTTCATATTGGATTGTTCTGTTTCTGAACAATGTTTCAAATTTTCATGGAAAATTTTTAGTCATTTCTTTTGATTCAAGCTGAGATTTAAATATAATAAATATTTTAATATTTTTAAGTGGTTCACAGCGTTTTTAAGTTGGGGAATGACTGGTTTTAACATGGTTTACTTGAGTTTTCAGATTCTTTAAAAATAGCCTTTGTTTTTCCGAAAGTCCTTCCAGGACAGTGTTTCTGTACCCTTGCAGGTGTTTGATGACAATAAAAATTGGTCTCAGTAGACCAGCCAACAATTGGATCGTGAGAGCTTGCGTGGGGGGGGTGAATGCCAGTGCAGTGTGTGTGACTCACGTATTCCTCAGCTTTTCATTGTGCTTACAACATGAGCAAGCCTTCACCTCCAAGACTTTTTGGGCCCCAGCACCAAATACGGTGCGAGGACCCACTGAAGTTGCTCAAATTATTATTATCAGGGACCAAGCATGAAGCATGCAAGGACCCTTTTGAAATTGAGGAAATTAGAAACTGAACAGCAACTGGCCATTGAACACTGAGTCTTTGTTGAATGTTAGTGGATGTTTGAATGCTCACAATAACTGCCAAATGGTGAACATTACAGTCTGAAATACAATTCAGGATTATCTGTGTCAAAATGGCTCTGTAGAACCCCTTTAAAAATTTAAATGATTTAAAGGATTGTGTATCATATTGGGATCTACAAAAAAAAACCCATTGTGGACCTGTGACCTAAACCTATTAGGAAGTTGGCCATTTTCATTATTATTTTCATTTCTGTTGTGTTATTGGCCATTTTGAAGGATTTTTGGAGGTGATTTATCCAATCATATTTATATTTGCTGAGTATATATAGCATAGCCTCATGATGTCAGATTGCACAAGTTTTGAGTTTTTGTCAGATGGTGTGGCCATGGCAAGGCGGTTTCACCCGTAACAGGCAATTGAATAATCTCAGCAGATCATGTTCCAATTTGTCTCAAATATCACAGATGGGATAATAGTCTGGCCCTGAACATATCTATGTCAATTAATGTCACAGCCCTGTGTAGAAGCAACAGGAAATGATATGTTCATATGTGGGGTTTTTTTTTATGCTACTAAGTGTTTTTCATCATAGGTTAAGGGAAGTCCCCAGAAAAGAAGTTATGATTAGTAGTGAATTTCCTGTATTTCTATAGCGCTTTTCTAGTGATTTTTTTCCACTCAAAGCGATTTTACACTACAGTTTTAATTCACATCAGGATTGTTAACCATTCACACAAAATTTTGGGATTTAGTATCTTGCTCAAGGACACTTTAACTGTAGTGCCGTCCCTGGAAAAAAGACATGTTATGTTCATATAGTTTGTTTTAATGGAGCTTAGCAAAAATTCTGTCAGGAGGACTATCTGTCCACTGCCTTTTAGGTCACTAGCAGATTTCCTATTTCTTTAGCTCCACCACATCATTACATTCTTCATTCTATCACAAACTGATATACTTTACTGTAGCTAATCAACCGTATGTCGCCAAAAACATTTCCTCTCTTTCTCCACTATTTCTCACTTGTCATCACTGACCGGCACAACCCACCACCACTCCTGCACCACCTCTTTGGTTGATGCCTGGCATCTCCAATCAAACATCTGGATCAGAAGAGTTCGTCCCATACATCACAAGCACCATTCCTCATCACCACCACAAGTTTTTAGACTTTGGGAGAAGTCTCATATTGCTTTGATTCATTTAATTCATCTGATTATTCTTATAGTGATCTTTATCCTGCCGAGGAGTAAGTGCCAGACTATTTTGTTATGTTCACAGTAAATAAATTTCATTGTCACATTTATTCTGTTATTCTTTTTTATATAGTCTCTCCAGATTGAAATGCTCCTTAGTGAAAAGTCCTCAGGAAATGTATTAAGAAAATTGATAATCATTGACAGCAAATATTGTGACGTTTCTTCGGAATAGCTTCCAGTTAATATTTCTTGTGAGTCTGAGACCGTTTGTCATACACGCTTCCTGTGGTGGTTCAGTGAATAATATTTTGTCAGTGCTCTAGTCAATCCACAGAAGTAACAGAAGTATGGGAGTTTTTGTATGGAGATGGGTATCCATGCATGAAGTCATATTTTTGTTTTGTTCGGCTATTAGTGGACAATTATTGATAATGAGAGTTATAGACGTTTGTCTGGTCATGCCAATTTTCACTAACATCTATATGTGGCCACCAGAGGGTAGTATAAGCTTGATGAAGAGTCAGTATTCATCTTTGCAGCATGTTCATGTAAAATGTCCAAAATCTCCCATCCATTCATCCATTTTCTACCACTTACCCTATGCGGTATCACAGTCACCATATTTACAGAGATTATAGACTATAGTGGTTGCTTTCATATTTGATCCTTTTGCACATATTGTGGACAGTCAAACCTTTATCATAATTGGTCACCTACACTTTGTAACTAATACTTAAAAGAATATATGAGGCCTATGTATGTAATTATGGCTCATACCAAATTGTTTTATTATATTCTATAGTAATAAAAGCAACAATATTTAACTCAAGTCAGATGAAGAATTGACAAATTGTCTGACTTTGGGGTGCAAATACTGTTCTACCTCCGTGGTGGGGGATGTGGTTGTTTTATACCCCAACAGGCGTGGTGTTCACGTGCAGGTTTAAAACTGCTCACAGTTTTAATTAGGACCTAAGCACCAAAAGCGGTGCAAGAACCCTCTAGAAATTTTTTGAATTGTTTGGGCTCAAGCACCAAAGGTGGTAAGAGGATCCTATTGGAATTGCTCGGATTATTATTATTATTTTTTATTTCTTCTGTCCTGGCAAAACATTACAGATTTTACAGTAGGTCCACCTGGGCATTGCTGAATGGCTGGGCCTTTAAAACGCTACCTTTCTGGCTGCTTTCAATGACATGTACAAATGTTGGTACACATGTAGAACACACATAGATGCACAAAAAAGTGATAAGTTATTAAAAGCTGTTTTATTACTTGAATGGTGTGGCCATGGTGGCATGGTGAATTTTGAGGTCTCTTTGTGAAACAAGAATTTGTTATAACTCCACTGCAAACAGTTTAATCAGTGCCAACATTACCAAATTAATAAGAGTCCAGCCCAGAAGGCCTCCCAGCTGTCAATGAGCTGTCTCAAAAGTATCCAACAGTGTACCACGGAAAATTCTAACATAGCACTCCCATTAGTCAGTTTGATATAAAGCTACAAAAATCGCTAAGATATTTCCAAACTCCGTGTCTTTGTCGTGGGGGGCTGTGGTCACCTCATGGGATGACAGGTTCCCTATATGGACGATCTGGAGTATTAGATGGAGGATTAGAGAAGTATTTTTCTTCCTCTTCTTTGTTTTAAAGTCAATTCCTGCCATGTGATTACTATGTGAAATTAAAGGCTTACACTGTGGTGTTAAATGCTTGCATGTTGGAAAAATGTTGGTGGGCCCTTGGGTCCATGTATTCTTGCGTTAAGCGCGCTCTCTTTCTACAGTATCAGTATACCTTTCTTTGATTGTCTCTTTGCTTTCCTGACATTTCCCCTCTGTCTGGTTAACACCACCATAACCAGTTCTGTTGACAACCACTAAAAACAGGCCAAAAATTTAAGGAATCAAACCATTTGATGTATTTTATTTTATCTGCTCTGCTCAGATTCAATACAATGCCCAGACAACTACCATACACACACATAAACACAGTAATGATTTATATTCTTCACAACACAAATGCCCATTTTCTCAGCTTTGGAACTTACAGAAATTATATGTCAAAACAGAATACAACAGAAAGTATTAAACTACAGGCCAGCACAGCTCATGTGACGTGCACAAAATTTGCACACTTCAGATGTTGATATGATTAACAGCGTTCTCTTTCTCTCTCTCTTTTTAAAATCAAATGCAAATGAAGGGTTCATGTCAGGGCAGGGCTGCCAAGTTAATGATTAAAGCCCTGTCACACCTTCAAAAGTTTCTGCTAGTTCAGATAATGTCCAGACATCAGATCCTTTTGGATGTTTTCAGTGGAAGAGCTGGTACGTTTGCTGTCACCGCTGCCAACTCAGTCAGGGCAAGTTTGGGGTTGATGGAGAGGAGACTTGCATATTGTGAGCAAGCTCTCTACACGCTGGCTGAGGAAGCCTGTGAAGACAGCATGGTGGGTTTTTATATAATTGGACGCAAATTAAGGTCCTCATTCCCAAAAACTGGTTTTCGAATAGGCAGGATGACTTCAGATAGACTGCTGTCTTTCTGCCAAAGTCAGTTCCGGTAGGCCTACTGTAGGTAAGTAGGTTCTGAAGTAAGTAGCAAGCTCACTCTAACTTGTGCGACTCATCCCACCCACGTACAGTGGTTCCAACGCCCATATTTACACAGTACTTGCCTTGAAGACAGTACTTCACTTTGATTCCAGATTCCTTTAACTCAAGCACCTAGGAATACCACAACCTGGATGACTGAGAACTTACACAGACATACAGCTACAATGATACAGTTTGTTGACATCTTGATAGTCAACCCAGTATGCCTGAGAATTGACACATCACAAGGGGTATTTGTAAATTAAACAGCTGTTGGCTTTTATATTTGGAATGTTCCAAATCTAATTTTGCCTGGTGTACATTTGAATCTCAAATTTCCTTAAGCAGAGGATTGTGAAACACTTCTCTATTGACAAACCCGACAGATATGTTCTAAATGATCTCACATAATATTTTAAAGTAAATGATATCTGCATTCTGATATACATTGATTGACTTGAGGCAGTGAGAAACATACAGCACATACACAAACACATAGGGAGAATCAAGATTAAAGACAGTTGGATAAATGTTAGAAAATGTTTATCATGTTATATCGATGTGGTTGAACTAGGGTCATAATGCTGAAGCTGTGTGTCCTTTTTCCACTTTTATCAACTACCCCAAAATAATGATTAATAAACTTATCTCTGCTGCACAATCCTTTCATTGACTGCATATGCATTTTTGATTGTGACTGTTTTGTTTTCTTGCTTTCTTGTACAATGGTTTTCCATAGTTGTTTTCTGTTCATTTCCTTCTCTATATTCCAATTCTTATGCAGGGCGTTTCTTCTGATCCTCTGGTCTAAAGTGTCCCTCCAAGGCATCCTGTGTGTAAGTACTTGTGTATCAGTTCCTACTGCTTAAGAATGTCTCAACAGTGTGTATTGGTCATGGTCCAGAATCTGACTCATTAGCCCTTTTCACACTGATATCCTGAAATATTGCTGAAACAAAGACCCGACCTTATGATGGTATAACTCCACTCAAGTGTTTGACTTGTAAAGACACAAAAGAGGTGTGGCATGTAACTGGGCTTTTAACTGCACAAAATGACTCACTCCTACTACCTAGACATAAGCCCATTTTATACAGAACTGCCTAACAAAAACCCCTTTGCTATGCCACATTTGAACAAAGCAAGGGTGTCAATTCTGTCACACTGCGTGATTTAATATATATCAAGTCAAAATTAAAGAGGTGTGATTAGTGACACATACAGTATGTATGAGATTCTTGTGTGATATTTTACATCCAAGATAAATTCTTTACAAACAATGGAATAACATGGCAATAGCAATCACTTATTCTCTCTGTTATCTGGTGAATGATCTTGTCCTCCACTTAAAAGTTAAGGCGCTCTAGAACCTTGTATAGTCACCTCAATTTACAGACATTTTTGGCAGTTTTTCTTCTTCTTTCACTTAGATGCTAATTGCTGCTAGCTACATTTCAGACCACTTTTAGTGGTCACATTGTTGACAAAATATCACAGCCCTGTGCCCTGCCAACTGACTCCGTTTAGTACTGTTATAATCAGCTCCCAAAAAAAGTTGTAACGCTGTACAAAATGTAAATAGAAAGAGAAAATATTTCAAAATATTGAGCCCCATGATTGATTAATTATAGCTGAGAGACAACGAATCAAATTTTGAAAGTGACAAATCTCATTTTTTTTTTGAAAATGTTACGCTTGGAATTTGATTTTGATTTTAAAGGATAACACCACGCATACTGGCCCAAAAGACTTTTTTATTCATTATGAAATTACATTGTGAAAAGAGTGATATTGTAACATAGCCAAACACTTCACATGACAGTGACAATCAGCAATTACTACAAACAGACTAACTACCATTTAAGATTTTAATATCTTCTGGGTGCATTTTAAAGACCCAACCACCATTTAAAAGGAAAACTGGAGTTGAGGAAAAAACTTTTGGTGAAAATGCAAGCACACACTAGACACAAACATCAACCAGACCTTAACCGTTGTATAACAGACAAGGAAGCACTCATAAAGAATACATTTTTAATGAGTAATTTTGGTATGATAATAAACAATATTTGGGAGGACTTGTCATGGGCAAAGGTCTGAGGTACAAAACCACAATACAGCTAAATTTGAATGCAGTGAAATGCAAAGCTTGGCTCAACATGGATGCTACTCTTTGCAGATGAACATAACCAAAGATGTGTTGCTTTTGTCACTGTATAAAGATCGAGGTGAAGAGGCAGCTGGTAGACTTGGTATCTGCTTGATCTGGACATTTGGAGTCTTTGTCGCTTGGGGTCAAAGAGGATAGAGTGCTTCTGAAAAGATAAAGGGGTGCACCCCACCCTTTTCCTAGCTTGCTCTGCAATCTTTAAGCCTGGGTGACCTCCAAACTATTAGAATGCCCCAAGAAGCCATGGGGGGCTATTATTCTTGAAAGTAGGTCAAAGCCCTCAGCTATTACAATTAATTTAGAGTGCTTGGAGAATATTGGAAACAAAGATGAAGAGAGAGGTTATAGAGCTGATCACACTTGTTGATAATGATATAAACTGAAGAAAGTTATATTTCATCATTCTCTTTCTAATGCATATTCCAAAAACTTTCCAGTTCATGCAGAACAATGAATTTCTGGTCCTGGTCATTTCCTCAATCAAGCTAACAACAAAACTATCACCTATATTCATAGACAGCTTGCTGTTCAGTCTTTCCTGATTTTCCATTAGCACATAATATTATTGTCAAACTGTCATGGCTATGAATTTGAGTTATGGTTTTTCTCTCGATGCTTGATCCATCTGCTTGATGGAAATTTGTATTGGTGTATACTGAGTTACCTGGCTCTATTGTTTGAGTTTCCAAGTGTTCATTTCGAATTTTTTGTCGCCTCTGTGTCTTGTGGTTCTGAGTTTGTAGTTTATTTCATGTTTTACTTTTAAGTCTTTGTATTGTAGTGTAACTCCTGTGTTACCTGTCTGTAGTCTACAGATTGTGTGTATGTACATTTTTGTGTCATTACTTGTGCATCTTCCATGTGCTTCCTGAGTTTTTTCAGAGTTTGCTATAAAATAAGAGAATGATCTGACTAAAATATGAGCCCAGCGGACTTAGAATAGATTTCCAGTCTCCCTCTTTTTTGTGGGGATTTTGGGTTGTCCAATGACGCTTTTGTTGAGGAAACACAGTTTTTACTTTTGCTGGAAGCTCTGTGGAAGAATAATAAAGAAATGGCTTTGATGAAAAGATGCTTTCGGTGGCACCTACAACCTCACCCAGACCCAACTCCTCTGTTCCCAACCCACAGCCAATGGCTAGCCTGCAGCTTGTTTTCAAGCCTGCTAACCTCTAGTCATCTCAAGTAGTCTCAACCTGCTACTCATAAGCCTACACTCCAGGTTATTTTTTCAGCCTACAGCCTATTTCTAAACTACTTTGCTCCCATCCTGCTAGCCGCCAGTCAGCTCCTGTGTCGTCTGGCAATCTGCCTTCCACATCCCTACAGCCTCCTTTTCCTGAGCCAACACTTAAATCACTCTAGGGAACCAGGTTAGTCTACAGGACACCACAAGTGTGGCTTCCAATAAACATCTATCCCCAATGCCCCCAGGGCCAGTGTTTCCTGGAGCCTCAAAGCTATTTTTTTCCCCATTGCCCCAGAGGATGTGTTTCCTAGCCCCCCTGATCCTGTCCTGGTCAATAACCCTAAACTTGAGCTGGACAGTCACCCTGGACCCCAGTTGCCCAATTCTATGAAGACTCTGGCTCTAGGTTTCTCGTTGGCTGTCCGGCAGACACCTGCTTCTTGTGTTTAGTTGGTGGCCTGGCCAACACAAGCTCCTGTAATGCAGCCTCCATCTCCAGTGTCACCGCTGCATTCAGCCCAGCCATAGGCCTTCCGAGCTTCTAAGTTCAGAATGGGGCAGGAATCGCCGGAGAGGGAGTCCAGGCAGACAGCAGGCAGACAGGGAGCAGGCAGATGCAAAGTTCAAAGACAGAAGGCAGGTCAGGTTACCGGGGCAGAGTCGAGGAGACGTGGTCAGGGGCAGAAGGCAGGTCAGGTACCAGGAGATCCGTCCGGAACAGAGCGCTGGAGAGTAGTGCATGACACGACGACAGTCTGGCAGAGAGTGAGTGTGGAGGAGCTGAGTAATTGATTGCAGCTGGGAGGAACAGGTGAGTCTGATGACCTTAATGAGGACAGGTAGTTAAGCAGGTAGTGTGGGGGTGGTTGAGGGGAAAACCAGGAGCAGATTGTGACATTATTGTAGCTCTTTTTCATATCCTTTGATATGTGAAATGGGATATATTATATACAAAGAATAACTGTATTCAGTACTTTGAATGAGCCTTTATTTTTCCCAAAGAGAGAAAGAGATTCCTCTTCACTGGAAGTGACTGTATTATTGCCATATTTTTACAATGGCTCTTAATGGCCTTTCACATTTTATGCTGTAAGTGGCCCCCACACAAGCTGCGAATACACAGCTAAGGAAAGTCACCTGAATTTAGGCAGAGGTATACAACTGAGCTAAGAGTCAACAGATGGCTTTTCACTCTATGGAGAGGGTTCCTTTGTGAGTCTATTACCCCATCTGTTGTAATGTTTTTGTCGTTCATGGATACAATAGTTTAAAGTTTGAGTTGTCTGTTTTGATAGGTTTCAACTACTTCTGGAAAATAGTATCTGGTAGAGAGACTGTCAAAGTCACAATAGCTACACGGGCCCAATGAATAAGATGGTGATGAATCATACAGATGTCTTTTGAAGTTATACTTGACTCTTTTTTCTTACTTCAGTGGACACCCTGAAAACTAAAGGAAAATAAAGACAAAATAATAAAAGGACAAAACATTCAAACATCTCTGGTGTTTTAAAGTATTTTAAAAGTCCATTATTAATCAGACCTTCTCATCCCAGCTTAATACTGAAATAACATTAAAATTACTTACATATCGTGCATGAAAAATTAATTAGCACATGTACAAAGTTCAAAACAAACAAAGGCAACTACCGTGTGCACATCTTGAAACATTTGCATAACTTTAGATTGGAGCCATGCATGTTTCTTCGGCACTCATGCTGGAAACAAATTTAGCATCAATACAGGGCAAAAAAATAATGACCCACAATGCCTTTCACATAACTCCAGTCATGTGATCTTATTTTCAAAATAAAATTAACTTAAAGTGCAGAAAAGGCTTGTAAAAACCAAAACCAACCAACTTTTAACGTTGTACATCTTAGAATATTTTAACACCCTATTTATTAAATCTTAAAGTATGTTCACATTTCAATCACTTAACAAAAATAACCATGAATTTATGACAAACATGGGAAATTCACATATAAACCTTAAATGTCTCTGACAGTTAACAGTTGGTTGCTGTAGAAACTATTTTTGGCTGTGCAGTGCAGTGTCCATGTCAAGTAGAAGGTGAAGCTACCTGCAAGATTGTCACTTAAGAAACCATACAGGCTTCAAACCAGATACATGCTTTCTGGGAAATAAACACTTTTGATACTGTTATATAATTATAGATATAATTATGTCATACAAGACTATCAGCTTCGGGGTACAGGGGATCCAATAATAGTCATACAGGTTTTTTTTTGTTTTTTTTAAATCAATTGCCATTTTACTAAACAAGGTCAAATCTGGAATTCAAAACTAGGCAAAGGTACAGACAAGGATTAGACCAACTCAGTGAATGGAACAATGATCGAACACAAGGAAACTCACAAGGAGGGTACGCTGGACTGCTCACTTAGAAGACAAGACAATCTGCCCAGGAGGAAGGGAACACAGGGGTTAAATACACGAGGGACAGGTAGACAATTAGACACAGGTGGGACACATTAGGGAGAAGGAGTAATCCCACACACCTGAGGGACAAGACTAGACAGGAAATGGGGAATAGACACAACGGGATTTCAAAATAAGAGGGGAAACACTGAATGACCCGAACAGACATACACTTGATACTAGCGGACCCTGACACTATCTTCAACAGGGAATATGTGAGGATGTCCCAGGAAAAAATATGTAGAAGAAACTAAACCCAATAATGTCAAGTACTACCTGCCTCAACATGCTGTAATCAGGGAGGACAAGGCAACAACTAAGCTGAGAGTTGTTTTCAATGCATCTTTGTCCATCTCTCAATGACTGTCTTCTCGCTGGACCTTAATCTCAAACTCATTTCAATCTCAAATCTCAATCCAGACCTTCCTGCAGGTATCCATACCTGATAAGGAAAGAGATTTACATGTGGCTCACAGGACCTCCCAAGTAAGGTCTATCAGAAGAACTGTCTTAATACAAGGGAGGTGAGACGAAACAGTAAAAATGCCATGAGTTTGTTAACGTTTCTTTGAAACATTTTGGTAAACGTTTCAACTGTTATCTGGGATTTAGTCTTTTTTTTTTGACCCATCATGTATATTACTGGCAGTTGAATATGGCTGAAAAAAAAAATATATATATCTCTGTCTTCTTTTGGTATTGGCAGCACAGATGCATAATGCAGACATCTAATAAAACATTATAAATAAAACAATCTCATAAAACTTTTCCAGCAAAACCTTGGTGACCATACTGTCACCTTTTAGTTCCTTCAACTGCCTCAGTTTCCACCATCTTTGAAATGCAGGGCCTACGTTGACTCTTGTATGGCTTCTCGCACTGTTCGCTTTATTTTGGCCTTATCTTCGCCATTACATTTTTTCTTTTTCTGCCAGCTGTTTAAGGAAAAGCTGCACACAGATATTGGGCCTGTGATGTCTCTGTTCTTGTTGTTTAGCAAGCGGCAATTCCATATTGTTATTAGTGATATGTTTCATAACTTTTTAATGTTAAACTCTGACAAAACTGAAGTCATTGTGCTGGGCCCCAAACACATTAGAGACTCATTATCCAGCAACATAGTTAATCTGGATGGCATTGCCTTGGCCTCCAGCACCACTGTCAGAAACCTGGGTGTTATCTTTGACCAGGAGCTGTCTTTTAAATCACATGTTAAACAGATTTCAAGGACCGCCTTCTTTCACCTCCGTAACATTGCTAAAAATTTAAAATTTTAAAAACTCTTCAGTTAATCCAAAATGCAGCAGCGCGTGTACTGACTAGAACTAATATCAGAGACCATATTTCACCCATACTGGCTTCTCTGCACTGGCTCCCAGTTAAATTCAGAATAGAATTTAAAATCCTTGTTCTCACCTACAAAGCTATTCATGGTCAGTCACCATCTTATCTTGAACAGCTCATAGTACCCTATCGCCCATCCAGAACCTTACGCTCCCAGGATGCAGGGTTATTGGTGATCCCAAGAATTTCCAAAAGTAGAATGGGAGGCAGAGCTTTCAGCTATCAAGCTCCTCTCCTGTGGAACTATCTTCCAGTCTTGGTACGGGAGGCAGACACACTCTCTGATTTTAAGAGTAGGCTTAAAACCTTCCTTTTTGATAAAGCTTATAGTTAAGGCTGGCCTATCTAGCCCTTAGTTATGCTGCTATAGGCTTAGGTTGCTGGGGGAACACTCCATGATTCACTGAGCTTTCTTCTCTCCCCCCTCTGACTCCGACTCCTTCTCTGCTCCTGTAAATGTCCATATCCTTACACTAACTTTACTTCTTCCCCGGAGTCGTTGTGCTTTACCATCCTGCAGGTTTTTCTAGGTCGCGGTGGGAGGTGCTGCTGTGGTCCTGCCTGATGCCTCCTGGCCACATTAGGAAAGGAGATCCTGTGACTTGGATCCTGTGACTTGGATCCTAGGCTGGATTTCCAAGTGCAAATCGGGACCCACAGATCACAATGGCTTCTGGATCAATAGACTACACCTGCTTCTGGACCACTACACTTCACATATCCCTGGATTTACAGATTCTACATACTCTTGGACTCAGCAACACCCAGATCTTCCTACATGGAGTACAATGACTCCTGAACCAACAGAGTCCACCTGCGTCTGGATCACTAGACTTTCCATACATCCGGACTCATAGAATCCACAGACTCTGGGACTCATGGATGTTTTATGCATTCTAAATGAACTGTTGTTATCATGTTTTTGTGTTCTGTACAAGTGACATTTATTGCACGTCTGTCCGTCCTAGGAAGAAGGATCCCTCCTCTGTGGCTCTTCCTGGGGTTTCTTATTTTCCCTGTTTAGGGTTTTTTAAGTTTTTCCTCACCCGGTTCGAGGGTCTAAGGGCAGAGGATGTCACATCTGTACAGTTTGTCAAAGCCCAGTGAGATAATGTGTAAATTGTGATTTCGGGCTATACAAATAAAATTTGATTTGATTTGATTTGATTTCATATGTCCAGCTAGCTCACTGACAGGTCATGGTCATGGGCAATGGTTGTGTTAGCAGAGATCATGTAAGTAAGCCGGTTAAGGAGGGTTGGACAAGTAGACAGGTGACCTTACATACAGCCCTGGTGAAGACTCCAGTCATTCACAGTGAAAGTATGGCCAGGGTGTGCGCAGGTAGGTATGTTACTTAAGGTCAGACAGGTAAGCCGTCCTATGATTTCATTGGGTCTAAATGAGCGGACTTCATCTGTTTGGTCTTCACCAGAGTTTGAATGACTTTTCACACCCAAATAAAAAAAAACTATACAAGAAAATGTACCAGGCCTTGTTTAAAGTAGACCAAACAGCTCTTTCGTGAATAGAACTTTAGTATAACTCTTCTTTAAGTACATTTTATGCCCCATTGCAGCTTGTCACTAGTTTGTCACTTGGCTATAAGTACGGGTCTATGCTATTTCTATACTTTTGTGTGTCCACGTATTCGAATAGGCTCCTCATGGTAGGCTACTTACATGAAAATTTCAGTGGGCAAATATATGATAAAGAATGGAGGTGAACTGTACTCATTGGGCCAAATCCATAAAATGATTGTGCTGATTTTGTGGTATAAAACTTAAAATTAGAGGCAAAAAAACCACCAAAAACAGTTCGCAATCCACAAAGCACATGCTGTTGGTAAATTATATATGAAATGCAGGTAATTATAGCAGTACAATTTAACACCAGTGAGACCCATGTATTAAATTGGCACATCCCTCCTTTTCTCTCTCAGTGACACTTGGCTGGTGATAACTGTGGCACATATTAGGGCTGTCATTCCCTGGCGTTTCTGATAATTATGGCAGTAGTGATTGTAGCCAGGCAAAGACTCCCTCATGCCATGTGCGCAACTATATACTGTGTTCTGTTTTACAATGTTATTTGTGAGATTTGGGGTTTCTGTAAGATATATTCAAGAGTAGGTTATGGTTAAATGTGCTCTATATGAAAATTGTCTTGTGATAGCTTTATTTTGATCTGGGGCTAAATAAGTGCCTTCATTATTCAGTTATATGCTGTCTTTTCATCTCTATGGTGCCTTCAAATTGGATTTTTTTTTTATTTTGTGCTCACGTGTTATTGTACTTGCACACAAATTAATTTTCTTATGTGCACATGATAATACAGTAGGCGTACAAGATAAAAAAACAAAAGAAGGACTTTAGGGCCTCTGTATGTCTCTGCAAAAATCCCACATTCTTTTTTTACCCCTAACAATTATCTAAATTCAGCTAATAGTATTAAATATTGTTAAAGGTTTTACATACCCTCACAGTGGCCATGTATTGGGAAATAATCATTCACTAAATGCAGAATGCTTCTAAAATAAAACCAAATTGATCAGTAAAACCCAAACAAACCAGAACAATTAATACAACTTCTCGCCTTGAAATGTAATTCACCAGTCTCATTGATAGGTCACAGTGGGCTTTATGTTTACCTAAAGACCTGACATCTTCGCTCAAAGGCACATAGGTCAGGACGTATTGTAAGATTCAGGACCACAGACACCTCAGCACAAACTCATTTCTTTTGTTCTGAATGCAGAGTCCCAGTTGTGTACTTTATGTATACAGACAACTCAATGTGCTTTAACAGTGCACCCACATACGCAGACGCTCTGATGACACGTATCTGAAAAGGAGAACTACCATTGTCATGTCTACTGTGATCTTGCCCCAAAGCCACTACTTTATTGCTATGTCTATGTTGCAATCACTGGTGCAAATTGTGTTGCCAAAATGTGGGTGTATTTGTGCCAGCATACAACTGTTGCAAATTATTTTGTGTACTACAACGGCATATACTGTGGGTACTAATTATGTTCAAATCATGGCGCTATTAGTGGGCGCAATCCATTCTGAATTGATCTTGTCCCTAGAGTCTTGTAGAAAGCTCCACTTGTGCCTACAGAACAGGGATTCACGCCCCCTTTATGGGGGTCCTAAAGATCACAAGGGGTCTACCAGGCCATGTTCACTCTGAGGTTGTCAAATTTACATATATTAAATGAAATTACAGTAACACATTGACTGGAGAATTTATACTTATAAAGTCATTCAATATAGCATGGATAAAGAAAATTGTCTGTTCAATGAATTCAGATGCAATCTTAGGTACTAAGAAGAGATATAATATTTTCATATAATATCATTGTTTTTATAAAGCACATTTAAAAAACAACCAGGTTGATCAAAGTGCTGAACATTTAGATATAAATCGGAGAATAAAGTAAAATAGAATAAATAGTGACAAAAAACAATATGGCCGTCACAACCAAAGCACACAACTCTTAGATGGGGTTAAAAGCATAAAATTGAGTTTTAAGACAATACTTAAAAAAGGAAGATTAGGGGCCAGTCTCACATGGAGATGTAACTTATTCCACAGTTTTGGGGCTGCAACTGAGAAGGTAAGGTCCCCCCCTATTCTTCAGGTGTGTCTTAGGGACAGCAAGAAGCCCTTGGTCAGTGGACCTTGGGTTGGCATATGTAATTAAAGCTTCAGAAATATAATATGAGGCTAACCACTTAGGAGTTTTAAAATCAAACAACAGAATCTTAAATTTAACTAGGAGGCCACAACGGGGGAAATGTGGTCTCCCTTACAGGTCCTAGCAACAAGATGTGATGCAGCATTTTGATCGTGTCTTCAATCCTCGTGTCCTCATTTTGGTGGTTGCCTCCGCCCACTCTAGGTTAAATACCTGGGATTCCCGCACTGACCATCAGAACTGAAGAAGCCTTTCCGATGAGAGGCGAAACGTCTTCAAGCAAGATAAGAAATCCATTTGCTTCCTACTAAACACTTAGACATATTGAGAATTTCTAGTTTTTTTAAGTTTAATGTTTTTCTCCCTCTTATTTTGTGCCTAGGACCATATTTTGGATTTTGGCTCTCCCTATCTGACTTTTTGAACTTTATAGACAACCAAAGCAAAGTGCATGACCTGGATACATTTTATGCTTGCTTTGAAATGAACTTGTCTGGAAGGGTGAGCAGTACTAGTAAAGTCTACTTATCTTTACCATCTCTACAGTACCAGCCACCATCAGTATCCACATTTTTGCCAGGAAGTTACATTTTTCTGGTTTCTTTCTCTGACTAGATATTACTTGTTAATTAATTATCCTATGTGTACTTTGATCCTTTGTTTAATCCAGGCTAGGGGGTGGTATTAGTGTGATCTGATGGATTCCTGTTTGTGTTTATGACTATTACTGTGTATGAGCATAGAATGTATCATTGTGTCTCCTGAAGGGTGTGTTTATCGGTAATTCTGTATTTTATCATTGTAGACACTATAACAAGGTAGCTCATAATGAAACTGCATGACTTGCTCATTTTCTTTCATGTCTGTTGGGTCATTTTTTAGATACTGTCGTATAAATATATTTATATCTATGTGCACAGACAGATAAGGTGGGAAGTGTTCAATGTTTGAGGAAATGGGATGAACCACTGATCATGTTCATATTTGTTACCAGTCATTAAGGAGAAAGATGGGATAATCCAAACAAGACAAATATTTAATTAGGATAATACTATCAGTCAACTTGAAAGCTGTAACACAAAAATAATTACATATAGTCATTGTGACTAATCCTGAAAGCATGAAAGAAATGACTTTATGAACACCATTTGGGTTCTTGTGAATTAAACTTGGACTTGCATTTTTATTGGGCATTTGAAGCCGATTTGACTTCTCAAAACATGACACATTCACACACATTTATACATGGGTGGAAATGTAGTACATCTTATAGGGAGAGTTACCAATGGCACAGCATTGGAAGCAATTTGGGGTTCAGTGTCTTGCCCAAAGACACATCAACACTCTGACTGAACGACTCAGAAGCTGATTTGCCAAACTCTTGGTGAATCTTCTCTACCCACTGAGGCACATTGTTTACATATTGTGCATTCATTTACAGTGTAAACAGTGTCAAATTGCCACTGCAAGTTACAGTTATACTGAAAGCTCTTTGAGAATGTACTGGTAGGGACCAGTCTTCCCTGGTTTGCAACCATGCATAGCTGCTTCTTCTTTCCATTTTATGTCACATTTTAGTATTGCTTTTGAGGTATGGCTTTTGATATATGAGTCACATTCTAGCAGTTCATCAAAACTTCGGTTTCTTTAATTGATTTCAGTTTCATTATTTTATTAATTACCAATTCAACTCGACTAGTTTCACTTTACAGAAACTACTGTTACCCTATTTCCGAAGTGACTGCAGCTCGAGGTCACAATACTGAAAACTGCGGTACAATAAATGATAATAATCTATTAAATGTAATAATAATGTTTTAATCAAAATAATAAGTAAAAATAATTACAGTGCTATGTCTCAATACATCCAGCCTTACTAAAAATGACTACACAAAAAAGTGTAGTTGAGTGGCCAATATCAAGATAATTCGGTATGATAAAGGAATAATTCATGTCTCATCTTGAAAGTCAAGAGCGAACAATAAAAAAGTTAGGCAAGATGGTCCACTGGGTAATTACACTCATGCAGTGAGTCATATTGCAAATCCCCAGGGAGAGGTTAGGTGGTCAATCTGGGGCAGATGGGTGGGGATGGCGCGCGTTCAGCATTAGTTTACGCCCCAATGGTTGCCTGGCCATGAACCTTCTGCTTTTGATCCTATTAAGAGGAGAATGGGGAGATGGACATCAGATTGACAGTCCAGGACTGGACTCCATTTGGCTACCTGACCTGAATATTCATTAGACCACACATATGTCACTCCAAAAACTCCAATACTGCACATGGATTCAAGTAATTTCGCCAATTTGTTCATACTTAAGTGTTTGATACAAGGTTTTTTTTTTTATTGTTATTATTTTTGCACATAACGAAATTTCTTTTGGTAGCCTTGGCCCAGATACAGTAAAAAGACAATAAAAAAAATTAACTGTGCAATAAAATCAAATCGAAATATTTACAAGTAAAGTGCAGCAATATCAGCATCTTTGGAAAACCTGGTTCATGAGCAGCAAATGATGTAAAGTGCACATCAGAGAACACGGTGCATCACAGAAATGTAGACGTAAACATAAACAACCCGGCCTCCCAGTGCGTTAGTGTGTGTGTCTGCGGTGGGGGAGGTGTGTGTGTCTGTGTGACTGCAGGGCATCCTTTGATCAGTGTGTGTGTGTGTGTCTGTCTGTGTGGAAGAAGGGGGAGGGACTGCTTTCACAGCTCTGGGGAAGAAGCTGTGCTTCAGTCTGTTTGTCTTTGTTTTGATGTTTCTGTACCTCTTCCGGGATGGAAGAGGCACAAACAGTCCGTTTCCCGGGTGGTTGGGATCCGCTGCAATACAGCCTGCCTTCCTCTGAATCCTGCCAGTGTGCAGCGATTCCAGATCTGGGAGAGGACATCCATCAATTCCCTGAGCAGTTCTACCACCGGAATAAGTCTTTTCTGTCCTGAGCTGTTCAGCTGCAATACCACACAGTGGCACTGAGACACAGGATACTTTCCAACGTGGCCCTGTAAAAGTTCACCAGCAGCCGAAAGGAGAGTCCAGCCCACTTCAGTTTCCTGAGGAAGAAGAGTCATTGTTGGGCCTTCATCACCAGGTGTCTGGTGTTCAGTGACCTGGTGAGGTCAGAGGAAATGTGGACACCCAGGAATTTGATGTTGTCCACTCGCTCCACCACCTCCCCCTGTATGAGGAGAGGATCATGCTGTGTCTTCCTGGACCTCCTATAATCCACAATGACCTCCTTGGTCTTGCTGGTGTTCAGAACCAGGTTGTTGTCTGAACACCAGCCTGTCAGGTGCTGGATCTCTTCTCTGTAGATGGGTACCATCATTGTCCAAGATGAGACCCGCCACAGTGGTGTCATCTGCAAACTTCACGACCGTGTTGGTGGAGTGGATGGCAGTGCAGTAATGTGTGAAGAGGGTGAAGACACAACCCTGGGCATGCCTGTGTTCAGGATCAGGGTGGATGATGTGCCGCCCCAAATCCTCACCACCTGAGACCAGCAGCTTTGTTAGTGTTGATCCTCCTGAGGGTGGAAATCACTTGATGAAGCTGCAGGACAAGAGGCTAGTGCTGCTCCTCCAGCCAAGGGAGATGAGCAGTCTCTCCGCCGTCGGGTGTCTCAAAGCGGGCAAAGAAGCTGTTCAAGGTGTCAGGGAGAGTGGTGTCATGGCTGACCTGCTGGTCACTGCGCTTGTAGCCTGTGATTGTCCTGATGCCTTTCCACATAGTCCATGTGTTGTTGTTCTGGAAGTGCTCCTCGATGCACCATACCAGTTTTGTCATCTGGATGCCCTTCCTCAGTTCTCTCTGGGCCCTGCTGTAAGCCAGTTTGTCCCAGGACCTTTTCGGTTTGGAAAAACCCTGATGGAGTTTGTGGTCAGAACAGTATCGGTGCAAAACTGCACATAATCCAGAACGGATAACGTGTACTCCCCCAGGTCTGAGTCCTCCTTGAATATACGTGTGTTCAATGCAGTCCTGAAGTATAGTCGCCGCCTCCTCAGGCCAGACCTGCACAGTTTTGGAGATTGGCTTAGTCCTGCAGATCGTGGGTCTATAAACTGGGATCAGCTCCACAGACATGTGGTCAGACATGCCCAGATGTGGAGCTGCTACAGCCTTGTATGCTCCTGGGGTGTTGCTGTAGACCTGGTCTAGGACGTTGTTCTCTCGTGGGAAAGCTGATGTAGCGGTGGAATTTGGGAAGCACTGCTCTTAGTTCCCTGTGGTTAAAGTCACCAGCCACAATCACGGCCGCCTCTGGATATGCGTTCATTTGCCTGCTGATCAGGCAGTACAGCTCCTCCAGTGCAAGCTTGGCATTACCTCGCGGTGGGATGTAAACAGCTGGGATCAGGATGGCGCAGAGCTCTCTGACCAGCTTAAATGGCCTGCATTTCACTGTCAGGTATTCGAGTTCAGGGGAGCAGTGCGTTCCAACAATGTCTGTAGCTGTGCACCAGGAGTTGTTTACATAGATCCCCAAACCTCTGCCTCTGCGTTTAGCAAAGCCTGCAGTCCTGTCGGCCCGGAACACGGAGCACCCCGTTAGCTCCACCGCAGCGTCCGGGATGTTATTGTCCAACCAGCTCTCCGTGACAACAGCGACACCACTAGTGACCACATCCATCCATCCATCCATTTTCTACTGCTTATCCTGTTAGGGGTAGCGGGGGTTGGGGCTGGAGCCTAGCTCAGCATCTTCGGGCGAAGGCGGGGGACACCCTGGACAAGTCGCCAGTTCATCGCAGGGTTGGCATATAGAGACAAACAACCATCCGTGCTCACATTCACACCTACAGGCAATTTAGAGTGACGAATTAACCTAACCCCTAGTTTGAATGTTTTTGGACTGTGGGAGGAAGCCGGAGAGAACCCACGCAGGCACAGGGAGAACATGCACACTCTGCACAGAAATGCCCTGACCCTAAATCGAACTCAGGACCTTCTTGCGGTGAGGCGACAGCGATAACCACTGCACCACTGTGCCGCCCACATATCCTGAGGAATTACTTTATTACCTTGTTGCTATATCTCCTCTTGCTTATTTAGGCTGTCTGCAATATACAGAATGTCCACATTCTTCCCCGGCAGCTGTCAGCATTGTCAGCACTGGATATCTAAAGTGACTGATGGAAAGACGTTTAATGTAATATTTACAGTACAGCATTGCTCAAAAACAAAGGAACGATGCTGAAAGTTCATTTAGATAACTTTGGATAGCACAAATAACATCAAGTTTAAAGCCAAGGATAAATCAAATCAAATCAAATTTTATTTGTATATCCCAAAATAACAAATTACAAATTGTCTCACTGGGTTTTCACACATTGTACAGATGTGACACCCACTGGCCTTAGACCCTCGAACTGGATTAGGAAAAATTTTAAAAACCCTTAACAGGGAAACATTAGAAAACCTCACGAAGAACCTCAGAGGAGGGAACTGTCTTCCTAGGATGGACTTTCGTGCAATAGATGTCACTTGTACAGAACACAAGAACATGACAATAACAGATTAAAAGAATGCAGGACTTAATGAATCTATAAATGAAGATAAACTTCGGGATTTTAGTATAGGAAAATACATAATTGTCCAGTTAAATAAACATTTTTATTTAATGTAATTTGAATTGAATTGTAACATAGCTATTTTCTGATGCTAAATGTTGTTAGCAGTGTGTGTAGAAAATGGCAGTGAGGTACGATAAGCCAAAAGTCTGTTTTCAGCTCAGTAGCTGAATTTATGACCTTATAAGTGATGCTGGGGTTGTGGCTCAGCTGGTAGAGCTCCAGAGATCGGAAGTTTCCTGGTTCGATCCCAGACCTTGCAGTTAACATGTCGAATATTTCTTGAGCAAGACACTGAACCACAAATTGCTCCTGATGCTTCGCCACCAGTGTATGAGTGTATGAATGGTTAACGCTCCTGATAAGCAGGTGGCACCATGTGAGTTAGTCACTTCCACCAGTGTATGAATGTGCATGGGTGAATGTGTAAAAGCGGTTTGAGTGGTCAACAATGACTAGGAAATCGCTATATAAATATGGGATATTTACATTTTTCTGTATTAGCTGGATTATAGTTTGTGATAAAGGCCTACCTGGGACTCATTGTTGGTCTGCTGGGGTCTTTTTCAGTTCCAACAATGTTACACCATTCTGCTGGGAGAAGATGTAGTTAAGATACGGACCAGCTTCTATGTGTAATGCGAATGTCTTTAGCCTCCATTGATTTCCGGGACAATTCATCGTTGTTAACGACAAAACTATCACCACAGTAAGGTCATGTTCGTGTGTGTGCCCAACCATGCATGCATTTATCCAGAGTACACTAACCGAATACTTCACTAACGATCATTAAAGCTTGTTACAAAGTTAGGCTTAGCTTTGATTTTTATTTATAAAATCACAAAATTAAAATGTTTAGTACAGTATAAAATTAGACAGTACACATGACCAATACTTTATCAAGTTGAAAGGTTACACTTCGTCAAACAGGGTATGACTGACGTTTAGCGTCGGTGTTTATCACTCCACCAAGACCAGAAGTCCACCTGCTAAAGTTTCTGGTTGAAGGTCTGCCTGCATCATTGAGGTGTCACTCAACCACCTGTCAATCGATTGGAAGGCACCCCCAAAAAGCTAACCCACATAAGAGGTTTGTGCCAAAACAACTGAAATTTAAGTGATTGCAAAGGAGAGAGGTGGGCGCGAGACCAACAAACTAGCAGAGTGCAAAAGTCTGATCAGCAAGAATGAAGCAGGGAGATCTGCACACAATAGGATAATACTTTCTTACAATGCAAAAGACCAGTAGTTTGTTTATAACACAAATAATGGTTGTAACATACAGATTTTGCTTTTGGGATAACTTTATGTTGAGTTCAGAGACTTTTCTTGTTTTGTCTTTTTGACAAAAATGTAATTCCACATGAAAAAAGGGGTGCAGTGGAATGAAAATGAGGACACTTCCCTTGAAAATTGCACTGTAAGTAAATGATAACCAAAGCAGACAGCAATGGCCTTAATGTGATAAATGACAGCCTCTTCATATCATTTATTCTTCAAGATTGAACTTGTTTGTAGTGTAAACAGTAATCTGAACTAATCTATTCCTTGCTGGTTTCACTTCAACTGTCGGCTGTCCCTTTAATCACTTCCGTTTTCTCTTACCATAAAGCTACTAGAAGAGCCTCACTGCAAAAGTCACATGTTCTAGCTCTCTTTGTTTCCTACAGACAGCCTTTATTTGTCTGTGCATGAGAGGGACTAGGTGGATAAAACAAGCCATTTAGAAAAATCATATATCAGAGGGAAACATTAAAAGTAAAAGTTGTTTTTATTTTTTCTTAATGTTTCGAAATGATATATACATATATATATTATCAACACATTATATGCAAATATGTTAAAATGTAATGTTACAGAATAAACAAATAGTGTTTTTTAAAAGGGGTATCTGTCAATTTAAAGAACAAATGAGGGTAAAAAAAAAAAAAAGCTGTATTATCTTATGTAATTTTTTTATTCTAATGGTATCAATGGGAGATAGAGTCACAGTAGATACTGTGCAATTTATGCACTGGTGCAACATTTAAATTTACTATAAAACAAATTTTAAATGTTTTCTTGACATACATTGAAAATGATAGTAAATGTAAAAGTGAAAAAAATCTGCATTTGTCTTGATATTGCATTTTTCAATATCTATCAAGATAGATATTGAAATGCATGGTGAACGCAGATTTATTTGATCTATTTATTCATATTTATTTATTGTTTTAGTTTTCGTACCTCACAACAACAGTGCAGATGGTTTGGTCCAATGACTTCAGACTCTGTCTCCAGAGTTGAAACCTGCTTCAGGCATTACGGTAGTCCAACCATTATGAGGAATTTAAAGAATGTGAAAAGCTCTGATTCATATTGAAAGTAGAATAAATGTGGCCAGTAACTAAGTAAGCTACATGGCCATTGGTTGGGCCAGATGAATTGACTTTGTATCAAGTTGTAGATGTCACAGTATAAAGCTCCTCTGAATTTACTCATTTGTTAACTCAGTTTCACTGAATGGCTTTCTTGTTGTGGTCAATTGAAGCAAAAGAGATGTATAAAATTAAAGCAGTGCTGTCAATAGATAAGATCCATCCGTTAGTTGACAGACTATATACTGGGCCTTTGGTAGAGATCTAGGTAGAGACTTTATTAGGGTTATCAATAACAATGCTAATTTTTTCAGTGCACTGAACTTTTCCCCATTTGAAAAGACATCTGCCTAATAACAGCAGTTCCTCTCATTAGTGCCAGTCTCCCCTTGTTTGTGTGTGTGCATGTATGTGAGTGAGCGTTTCATTAAAAAAACAACAAAAAAAACCTATTTGTCCATTATTCCAGTATTGTGATTTTGAGTAATATGAACAAATCTGGTTATAATCAGTCAATCAACAAACTAATCTCTTCAAATCAGTTGCAAAGTATATAATTTGATTAATTCTAGTAATATATAGTCCTATTAGTTTCAATTTAAACAGGCAAAATAACCAAACAATCTGTTTGATATTAAGATAAAAAGCATATGCATAGTCATGTTTCCTTTACAGATATTGTCTCACCAGCCAAAACAAGCTCAAGTTATTCTTCAGATATCCATTTGATTCAGTCTAAGAGACACACATGGTGAGCTATATGTTGATAAATTGTTCATAGATTTACACTGAGCATTAGGACCTTACAGTGATCAACGTTCATTTTTTCATCAAATAACTGAGAAGTTAAGATGCTAACAATGACTACTGACAGAATTTCAGATGTATCATTTCATAATAAAACACTTAATCCTGTCCTATCCCCTTTGTTATTTGAACCAGGAATAGATTGAGATTAAAAGGCTTGAAAATACTACTGCTACTACTACTAAGGGTTTCGAACAGTACTATTGCTCATGTGCTCACCTCATAAATATGTGTGTGTGTATATATATATATATATATATTCCTCCCTAGCGCGCCCCATTTGATCCCAACACCTCCTAACAACAGCTAACGTCATTGCGCACAACTACCTCTGCGCAAAAGTAGTGTGTGTGTGTGTGTGTGTGTGTGTTGGCGTATGTGTGTGGTTTACAGGGGGTTTTTGTTTCACAGGAAGAAGCACTGTGTGTTACAGAGGGCTCGCACACCGGAGACACAGCAGTATGCGACAGCAGCAGCCCGACAGCAAGAAAACCATTTCAAATTAGCACACTACGGCTTTTATGTCTGCTGTAGTCGGTTCCCCCAACAGATTAGTAGCATTTTACCGGGCTGACCGTAAAAACAGCCTCTCTAAGGTGGTAACATTACTTAAAATAGGCTGCTATGGAGGACCAGCTGCTGTGCTGCGAGGTGGACTCCATCAGGAGAGCCTACCAGGACGTCAACCTGCTCAACGACCGAGTTCTACATACCATGCTGAAGACAGAAGAAAACTACCTACCATCGCCGAACTACTTCAAATGTGTTCAAAAAGAAATTGTACCCAAAATGAGGAAAATAGTTGCAAGCTGGATGTTAGAGGTAGGTTCTACTCCACTTCAACTTTATTACTTGTACCCGAGTTTCGCTAACTCGTTGGAAGGCTGCCACCCGATTGTCTGCATAGGTTGAAACACGAGAATAGAGTCTCAACGGTAAAGCTGCGAATCTCTGTCAGGAAAATGTTCCAAAGGTTGCTGTGCATGTTACATAAACGCTCTGAAAAGTGCGTCCTTTTCAAGTGCTGAATGGTCTTTAGGGTTTAAGAGGACATGGCTACAGACTGTACTAAATTTTAAA
>KV751341.1:1008045-1044553 GCA_001698575.1 Mola mola | reverse complement strand
GAATTTTCTCATAGAAAATTACTGTACATAAAAACAAAACAAATTGGGTACCTCCGGGTACCCAACTCTCCTCTCCCCTCCGGGGTTAGGAGGGGGGTTCAATGTTACTGGGTTTCTGTTTTTGAATTATGTATTATGATTTTCCAGTTAGTCACAACAATAAGAAAACATTAGACACCGTACAGAAATGCTTTGATTTATAATACCTCATGTGACAGTTGAACTCCATCATTTTTAGTCTTCTTCTTTAGTTCCTATTCTATGTGTCTGTCTGGTGCTTTGTTAAAGCCGTTTGAGACGAATCATTTGTGATGGAAACCAGCAAGTCCAGAGCACATTGTGATACTAGTGCCATAACAGAAAATGGGAAATGTAAAGCTCTGTTGAGTGTTAAACTGTCTCGGTGAAAGAGACTATCCCCCCTTTTAGGCCTATAGTGGCCTTCTCTCTTTTCCCTTTTTATATTTATGAAAGATAAAAATGCTTTGCTCCAATTTTCAGTGAGTTGATTTAAGTAAGCAAATATTCAGTGTTGTGCTCAGTAAGCCATAGACTGTTTTGTTTTTACAAATCATTCCACAAAGTTGTATTTACTTAATGCCAGGTGTCTGCAACTGCGACAAACCATTTTGTGTTGACTACACAATAAAAAACATGAAATACTCTAGAAAGTTTCTTTGTTCTTTTCAGTGACATGAGTATTGATGCTGAAAGTTAATGGCTTGGTTCACCTCATATGAAAACTACAGCATTGAAGGGGTTTCTGAGCTGGTCATTTGATGGTTAAAAATTACTACAGACAAACAATAGCTTTTAAATTTGATAATTTGAGCCACAGATTGATTTCCTCTGGTTTAAGATAACCCAGTCTAGTGTCACAGAAGTCAGCTTTTCATAGAGTAATACACTTATTTTCAACTGCAGATTCATACAGAGTTAAAAAAAAACAAACAAACAAAAAAACAAAACCTCTCCCCAGCTTCTTTAAACTAAGAATTTGCTTTTGTCCATATGGCAATAACGTAAGCTAAAGACAAAAAAGTCATTTTTTCAGTATTGTCTGATATTTTCTTAACAACATGATTTTTTGAATTTTGAAATATTGATATTTTAATCTCTCTTAAATATGAGCTGTCTGTCCTTTCAGTAGACCTGAGATCTTATGAAAATTTCTCAAGAATGTTTTGTGGGATTTTTGTCAAGTGTGGCACAAACCTACATTAGGACCCAAAGGTGAATTGAATACATTTTGAAGAACAAAGGCCACTGCAACCTTATATATTGTGGGGTGAAGGTATAGTGGAATTTAAGGCTAGTTTGAAAAGGGTATGAGAAATAACAACCCAGTCTCTACCTTCCCAAACAGCCCATTGTTCTATAAATTCAGTAAAACCTTTTGCTTATATGCGCCCTTTTATTACTGTATATAACACAGAACTCTTTACTTTCTCTCCCACAATATGTAAACAAGAAGACTTCCTCTTCCTATAAATATCCAGCCCAACCTAATTGTTTTTTCCACAATTCATGTTCGCCTAATAGTTACCATCAATCACCCTTTTTAACTAACTTACCCAATTAAAAACTGAATTCTCCAAGAATTATACCACACTCTTCACTATCTATGACACTTTTCTAATTTAATTTCATTTAATTACCAATAAATATTTTCACTGTCTCCTATATCCTTATTTACTTGTGTTTATTTTATATCAATTTGACCCCCATACAATTAACTAGCCTTGCAAACAAAGTGCCCCAGCCCTTCTTCTAGACCCAGCACTGTACTTTCATTGCCTGCTTTGTATGCTTCGTGAAGGCATATAATTGCCAGGCAGTACTTTTTCAACCTTTTTCATCATTGTTTCCAAGTCCTTGCTCATGAATAGAGGTTGGGTGATGGTAAATTGCAAAGGTAATACTGGGCCTACTCTTAACTAAAGTGGAATGAGCTTTTACTATGAACTGGGGCTCACTATATTAATGTGTAAAATCACAGAATCTGCAGAAAGCCTGAGTTAACAAAGAAAGTGATAACCATGTTTGTGATACCTATAATCTCAAATTAGAATTTCAGGGTTTGTCAAGCCTGCTGTCTCAAAAAAAGCCTCACTCTGTGGAACCTGCTTCCGGTATACTCCTCAGGTAGGAGTAAGCACACTGTTAGCTTCTGCTCAAGGTTTGACAGACCCTCGCATAGTTACAGTTGCTAACAGAGGATTGGACAGTGGTTGTTTTAGGGATGGGCAGACTCAGAGCTTCTACTCCATGTTTGTCCTACTGTTTTCAGTAGTGACTGGTGTTTCACCAAAATATGCCTGCCTGCTAAGAACTGCATCCCTCTCCAGGAGTTATTTCAGCATGAGTGTGAGGGGCGAAGCCAGAGCTGTGTTTACTGAGTGCCTGAAGGCTAATACCTCCCTGGTGAGAGGCCTGGACAACCGAACATGTGCAAGGCCAAGCCGAGCTGCCACCATGGAAGAACGCCCCAGTCATGGCAAGAGAGCTTGGACCCTCATGCTGAAATGAATCAAATCCATGGTGAGATGTAGATCTTTGGTGGCTCTGGTATGATATTTCACAACATTTGTGGTTGAAAAAAGAACATGCATGCGCTTTACATTACTATTTTCACAAGTCTTGTTATAGTGTCACTCTTTCTTTTAACTATATTGAAAATGCTAATCTCAAGACAGCAGCTGGCTTAACTAATGTGTGTTTGAGGATTACAATGTAGGTTGCAGCCAGCGCCTCAGGGGGGCTGAGAAGCTGATCTTTAAATGGACAGCTAACCACTGTCCACTGTTTGATCAATTATAACCATGTCCAATCACTGTGAGTCAGCGTTATTACTGAGTAATTTTGAAACGGTATCCTTATAGCTGAATGCTCTCACTACTAACATTCTTTTTGTATATCTGTAGTGAGAGCAGGGAGCAGGTGGAAGAAAACTTGGAGAGGTGGAGTTATGCACTGGAAAGAAAAGGAATGAAAGTCAGTCATAGCAAGACAGAATACATGTGTGTAAATGAAAACAGGGAAATGGAACAGTAGGGTTGCATGGAGTAGAGGTGGAAAAGGTACATGGGTTTAAGCTCTTGGGGTCAAATGTTCAGAGCAACGGGGAGTGGGTTGAAGAGGTGAAGAAGTGAATGCAGGCAGGATGGAGTTGGTGGAGAAAAATGTCAAAAATGTCAGGAGTGATCGGTGTCAAAAGAGTAGCAGGAAAGGTTTAAAAGAGCGTAGTGAGACCAGCAATGTTGTTTGATTTAGAGACAGTGGCATTGACCAAAAGACAGGAGGTAGAACTCGAGGTGGAAGAGTTAAAAATGTTGAGATTTGCTTTGGGAGTGATGAGGATGGACAGGATTAGGTACAAGCACATCAGAGGGACAGCGCAGGTTGGACGTTTTGGAGACGAAGTTAGAGAGGCCAGATTGAGATTGTTTGGACAAGTGCAGAGGAGGGAAAACGAATATATATGTAGAAGGATGCTCAAGATGGAGCTACCAGGCAGGAGGCAAAGATGAAGACCAAAGAGGACATTCATTGATGTGGTGAGAGAGGAAGATACAGAGGACAGGGAGAGATGGAGGAGGATGATTCGTTGTCGCAACTCCTAGAAAAAACTAGGTAAAGCATAAAGAAGAAGATATTGAGTTTGTGTATAATGTGACAATTATTGAACAAAAGATCAGTTTACAAAGTACAAATCACAGTCCTGGCAACTGAACAGGGCCAAAGTGTTTGCAAATGTTATGCAGACCTCCCCCCATCACAGCTTTCAGCACAGGAGAAAGAGGGCTCAGACCATTTACTAAATTTAAATGTACAGAATATTCCAATTAAGGTCCGTATTCTGGTTGAGGCAATATTCTAAATAAGGTATTGACAGCAACTACCGGAATCTCCACATTTACATAATATCAATCAGCTTCTTATACCAACAACCAGACGGTCGCTTACATACCCTTTGGTAGGCAGGCCACGAGTTTGACAGAACTACAATTAACTTGTGCTTAACTTTTTTAGACAAACAAAACAGCAGTAATCGAGAGAATAGTTGCTGGTGACAGACCACACAGATAACAGGCCTCTAAAATAGGCACCCAGAATAATGTTAATGAAATATTTGGATTATGTTTTTCATGGCAAAATAAATATACACATACATGGCCAAGAGGCAGCCTCACAGCACTGTAAGGAATGAGCATGAAGCTCGCGGCTCATCGACGCTGCAGCATGAACACAAACGTATTAGGTGGAAACTCAGTTACAGGCCAGACGGACAAGCAGACCTGGTCGACTTACCACACGGACACGAGACTGAACCTATGCACACTTCTAGCAGAGCATGCCTCTTCCACATAACCAGTAGCCAACAATGCTGAAACAGGTGGAAAACAGTGTCACCATTACGCACGCATTACCTATGCGGTGATTCCAGACGTACCATCACACCACACAAAATGCTCTGCCACGCCCAGATGCAGCCACCAAATGGAGATGAATAGGAGTGGATGGAGAGTAGAGCAAGGTGTGGCCACACACCTGAATATGAAGACATACTCAGTATCACCCAGTAAGAAGAGTGATAACACCCAGGCATAGTGTCAGGCTGAGACCTGGAGGGAGACCCCCCCAGCTACATACAGTTAGGTCCAGAACTGTTTGGACAATGACAAATAGTGTATCATTTTGCATCTATACACCACCACAGTGGATTTGGAAAATCAAAATGTGATCGAAGTGCAGACATTCAGCTTTAATTTAGATGGTTCCACAAAAATATGGCATTTACTGTTTAGGAATTATGGCTGTTATGTAGAGTATATCCATTTTCAGGGGACAAAGGTATTTGGACAAACTGACATAACTGTAAATATAACCATAGTTTTTAATACTTGGATTAAAATCCTTCTCAGCCAATGACTGCCTGAAGTCTGGAGCCCATGGACATAAAAAGAGTTTCTTCCTTGGAGATGCCAGGCCTTAAATTCAGCAACCTTTAGCTGCTGCTTGTTTGTGGGCCTTTCTGCCTTCAGTTTGGTCTTCAGTAACTGAAAAGCTGCTCTATTGGATTGAGATTAGGTGACTCACTTGGTCATTGAAGAATTTTCCGTTTCTTTGCCTTCAGTCTTGAGTTGCTTTTGCAGTATTGTTAGTGTCATTATCCATCTGCACTGTAAAGCGCTGTCTTATGAGTTTTGCAGCATTTGGTTGAATGTGAGCAGCACTGTACACGTCAGAATTTATCTTCTTTGTTAGCTGTCGCATGATCAATAAACACCAGTGAGCTTGTTCCATTGGCAACCACACATGCCCATGCCATAACACTGCCTAGACCACTGTACCGTGTTGTATTTACATTCATGAAAGTGTCTCTTGATTGTAGACTGTGTACAATGATATGCATACCTTCTCCAGGGCATTTTTGACTGGTCTCGATGTTTTGAGGAGGCTTTTCTTCACCAAGTAATGATTCTGCAATCAGCCACTTTAGTTGCCCTCACGGTCTTCCAGGCCTTTCGATGTTGTTAAGCTCACCAGTGCAATGTTCCAAATTGTTGATTTGGCCACTCCTAAAGCTCTATCTTTCTGATAGATTTATTTAGTTTTTCAGCTTCTTAGCTTCTTCTCGTGCATTGATATCTCCTTGTCTTCACATTGATAGTTCTAGTCAAACAGCTGCCAAATGCCTGGTCAACAACTGAAATCAATTTCAGGCCTCTTATCTGCTTCATTTGTCTAAAGTAATGAGACAGTGAACCACACCTGGCCATGAAACTACTTGTCATTCAATTGTCAAAATACTTTTAGAGCCCCTGAAAATGGACGTACACTGAATTACATAGTTTAATTCCTGAATAGTAAAAGCCATATTTTTCTGATAACTCTTCATTAAAGATTGAAGTCTGCATTTCCTTTTCCATGGTTACTTATGTCCATTTCTTAATAATCTTCCTTACTGCTTTTGCTAATGAATCCATGCTCTTTCATCCATTCTGGATTAAACTAGTTCTCTTGTTTCAGCATCTCTGTTAACCACAATGGAGCAGCAATAGCAATGCAGAGTTAATGGTGTGTCTACCTTGTTGTGACTGCTGGTAGCAGGGGTGTCAAAATGGATGTGACATTACCTCAGCATATGCAATCTTTGTTTACATATTTAACCAATGAAAAAACAGATATTTAGTTGACACTGCTTGCAGCCAGTAATTTTTTAGAGATTAAATAAATGTGTACATGTTGTGTTTAATTGCATCCCAGAAAAGGAGAACAAATGAATGTCCTTTAGGCTCCTCTGATAGAAGGACATGGTATTTTCAATTCCAGACTAGAGAGTGAAACACCTTTTATTTCTTTTTAATAAACTAATATAATAATGTGATTTTTAGAAAGGTAGAAAAATTAATTATTACCCAGGTTAATTTGACGAACAATTACAACAACTATGTTCACAGTGTCTATCCATTTCAGTCCGTATTTCCAGTTTACCCCCCAAAAAACTGCCAAATGATTAAATTTGTACCACTGTGAAATGGAATTTTTTTCCTGCTCCACCACACTGTTGAGTGTTCTGGTGGTATGGGAGTATGAGCAAGCCCCTTTGCAATTCCACTAGGGAATTCCACTGGGCTTTCCTATCGCTGAAGGTGATGTCACTGAGGTTGTTACACAACTCTGCAGCAGGGTGGATGAGATTCACCCTGAGTTCCACAAGGCTCTGGTTGTTGTATTGCTGTCCTGGCTGACACACCTCTGCAACATTGTGTGGACATGGAGGACAATGGCATTTGTTCACAAGTGAGGGGAAAATGGAGCAGGAGATTGACAGACAGATTGAGCTGATGTCAGCAGTGATGCAGACGCTAAATTGATATGTTGTGGTCAATTTATCTGTCAATCTACGTTCCAACCTTCACTTATGGTCATGTGCTTTGGGTAGTGACCGAAAGAATGAGACTGCGAACACAAGTGGCCAAAATGAGCTTCCTTTGCATGGTGGCTGGGCTTAGCCTAGGGTGAGGGGCTCAGAGTCGAAACCGCTGCTCCTCCATGTCGAGAAGAGCCAGGACAGGTGGTTCGGGCATCTGGTTAGAATGCCTCCTGGGTGTCTCCCTGTGAAGGTATTCCAGGCATGCCTATCCGGGAGGAGACCACGGAGCAGACCCAAGACACGCTGGAGAGGTTCTATCTCTCGGATGGCTTGGTGTCCCTATGGAGGACTTGGTGGAATTGACCGGTCAAGAGGAATATCAGGGTCTCCCTGCTTGGACTGCTACCCCTGCGGACCCAACACGGATAAGCAATTTTTAAAAAAGAGATGAGGCAAGGCAACAGTGTTAACCATTGCACCATCACAGCTCTGTAGTAATTGTATACAGTAAATCCATCTGAAAACCCATCAATATCCATGTAAGTATAAGAGATATTTAAAAATATATGTACACATATATAATTTTTGTTTGTTTTAAAAATCGTGCATATATGAATTAGACATAACATTAACATATATGGTTACAACATATACTGTAAATCTATTAAAAAAATCAACATATATCATGTACATGTACATGATATTCTAAACACCTAAATATTCTAAATACATTGATGTACATCTTCAAATTTTCCTGTGGGTATTTCATACATTTTATCAACTTACATCTTCATAAATCCAGAGGATGAATATCTGTGATATTCATTTTCAACCCTAAATGTAACATATTTGGCAATATCACTCTTTATATAGGGTCATATATTTCATATGTCATGCTTTAGCTGCCACCTGGTTTTACAGTGTAATGGGGTATAAACTGTGCAGAAAATAAATGTTTCAGCGAGTTTTTGCTCCGATGTTATGTTGGTAAAGTGTTTTATCTCTTGAAGAATGTATGATAAAAAAAAAAGGCAGTAGAGCTGTGTGTTGTAATTATTTATTTTACATAAAATTATTTTCAAATAACTCATTTTATGATGGCTGATGCTTTTTCCTAATGCCTGTTAAAGCTGGGGTTCGTAATTTCTTAGAATGAAAAATGAGAAACATAAGGTGGCAACTCCCCTCCCCCTCCCTTTGAAACCACAGTCCTATTACTGCAGCCTCCTACACTGCTGATATCAAGTTTGGGGTACAGAGGATCCATTAGTAGAGTCACACAGGGGCCTTTCTAAATCAATCATCGTTTTAATTAATAAGGTCAAACCGGGAATTCAAAACTAGGCAAAGGTACAGACAAGGATTAGGCAAACTCAGTAAACGGAACATGGAACAATGATCAAACACAGGAGACTCACAAGGAAAGTACGCTGGACTGCTCAATAAGAAGACAAGACAATCTGGCACAGGAGGAAGGGAACACAGGGGTTAAATACACGAGGGAGAGGTAGACAATTGGACACAGGTGGGACACATTAGGGAGAAGGAGTAATTACACACACCTGAGGGACAAGACTAAACAGGAAATGGGGAATAGACACAAAAGGATTTCAAAACAAGAGAGGAAACACTAAATGACCCTAACAGAGAGACACTTGATTCTAGCGGACCCTGACAGCCGAAAGTTAGTTTTGTGCTTTCTGCTCTGTAGCTCTGCTGTCTGCTCTTAAAAAGTTTTAGTTTCAAAGTCCTTGAGAAAGATACATGGATAAGTTCATTTTTTACATATCCTCACTTTTCTTTGCTGTGTATGCAGCTGTTGATCATGCTGAAAGAGCAACTTTTCACACGAAGATGTCTGACATTCTAGGAGTCTTTCACTGTCTATGAGTATGTGCACGCGCAATCCACCTTTGTAGAACAGCTAGTAGGAAAAAGCTCTCTCTTAAATGCCCCTTGATTGGCCGAAAAGTACTGTCTTGGGTAGATTTGAGTAAAACCTGAATACATAGTATAAAAGAGATGCAAATGATGCAAATAAAAGATGCCAATAAAACCAATTGATTTACAATACATACATATTCTCTAAGGTTATTTATGGAATTTTTGCCCAATGGCACCTAAATTAAATTACATATCTGAGCTTTAATTTCATATATGTATATATTAAAAAATTCCCCACTTGCCCTCTGTGGGCGGTGTATTATGTGTCTTTCAACTTCGGGTCCTCTACCAGAGGCCTGGGAGCCTGAGGGTCTTAGTTGTTGCTAGGATTGTGCTCCTCTGAACAGAGATCACAAATGTTATTCCTGGGATTTGTTGGCGCCACTTTCCAAGCTTGATGGTTACAGACCTGAGTGCTCCTATCACCACGGACACCACTGATGCCTCTACTCCCCACATCTTTTCCAGCTCCTCTTCCAGCCCTTGGTATTTTTCACGCTTGGTATTGTCTCGAGCATGTTTATTCTTCCTCATGTAGCTTTCACTTCGAATTGGGACATCTACCACTACCGCCTCATTCTCCTGCTTATCGACCACCACGGTATCCAGTTGATTAGCCATCACCATCTTATCGGTCTGAATCTGGAAGTCCCACAGGATCTTAGCTTGGTTGTTCTCAATCACCTTTGGAGGTGTTGTCCACTTTGATCCTGGAACCTCCAGCCCATACTCGGCACAGATGTTTCTGTATACTATGCCAGCCACATGGTTATGACGCTCCAAGTATGCCTTACCTGCCAGCATCTTGCACCCTACTGTTATGTGCTGGATTGTGCACAGGGGCATCTTTGCACAGTCTGCACCTTGGGTCCTGTCTGGCGTGATAGACCCTGGTCTCTATCGAGCTTGTGTTCAAGGTCTGTTTTTGCGCTACCATGATCAGTTCCTCTGTGCTTTCCCTGAGATCAGCCTTCTCCAGCCACTGGTATGTTTTCTTGATATCAGCCACTTCCTCTATCTCTCGGTGGTACATCCCATGCAAAGGCTCGTCCCTCCATTATGGTCTCTCTTCTTTTTGCTCCTCACTTGGTTTCTGCTGCCTGAGGCATTCACTTAGCCGGTCATCATTCGGGGCCATCTTCCTGATGTATTCCTGGATTGTTGTTTCATCTTGGATAGTGGCTCTGACGCTCACTAATCCTTGGCCTCCCACTTTCCGTTTAGTGTACAGCCTCAGGGTGCTGGATTTGGGATTAAACCCTCAAATCATGGTGAGGAGCTTCCTTTTATTGATATATTTGGCCCTTATCTCCTTCTTTGGGCAGGTTATTATACAAGCAGGTATCTGATGGTGGGCAGGGCATAGGTGTTGCTGGCTCAGATCTTGTTCTGACCATTCAGCTGACTTCTCAGGACCTGCGTTACTGTACGTAGGTATATGGCTGTGGCTGACTTCCTTGCAGCCTCTTCATGATTTCCATTTGCCTGGGGGATCCCAAGGTATTTTTACCTGTCCTGAACATGAGCTATGTTGCCTTTTGGTAGTTCAGCCCCTTCAGTTGTGATCATCTTGCCTCTATTTACCATTCGGCTACACTTGTCCAGCCTGAATGGCATGTTGATGTCATTGCTGTAGATCCTGGTGATGTGGATAAGTGAGTCAATGTCTCGCTCACTATTCGCATAAAGCTTGATGTCATCCATGTAGAGGAGCCGGCTGATCGATGTTCCATTTCTGAACTGGTATCCAAGGCCACCCTTTGTGATGATCTGGCTGAGGGGGTTCAGCCCAATGCAGAACAGCATGTGTGATAGGGCATCTCCTTGGTAAATGCCACTTAATAACTTGGGCAATTGGTCTTGAATTGGCTACCAGAGTAGTCTTCCACAGCCCCATCGAGTTCTTGATGAAGGCTCTTAGTGTCCTGTTGATTCTTTGTAGCATCAAGCACTCCAGCATCCATGTATGTGGCATTGAGTCGCAGGCTTTCTTGTAGTCAATCCAGGCCGTGCAAAGGTTGGTCTTTCTGGTCTTACAGTCTCTGGTGACTGCTCTGTCCACCAGTAGCTGTTTGTGGATCCTCCGGTGTCACTACCAACCCCTTTCTGGGCCCTGCTCAGAAGAATGATGCCTGACAGGAGCTTCAATGTTGTGCAGACGCAGGTTATTGCTAGGTAGTTGAATGGAATCATTCCCTTCTGGGGGTCCTTCATGATCAGGAGCATCCAACCTTGGGTCAACCACTCTGGGTGGGTCCCATCTTTCAGCAGCTGGTTCTTCTGAGGTACCAGGGGTCCATGGAGCACAGTTAGCTTCTTTAGCCAGTAGCTGTCGATCATGTCAGGGCTTTGTGCTGTCCAGTTTTTCATCCTTGAGACTCTTTCTTGGATGTCTGCCATTGTGCTGTTTACTGGGTCTTGTTCTGGGAGATGGCTGTGGTCCTCTCTCAAGTTCACCAACCACTGAGCACTGTTGTTATGTGATGCCTCTTTCTCCCTTTCTCCCATTTGCCCTTCCAGTACAGTTCAGTCTCATCCCTGGGTGGGTCCATCCTCATCTTATTACCCTCCCACTTTGGATGGTTTAGTGGCGATCATCCTGTTTGTTATCTGGGCCTCAACGACTCTAGTGTACTATTCGGGCGGGCAGCCAGGGCTGTGGGCCTCTGTTTGGCAGTCTCCAGTGCCTCGGTTACGGACAGCTTGCTGTATGTCCAGTACTTTGGTGGTCTTGCCCTTCTCAAGCTCTGACAATTGGGTAACCTTGATCTTAGCCTCCAACTGTCTTCTCCATGGAGGCTACTTGCCCTTATGGCTCACATTCACATACACACTTATAACCAAACACTTCACGGATTACTAGATTACCTGATTGCTGTTGCATATATCAGCTTGTTGGTCTCAGTGATGAGATTGTGCAAACCATACTTGGCAGTGCACCTGAGTGAGAGTAGAAAGCAGATGGTTTAGCTCTGTTAATATGAGGCATACTCCTGTAGGGAAGCGTCAACCAGGCTAGAGGTCGAACCATCCACTGGTTATGCAATGTGGTTTTCATCCTGACTGTGGAACATTGGACCAGCTCTATACCCTCACAAGGGTAGTGGAGGAGGCATGGGAGTTTGCCCAACCAGTCCACATGTGTTTTGTGGACCTGGAGAAGGCTTATGACCATGTCCCTCAAGGTGCCTGTGGGGGGTGCTCCGGGAGTATGGGGTAGATGGCCTTTTGTTACAGGTCATTCGATCTCTGTATTGTCGGAGCCAGAGCTTGGTTCGCATTGCAGGCAGTAAGTCAGACCCGTTCCCAGTCAGGGTTGGTCTCCGCTAAGGCTGCCCTTTGTCACCGGTTCTGTTCATAATTTTTATGGACAGAATTTCAAGATGCAGCCAAGCAGGGAAGGGAGTCAAGTTCGGTGGCCTCCGGATTCCATCTCTGCTATTTGCGGATGACGTGGTCCTGCTGGCCTCATCGAATAGTGACCTCCAGCTCACACTGGGACTGTTTGCAGCTGAGTGTGAAGCTTCAGGGATGAGGATCAGCACCTCTAAATCTGAGGCCATGGTTCTCAAAAGGATTGATTGCCCACTCCGGGATGGGGGAGAGTCGTTTCCCCAAGTGGAGGAGTTAGAGTATCTTGGGGTCTTGGGGTCCACGATGGAGGGGAAAATGGAGCGGGAGATTGACACACGGATTGGGGCAGCATCGGCAGTGATGTGGACGCTAAAGCGGTCTGTCGTGGTGAAGAGAGAGCTGAGCCAGAGGGCAAAGCTTTCAATTGACCAGTCACCTCGCAACTCTCACCTATGGTCATGAGCTCTGGGTAGTGACCGAAAGAATGATATCGCGAATGCAAGCGGCCAAAATGATTTTCCTTCGCAGGGTGGTTGGGCTCAGCCTTAGAGATAGGGTGATGCGCTCAGACATCTAGGAGAAGCTTGGAGTAGAACCGTTGCTCCACCGCGTTGAGAGAGGCCAGTTGAGGTGGTTCAGGGAATCTGGTCAGGATGCCTCCTGGATGTCTCCCGGGGGAGGTGTTTCGGGCATTACCATCAGGAGACCCTGGGGCAGACGCAGGACACCCTAGAGGGATTATATCCTTCGGCTGGCTTGGGAACGTCTTGGTGTCACCCCGGAGGAGTTGTTGGAAATGACCGGGGAGCGGGACGTCTGGATTTCCCTGCTCAAACAATTGCCCCCGCGACCCTGACCTGGATAAGTGGCAGAAAACGAAACGAAACAAAAATCCTGTGCGGCATAATCCAAGGCAAATGCCCTATCGCCCCTGATGTTCTGCATTGGCCTGAACCCCATCAGCCAGATCATCAAGCTGTTCTGGAGAGTGAGCGGGACATTGACTCACTGATCCACATCAACAAGATCTACAGCAATGATATCGACATGTCATTCGGGCTAGATAAGTGTAGCCGATATCAAAGAGAGGCAAGATGATCACAACTGAAGGGGTTGAATTACCAAAAGGCAACATAACTGATGTTCAGGACATTTCAAAATACCTTGAGATCCCACAGGCAAACGGAAATCATGACAAGGCCGCAAGGAAGTGAGCCACAGCCATATACCTACGTACAGTAACGTAGGTCCTGAGAAGTCAGCTGAATGGTCAGAACAAGATCTGAGCCAGCAACACCTATGCCCTGCCCATTATCAGATACCTGCTACCTGCTTGTATAATAACCTGGCCAAAGAAGGAGATAAGGGCCAAATATATCAATACAAGGAAGCTCCTCACCATTTTTTGAGGGTTTAATCCCAAATCCAGCACCCTGAGGCTGTACACTAAACGGAAAGTGGGAGGCCAAGGATTAGTGAGCGTCAGAGCCACTATCCAAGATGAAACAACAATCCAGGAATACATCAAGAAGATGGCCCCGAAAGATGACCGGCTAAGTGAATGCCTCAGGCAGCAGAAACCAAGTGAGGAGGAAAAAGAAGAGAGACCATAATGGAGGGACGAGCCTCTGCATGGGATGTACCACGGACAGATAGAGGAAGTGGCTGGAGAGGGCTGGTCTCAAGGACAGCACAGAGGCACTGATCAGAAAACCAAGTCTTGAACACTAGATCAATAGAGATCAGGGTCTACCACACCAAATAGGATCCAAGGTGTAGAGTGTGCAAAGATGCCCCTGAGACAGTGCAGCACATAACAGCAGTGTGCAAGATCCAGACAGGTACGGCATACTTGGAGCGTCATAGCCAAGTGGCTAGCATAGTATACAAGAACATCTGTGCCGAGAATGGGCTGGAGGTTCCAGGACCAATTGGACAACACCTCCAAAGGTGATTGAGAACATCCGAGCTAAGAACAACCAGGCTAATCAACCGGATATTGTGGTGGTTGACAAACAGGAGAAGGCGGTAGCGGTATATATTGCAATCCGAAGTGATAGCGACATCAGGAAGAAGGAACACAAGATACTCGAGAAATACCAAGGGCTGAAAGAGGAGCTGGAAAGGATGTAGGGAGTAAAGGCGTCCGTGGTACCTGCGGTCATAGGAACCCTCGGGGCTGTAACCCCCAAGCTGGGAGAGTGGCTCTAACAAAAGGAATACAATCGGAGATGTCTGTCCAGAAGAGCGCAGTCCTAGGAAAAGCTAAGATACTGTGAAGGACCTTCAGGCTCCCTGGCCTCTTGTAGATGACCCGAAACACAAGAACGCCCACTGAGGGCGAGAGAGGAATTTTTTCTTTTTTACATATATGATTAACAGGAGTATTTTTGTGTTTTACATTGTGTGCATAAACAACCACATGCTATACAATGTAATAAGGCAAACCACTGATGTTTTTTTCTCTATGCCTATCACGCTTGATGATATTGTCCAATAGATCAACAAACACTGTCATGCTGGTTTTACTTTGTGAATTTCAAACCCAAAATACAATGAATACACTAGCAAGCAGAAAACCAGCATACTTAAAGATAAAAAGAATGTGGAATTAACTATTCAAACACATCAACAGATCCCATGCAGTGGGGACAAATTTTTGTCCCATATTGAAGCAACTTAAACTTATTTAACATGCAGTTAACTATTCTTGTTGTCATAAGTACGTGTTCGCGGGTTTGCAAATCGGGAGTGACATGACCTTTTACCTCATGAACGAAAATTATGTCGAGGATCCATTCTACAAGAAAGAGAGGGCATTGCTGACTCTGATGTGCTTTGACCATGTTTTGTGAAGCAGAATATCATTCTGGGATTGAAGATACAATTTTTGCTCCTGTTTGCTCTGATATTTAATGGTTTTATATTTTTGTTATTACAAAAAAGTAGCACATGGACGTTTTTACATGTATCCAATGCAGGCCTGTTGTGACTCTGATCTGCCTCACAAGTCTGTAAAAACATTGAGAAGGCATCAATGTAAATACATTCTGAATGCATGTATTTACATAGTGCTTTCTTATTTATTTTGACAATTCAAAGTGCTTTTAGAGTACAGGTTTTGCCTTCACCCATTCATACAGTGGTGACAGTCCATTTCACATACACTCAGACACTGATGGCACAGCATTGGGAGCAATTTGGGGTTCAGTGTCTTGATCAATGACACTTCAACATGTAAACTGCAGGGTCTATGATAGAACAAGGAACCTTCCGATCACTGAATGACTGCCCTACCAACTGAGTCATAGTTGCCCCAATGGGCTGTGATGTGGAGTTTCATTCTTTTTCCAATTCTGAGAAGGCAGCTGAGGTAGATAGCCCAGAAGTGACATCTGTATAAAAGGATTGAGCCAGTAAAGCAGAAAAACAGGACACACATGAGTGACCCCAAACCAGGAGACAACCGGGAAGCAAACACGGACAGCAAATTATTATATCCATGTTACTATTGTTAATAAGGTGCTGCTTGTCACACATGTACAGTACACATCACAATAAATATGCTACTGAGATACTGCACTTTTGATTGTCTTGAATGTTCATATTCTTACACTAACTTTACTTCTTCCCAGCAGTCGTTGTACTTTATCATCCTGCAGGTCTTTCTAGGTCGCGGTAGGAGCTGCTGCTGTGGTCCTGCCTGATGCCTCTTGGCCACATTAGGACAGGAGATCCTGTGACTTGGATCCTAGGCTGGATTTCCAAGTGCAAATCAGGATCCACAGATTACAATGGCTTCTTGATCACTACACTTCATATATCCCTGGATTTATAGATTCTACATACTCTTGGACTCAGTGACTACATCAGCAACACTCAGATCTTGCTACATGGACTAGAATGACTCCTGGACCAACAGAGTACACCTGCGTCTGTATCACTAGACTTCCCATACATCCGGATTTATAAATTCCACAGACTCTGGGACTCATGGATGTTTTATACATTTTAAGTGAACTGTTATCATCATCTTTTTGTGTTCTGTACAAGTGACATCTATTGCACGTCTGTCCGTCCTAGGAAGCGGGATCCCTCCTCTGTGGTTCTTCCTGAGGTTTCTTATTTTCCCTGTTTTCCCTGTTTTTAAGTTTTTCCTCACCCGGTTTGAGCGTCTACGGGCAGAGGATGTCACATCTGTACAGTTTGTCAAAGCCCAGTGAGATAATGTGCAAATTGCGATTTTGGGCTAAAAAAAAAATACATTTTTGATTTGATTTGATTTGAATTTGACCAAGCCTACAGCTGATTAAATTTTGATCGTAAAAAGTCAAAAGTCAAAAAAAGCATAATTTTTGGTCATCTCTCCTGGATTATTGTGAAACTGGTCTAACTGGTCCAACTGGTGTCTTTTTGTGACTTAGCCAGAACCAGCTGACTCTGCAGTTTGTGTGGTTCATATTTGCACTCTGAATGCCTTCTAGTTGTAAAATTATGAATTATTTCCACTTTCTAAGGAGCCTTGCAGCGGATGGGAGGTGAAGATTTGTAACTGATTTATTTATAATTCAGGTTGGAGTTCAGGCTGGAGGTTAAGCGGATGCTATCGTGGGTGAGAGTTGAGGTTGAGACGCAGACTGAGCAGGCAGAGCAGACAGAGCAGGCAGAGCAGCCTGAGAAGGCTTGAGTGAAATGCTAAGAGTGACTGCTGGCAGGAACAGAGGAGAACTGAGTGTGATCAGCTTGCTAGCAGAGTAGTTGCAAGTTGAAGACAAGATGAGGAAAGCAAAGTAAAGAGATGGTGGTAGCAGGGGAGAGTGGAGCGCTGGCAGTGAGCTGGATGGAAGGAGAAAATGTCATTAGAACTGAATCAGAATGAATCACAAGGTTACTCATTTTGCAATGTGCTGGCCTGAATACTACCATGGAGGTAGACTGGAGTTCATTTTGTGGAGTGGATGAGTGGAAACAGGCTTTAAATACTGAGCTTGAGAGCATCAGGTGTGTGGAAGTGAATGGATATTTCAGAATAAAGGAGGAAATAGAAAACCTATTTGAAAGTGAAACCTGTGTGAAAGTGAAACCGTAACAGGACCCACCAATGGGCGACTCCTCGCGCTTTTCTAGGTATGTCCAGAAACTGCTTGTAGAGATCCAGGAGTGTTCTTCCGGACTGCATCATTCCGAGTCTATGAGTTACTGGTAACCACAGCATTTGCAACGGACATCCAGGATTGTAGAGACAGTGAAATCTGGGGCACCATCGATGACCCGAGGGGGTGGAGAGGATCAGCTATATGGGTTAGAGGACTGCTGGACACAGGTTTGACGAGTGAAATTTGGAGCGTAGGGTGGACCTTCAGGAATGAAGGAAGCCTGAGCTGGACTATCGCTGGATTTATGGTAAATGGTAAATGTAAATGTCCTGTATTTATATAGCCCTTTACTAGTCATTGTTGACCACTCAAAGCACTTTTACACTACAGGTTTTGCATTCACCCATTCACACACACATTCATACACTGGTGGCAGTGACCACCTCGTATGGTGCCACCTGCTCATCAGGAGCGTTTACCATTCACACACTCATACACTGATTGCCGCCGCATCAGGAGCAATTTTGGGGTTCGATAGAGCTGATAGAGCTGACTGCAGGTACCTGCAGCTGACAGCGTAGCGGCCTGGTAGAAGGTATATAGCGCAGTAATGGGGTTGGTGCGAAGGGAGAGACAGAGCTTTAGCCATTACTGAAGACTTCAGCCAGGTTATTATATTCAGAGGGGACCATGGAGACATCTGGAAGAGCAGGTGGAGGACTGGATATGTCACAACCTGGAGGGACAGCTGAGCGGAGACAATGAGAGTGACAAAACATACTCCAGCTACAGATTGCAGCTTGAGACCAGTCTGTTTGTGGATTGTTGAGGGTGAGCCAGGAGAGCCCCAGAAAGACAGGATTGTGAGGTAAGGGAGGATGAGGGACTGTATTTTCTCCTGGTGATAGCTGATACAATGGGGTTTAATGGAACGGTGTGATGACTGATTTTCAACAGCAAATGTCCAACTAGGGCATTCACAGGACATGGTGAATTGATAGGTTCCATTGCGATGTTGGATTTTTTTTCACCAGCTTCATCCATGAAATTGTCATCAGCACCAGAGCACACCAGGGAGATGAAATGGAAGTACCATTAATGTTTGTGGATTGCAACAGGAGTCGTGGAAGAGGGTTGGAAATTGTAGTGTTTTGGCTTGTCAGGATCCCCTCTCTCATCGACGAACCCTCCCTTTTGGCCAGGACAAGAGGAGATGAGGTGGGAAGAGGCACTGCAATACATAATTGGCAAACTTTCTGGGGAAAACCTGGTGTAATTAGGAGAGACATACTTGGGAAGGAGCTGCTCTCATTTCTAGAAATATGGCCAGATTTATTCATCAGCCAAATTGACAATTAAGAGTTGTGGCCAGGAAGCAGTTTGGCAGTCTTACACACTTCTCTGCGATTCTTTTAGAGTAATCCCCCTACAACCCCATAGAGACTGTGTATGCCCCCCGTCCACATAAATTCAGTACATCACATAAAAAAGGTGCACCCAGGAACTTAATAAAAATCAACACCACTAATGAGACAGTTTACAAAATAAAGAGAATTAAATGCAGACCCTTGAATACTAGATCCCTATCGTCTAAGGGTGTATTAATTAATGAGCTTATATCAGCTAACAATATTGATTTATTCTGCCTTAATGAAACTTATCTGTGTCAAGATGATAATGTAAGCCTTAATGAAACCATTCCTCCCAGTCACATTATGACTCATATTCCCAGAGACACTGGTAGAGGAGGTGGAGTTGCAGCTATTTTCAATTCGGCATTGTTAATAAATCCTTAGCTCATTCTTAGCATTTCTGATCCAACCATGAAAACTCTGCAAGCAACTATGCTTGTTATAGTGTATCGAACACCTGGACCCTACACAGAATTTTTATCTGAATTTTCAGAGTTTCTCTCAGCCTTGGTCCTTAAAACAGATAAAGTTATTATTGTAGGTGACTTTAATATCCATGTAGATGTTGAAAATAATAGCCTGGGTACTGCATTACTATGACTGTTAGAATCATTTGGCTTCTGTCAGTGTGTACAAGAATCAATACACACTTTTAATCACACCCTTGATCTTGTTCTGACATATGGCATTGAAATTGAGCACTTAAAAGTCTGTACAAAATCTGCTTTTATCAGATCATTATCTTCTAACATTTGAATCTCTGCTCATCAACTTTAAACCAAGAGATGCATATCTGAGAGAAAGAAATTATTCCCTGTGCAATGATTTTAGTGCCATATCCCAATATAACAGAGGCATATCTTAATTTTAGCCCTTCCCAGCTTGATCACTTTGCTGATTTCACTACTGGCTCTCTACGTGCTTCACTCGATTGCCCCTGTTAAAAAGAAAGCAAAAAAACTCAAGAGACTAGCTCCATGGTATAATCTTAGTACTTCGCAAGTTAAAACAGAAAACTCACAAACTTGAAAAGAAATGGTGTTCCACTAAACTGGAAGAGTCATGCCTGGCCTGGCAGGATAGCCTTAAAGTATACAGGAAGGCCCTTCGCCATGCAAGACAAGATTACTATTCAGAGTTAATAGAAGAAAATCCGAATAAGTCCAAGATTCTTTTCAGCATTCTAGCCAGTACGAATGACAGCCATTATTCTATTGAACCATGTATTTTTAAATCCCTCACCAGTAATGATTTTATAAACTTCTTATACACATCTGAGAAAATATGCCACCCCTCACAGATTCAAATTCAAAAACAGGAACTATAGAGGCAGTTGCTACTCCTGATGTGTGCTTGGAAAGCCTCTCTCGAATTGCCCTTCATAAACTAATTACAGCATTATATTCATCTAGATCGTCAACTTGTCCCCATACCTACAAGACTGCTCAAAGACGTTTTACCCTTAGTTAGCACTCTGCTACTGAATATAATAAATCTATCTCTTGTAGCAGGTTATGTGCCCAAGTCTTTTAAAATAGCTGTAATTAAACCGCTCCTAAAGCCTACCCTGTATTCAGGAGTTCTAGCAAACTAAAGACCAATATCCAACCACACCTTTCTTTCAAATATTCTAGAAAAAGCAGTAGCTAAACAGCTATGTAACTTTCTTCAGGATAATAGTGATTGCACAATTTCCAGTTAGGTTTTTGAAAGCATCACAGCACAGAAATGGCACTGGTGAGTTACAAATGATCTTTTCACTGCAGCTGATGATCTCTGTACTAATCTGATTAGATTTTAGTACACCTTTTGACACTATTGATCATCACATCCTACTGCAGAGGATGGAACACCAAATTGGTATTAAAGAATCTGCTTTAAGCTGTATTCAGTCCTACTTATCTGATACCAGTTTGTTCATGTTAATGATGAATCATCTAGATATGATAAAGTTATGGGGTCCCACGAGGTTCTGTGCTTGGACCAATACTATTCGCTCTACACTTGCTTCCTTTAAGCAATATTACTAGAAAGTGAACCACAAATTTTCATTGCTATGCAGATGATGCACAATTATATTTATCGATGAAGGCATCTGTTAGCTAAACTCCAAGCATGTCTTAAGGACATAAATAATGGATTTCTCATAACTTTTTATTGTTAAACTCGTGACAAACTGAATTAATTGTGCTGGGCCCTAAACACATTAAAGACTCATTATCCAACAACATAGTTAATCTGGATGGCCTTGGGCTGTAGGACCACTGTAAGAAACCTGGGTGTTATCTTTGACCAGGAGCTGTCTTTTAACTCATACGTAAAACAGATTTAAAGGACGGCCATTGCTAAAATTCGGCAAATCCTATCTCAACAACATGCAGAAAAACTAGTTCACGCGTTTATTACCTCTAGGCTGGATTGCTGTCATTCTCTGTTTTCAGGCTGCCGTAATAAGATCTGAACGTCTCTTCAACTAATCAAGAATGCAGCAGCGCGTTTACTGACAAGAATCAGCATCAGAGACAATATTTACCCCGTACTGGCTTCTCCTGGTGTGGCTGTGATGGTTTGACAAATGATGTTTCAAAATAGAGAACCCTGTGCCATTGTGGCGACTGAGCATTTCAGGAGAATAAAATAACTTTTTTACATCATTACTACAATGGTCACTATTTCCTAACAGTAATACACGAGACAGACAGTCTGTAATAATTGTCTGGCTCCTCTGATCCATCCTATTGCTCCTATCCCCATTTTAAAAAAATGAGTCGCTTCTCACAGGAACCTCCCCCACTTCAGCGAGAGCAGCAGGAGTGTAATGGTGGAGAAATGACTACCAGTAATGAAATAACTGGCCATACACCATAAAGAGACAAAAATAACCTGACATTTGGAGATAACACATGGAAAAGGAAGCTTTACTCATAGAGTAGACTGATCCTGATTATGTTCACGACAATTTTCCCTGAAGGGAGTGGCTGGAGGGCAGAGCAGTACTGCTTAAAGTCTGCAGCCTAAGTCCTCCACTCTAACGAACTGCAGCTTTAACTGTCATAAGAATGCAATAAAATGCAAATCACCTAATTTCTATTTAAGTCTAATTTAAAATAGACTGAACTCAGGCAACAACAGTAACGCTATTAGCAAGAACATTAAGACCACTGACTGCTGAAATGAAAAACATTGATTTCCTCACTACAGTGCAAAGTACTGCTGCTAAACCCTTGATCCTCACATTCATATGGATGCCATTTGATACAAACCATCTGCCCCAAACATCCTTTTTTCTGTCCCAGCTTGGTGTGGGAAAGGGACGTGATGTAAAACCAGATGTTTTACATGTAACTTTAATAAAAGTAAAGGTGAGGTTAATCATTAAGGGAAAAGGGGCAAATGGGTGCTGTTAAATTTAAGAAATAAATATAACATTTATAAACAAAACACACACTAACTCTAGTGTATCTAAACATAAAATAAATTCGTAAGTGCAAAACAGAATCCGTGATTTTACAACCACACCATGCCCAGTCAAATTACTCTTGCAAATCCTTCAAACACAATGATCAAAACTAGTTATGACTTCACAGGAATCCTGGCAAGCTAAATTATCTGCCTGAGGGGTATACTGCATCAACTGAAGGCTTCCCTTATGAGAGCTGGCTTGACAAATCCTAGTTTGTGGTCATCACTAACACGGTTATAAATTTTAACTCAGGCTTTCTGCTTCAGGTGCTGTGCACGTTTGCATGAAAAGCATGTGATTTTACTTCTTGTGAAGACTGCACATTGTAGCAAACTTTAAACTGATGCTGAGAATTCAAAAAATACACATGCATTTAAGTCTGTCCCATAATAGACACATGAAATCGCAACTCAAAGAAAAAATGTTTTTTAGTAATTTTTAATTAGCTGTGAAGTGGAAGAATCAATTTTTATGATCAGTATTATTTTAATTGCAGACACCTAGGAGTACAAGTAGTATAAACAGTCTCATCAAGCAATTAGAAACATAAAACCATTCCAAGTTTGAGGACCCAGAAGCAGAGCCAGGGGACAAAAAATTGCTTGTGATAAGTTAATTTTGAGTGCGATGTCAAGAGTTGAGGAAAAGTGTGACTGGCAAGGAGTGTGGAGGCTCTGGCAGTACCTGAAGAGGAAGAAGAGGATAACAACAATTAGAAGCTTAATTAAAGAATAATCTCATAAGACACTCACAAAGAACTCCAGCAATTCGTGCCAAAAACAACCATTGTGGTTGATAGAATAATCTAATGAGTAGTGGAAGAAAGAGCTGTCCCTCTTGTACCCAATGCGCCTGTGGAGCGGTACTCTCCTCAATATACAGGTCCCATTGTGTAAGTGACTTGGCTTTTACATTTCAAGACACAGTCATGTGACCTTTGGCGTGTTTACCTGTGATTTATAGCACTAAATTGTTAGTGGCAGATCCTTTGAGTACTGTGGGTCTTCAAAATCAAGGTCTGTCACACTTGGGTAACTTGTGACCCACACAAGGCAGGAATTTGCTTTATCTTGGCTTGTTAGCCTTACTTATAGCTTGGTAGCTTCAAGCTAAGTAGTTCTGTAAACACCATTTCAATTCTTGGATTAATGCAGAATTAGATGGAGGTAAAATTACCCTGCAGAAACCTTTGGGTGACACTACAGTGGTTCCACTATTCATTCTGCTCTAGTCACTAGTTTTTGGGTTTTTTTTTTTTACAATTTTTTCACCTCTTTATGCAGTTTGTATCCACGAAATTCAATAGCAACAACATTCCTAAAAATAAATAGGAGCTCAATATTCACAAATATGTTGTGCAAGTGAATTAAAGCTGCACTTGATTATGTCTACATTCAGTGTACAGATGGAGGTCCCTCCTATTGCTTCCTTGTGAGGCTGTTGGTGTGCTTGTAGTGAAATTCAAAACCACTATTTCATTCAGAAGACCTCTCTGCTGCCAGCCAGCTGCATTTGTCCGCACTCACCACCTGCTCCCCACATTCCTCTACATTCTCTAAGACATCAGTCCCTCCTCCTCTCTTTCTTTCCATCCTTTTTTTCCTCCAGTAACTGTTGCTATAATTTTTTCATCTCCTCTCTAACACAAACAAATAGTTGCAATGGGTTATTGTTTTTGGAAATGAAACAGAAAACAGTCTGGCTAACAGCAGTGGCTAGGGTTTTTTTCTGGTACCTGCTGATAGCATTGTTGTATATAATACACAGCAGCATATTCACACTCTGTAAATATATACAGTGTGTTCTTTTCCATATAATCTATCAAAAATACAATTTAGTAATGTGCACAATATAGATTATGTCTCCATTTAGCTCAGAGTTTTTCGACAGTTTACTGTATACTGGTAAAAGAAATTGAAAACAATCGCTGGAAAGAGAAGTTCAAGATAGAACATTTATTTCTGTCATTTATACAATGTCATTGGCTCATAGTAGAGATGAGCTAAGATCAGCAAAGCAAATGCCATTGCTTCTTCAATTAATTATCGTTGCTATTAAAACCAATTTAGAAATCAGTCTAAGAAGTTTATTTTCATCCAATCAATTATATCAGCTTTTTTAATAAAAATCAAAATAATGCTGGAAAGAACTTTACATGTACAAAACAGTGCTCAAAGGTTTAACAGAAATTTGAGTATCAGTGAGAGGATGATGTACTTAAAGTGAAATACTCCTGGTGTTAAATTCCGATTAAATGAAATGATTAACTATGCAATCACATTGTGATTTAAAAAAAAGCAAAGAGTTGTCTGGTGGAAACTAAGAATCTGTCTAATGAACCTCAAACTGTTGTCTAAAACACATACATACAAAGTAGAAGTAGTGCTGCATACTGATATGACTGATATGAAACCTTATCACAAATACACCTGTCGTGACACCCCAAAAAAATATAATAGCCAACTCTTACTTGTTTCTGAAACAAAACACATATTTATTGTTAAACACAAATTCACTTTGGTTGAGATTTTGGCTTGTATTTCCATGATCACTCATTTCACAACAACCAACCAGCCATGAGGCTTTGACCAGTGCAGGGAGAAAGGAAGTGAAAAATCTGGATGTTTTTTTTTTTTTAACAATCTTATATTACATAAGGTAAGACAGTTATCTTTTGTCAAATTGCAAATTACCTAAGTTTTTAATGACAATCGTGTAAAAACAGTAATTAGAAATAGGTTCTATATCTTCTGGTCCACAATTTCATCTACATGGCATCTGTCGATGAGTTTAAACATTAGAAGAGTTGGTTCTGGGTTGCAGGTTTTCATTTTTTGGGGGATTTTTTGCAAAGTTTTTTAACCATGGGGGACCTCAAATTAAGTGTGTAATTAACTGAGTGTTTACTTTGTCTAACCAATACTCAAAAACATATATAGTGAACTATCATAGAAGAGTAACAATGTTCAAAATTAAGAGTCATGCCCCTGGAAAAAATTCCAAAAAGACAATTCTTTCATAAATTCTTTTCTAAAGTATTATATATAGGAGTAGTAATGAGCAAATTCTTAAAATATCAAATTTTCCACCACCTGTTAAAGTGTAAAATATAGTGATTAACATGTTTGCAAAAGGGTTAGAGCTAGTGGATGTACACAGACAGACATTTTTTTTTTACTTTATACTTCTAATTCAGTTACAGCATCTTGGAATAATGTAGTTTTTACTCCACTACATTTAATTGGTGACTTACTATTTAATTTACAGTGCGTTCAAATTAAGATGGCATACTACCCAATATGTTAATGGTATAGAAACAGAACAGTTTACAATATCAATATTGTTCAGTTTACGTGCACAATATTGAAAGTGTCTGTTCCTGTACATGTTTAAAGCTCTTAAAATGTTTTGTGCAACTTTTTTTGCTGATAACTAAAATATAGTTCTAAAACAAATGTAGGGATTAAACAAACACAATGGAGGGAGAGAGTCCGCACAGAACAGCACAGATTCTCAAAATAACTAATGCAGACAATCCCTTTGTGCCTCCTGAAGACATCAGACACAGCAGCTTACCTTCCCTTTCTCCTTTTGTCAGCTCCTCTCCACCCGTATTAGAGGTTCAGAAAGATGTTGATTCAGAATTACGGACGTAGTCCTTGAAGTCAGTTGGAATATTCAGCATTGAGCAGACCTGAATAATATCACACATTAGATAGCATGCAATGCACCTGCCTTGCAAATGCAGGAGAGTTATATGTAATTCATAGTACAACAAGTTTATATACCAGACAATCACAAATGTCTACACAACTGAGTATTGCAAGCAGCCCATCACAGGTAGTTTTCCCATGCCACTGTCACAAACTGATGACTCATATAAAATAAAAATGAAAAATTAATCAGTAAATTAAGTATATGGCCTGAACCTACTCTATGGAAGACTGAAACTCCCAAATCGTAAATATTTAAATACATAAGAGGGAATACATGAATTTGTATAGCAATGAATACACAAAACATAAAAAATAAATGTAGGGAATTAATTTAAAACACAAAATGAAAAAAAAAAAAAAAAATAACATGTCAAATAATGAACCTGGTCCATGTATCAGTTGTTTTTTTTATTCTACTGAAAAAAAAAAAAAATCAAAAAAATCAAAAAATGTTATTTCATTATTTTTGAATGTGACAGAGAAAGATAAATAAAGCTTTGTTTTAATTTGTTAGTTTTATGGTCAGCTCAAAAAACCCAAAACAAAACAAAAAACAAAGCGGAATTTGATGTTGATTTTTAATTTTCTTACTTGTGTGACCCAAAAGTTGAACCCAAGTCACTTTCGCATTAGCTTGATTTAATAACTGCAGTCTCCGAAGGACACAGCCTTAAAAAAATAAATAAATAACACTACCAGTGACGGAGCAAGAATGGAGCCAGAAGTATTACTTGTTTTTGTTTGTTTATAATTTGTTTAAGGAGGAGAAGTCACGTTGCTGGTGTATTTCTGGCTGAGAGAGGACCGTAGAGAGGTAAAGGTGTGTAATTATATTTAACATAACATTATCATTAGCTAGTTAACTGTTATGAGTAATAATCACACATATACATTATTAGGTAAAGGTATGGTGTTTGTATGTATTCTATAGATTTTGGTGAAATTACTTTAATGCTAGACATAAACTATAGCATTGCATATGTGGTTACTCGCTTAACTTTGACAATTCATTCATATTTAAAATATCTTATCAAAAATGTTTTCACATGAATCAGCAAAACCAGGTTGAGTAAACAGATGGATACACAGATTTAGCTTCATGTGTCTAAGCTCTCCTCACTTAATAGTGTTTGAGTAATCATTTTTCTGTTCCTTTTCCTGTCAAGCAGACCCTGTGAAAAGCAGGATCAGCCAGGACTGACGATGCTGTGCTGGACAGATTTCAAGGTGAGCAGAGTCCTTTGCAGTACTGCAGGGCCAGACATATGGATGTGGGGGGCAACTGAGACCCTGGTGTTCTTCTGGCTCGAGAGAGTGGCATTGTACATGATGGTTTCCAGAGCGTTGAATGCCTCATTTTATACGATCTCTTTATGTAATAATTTTAAGCTATAAGTAATTTGTTGTACTTTCTGTTTAATTTTCCATTTCCATTTTAAATTTTTAATTTTAAATGGAATAACAAAACAAAACAAATCACTTGTTACATTAAACCGTATGTTTATTCAGTGTTCACATCTTCATTCTTTATACAATAGATATTGTAAATGTTAAATTTAATATATTAAGTGGACAGAATATGTGACACAATAACAATCCATTTATCCATGAGGACAAACCACAGTCACGTTGCAGCTACAAGAGGAGTTCAATCGTCTCTACAGCAGCAAAATGATTGTTAATTTGCATGGGTAGAACAACTCTCATTTCCAAATCACATGTACTTTACATTTTTTAAAGTCGTCACTCTTCTTTTGAGTGTGCAGATGAGACATTCCCCTGCAGCCCATTTTCTCCAGGATTGTCCTAAATAGAGAACGAACAAGAAAAAAGGGAAACACTGAATCAATCACCTTAATACAGGAATGCAAAGATTGGGAAACGTGACAGCAGGACGCAAACCCTACCAACAAATTACCTGCATGCACTTTAGTATTTCTATATTGGTCTTTGTATATAGTTTTGGATTACTGAACTAACTTTTAAATATACAATACAACTTGCCTTGACAAATCGACAAATTGTTGCCTGACCTCCATGTGACACTGCTGGAGTTTTCAGCATGAGTGAACAGATGTTCATTCTTCACTCTCAGTCTTATAAAAATCTTTGTATGTTCCTTGCTACCTATAACAAAATGTAAAACATGTTATGATTCATGTCCAGTTGTCAACAAGCAGAAGGCTTCTTCAATAGCAAAACAAAATGAATAATCCTCAGGTTAGCTGTGTAATGTTCAATCCAAAAAATCTGCATAACTTTGAAAGAAATATTCAACAGTCTGATCAAGCAGTGCTCCTAACAATCTAAATTTGTTCACCTTTGTCCATTTACATATGCAGTATCAAGTATAAATTGTTTATAAAATCTCCACAGTCACAGTAAGATGTAAAAAGCAGGGCCATAGAGGGAACTAGCAGCTCTACCAGTAGTTAGCTCGGTGGCTACATCAGTTAGCATCATTAAAATCCTGTATTTTAACAGAATTTTTTAGGTTTCAGGCTGCGTACCATTGTTATTTGAGGAAGTCAAAACACAATACTTACATTTAAAAGTGTAATCCTCGCTCTTGTTTGCCTTGGTCACGACATTGTACTGAAATCGGCCTTCAAATGCAGCCTTTGGAGGCTACAGCCCCTGAATTTGGACACAACTAATACAGCACCCAAACCAACACACGAAGAAGCCAGTAAATAACATTCAAGTTACATAATTTGGAAATATAAATATTCAAAACTGAATTTGGACCTGGGTCTTTTAATTAATGATCTAACCATAGAATCATATTACCAAAAAAACAAAGCTTTATTTGTCTTTTTATCACACTAATAACAAATAATGAAACCAGCCACTAGAGGTCACAAACCAGTGCATTTCTAGTGCTGATCCCAAGCCCTGATAAATCGTGAGGCTGCGTCAGGAAGGGCATCTGGCGTAAAAACTGAGCAAAAACATGCAAATTGTGAAAACGAATTTCGTACTGGATCAGTTGGGGGCCCAGTACTGTTAACAAATAGTTTAGTTTAATAGTTAATAGTTAATAGAAAAGTTTGCTGGTGCTGATGTTTAAGAACAAGGGTGATGTGCAGAGTTGTAGCAACTACAGAGGGATAAACCTGATGAGCCACACAATGAAGATTTGGGAAAGACTAGTGGAAGCGAGTCTAAGAGAAGAAGGATGATTTGTAAGCAGCAGTATGGTTTCATGCCAAGAAAGAGCACTACAGACGCCATGTTTGCTTTGAGAATGCTGATGGAGAAGTATAGAGAAGGTTGGAAAGAGTTGCATTGTGTCATTGTGGAGCTAGATAAAGCCTACGACAGGGTGCCGAGGGAGGGACTGTGGTATTGGATGAGGAAGTCTGGACTAACAGGGAAGTATGTTAGACTTGTGAAGGACATATATAGAGCTGTTTGACAGTGGTGAGGTGTGCTGTAGGAGTGATGGATGGTTTCAAGGAGGAGGTGGGACTGCATCAAGTAATGGCCCCGAGCCTCTTCTTGTTTACTATGATGTTTGCAGATGACATTGTGATCTGTATTGAGAGCAGGGAGCAGGTGGACGTTGTAGCAGCAATGTTGTATGGCTTGGAGATGGTGGCACTGTACAAAAGACAGGAGGCAGAGTTGGAGGTGGCAGAGTTAAAGATGTTGAGATTCTCTTTGGGTGTGACGAGGATGGACAGGATTAGGAATTAACACATCAGAAGGACAGCACAAGTCAGATGTTTTGGAGACATAATTAGAGAGGCGAGATTGAGATGGTTTAGACATGTGCATAGGAGGGATGGTGAATACATTGGTAGAACAACGCTCAAGATGGAGCTTCTAGGCAAGAAGCAAAGTGGAGGACCAGAGATTTATAGATGTCCTGAGAGAGGACATGCATATAGTTGATGTGAGAGATGAACATGCAGAGGACAGGGAGAGATGGAGGATGATTTGCTGTGGCGACTCCTAGAAGAACCTAGGATAAAGCTGAAAGAGGAGGAAGAATTCACAAACAAATAAAGAAATACATTGTTTATTCATTTTTTGATTTGTCTTCAATGGAATAACCAAAAAAACAAATGACACATAGACTGAATGTCAGAAAATTAGATCCTCATTTCAAAACTCCTTTGGAACTATCTTCCAGTCTTGGTGTGAGAGGCAGACACACTCTCGGATTTTAAGAGTAGGCTTAAAATCTTCCTTTTTGATAAAGCTTATAGTTAGGGCTGGCCTATCTAGCCCTTAGTTATGCTGCTATAGGCTTAGGTTGCTGGGGGAACACTCCATGATACACTGAGCTCTCTCCTCTCCCCCCTCTGACTCCGACTCCTTCTCTGCTCCTGTAAATGTCCATATCCTTACACTAACTTTACTTCTTCCCTGGAGTCGTTGTGCTTTATCATCCTGCAGGTTTTTCTAGGTCGCGGTGAGAGCTGCTGCTGTGGTCCTGCCTGATGCCTCCTGGCCACATTAGGAAAGGAGATCCTGTGACTTGGATCCTGTGACTTGGATCCTAGGCTGGATTTCCAAGTGCAAATCGGGATCCACAGATCACAATGGCTTCTGGATCAATAGACTACACCTGCTTCTGGATCACTACACTTCACATATCCCTGGATTTACAGATTCTACATACTCTTGGACTCAGCAACACTCAGATCTTGCTACATGGTGTACAATGACTCCTGGACCAACAGAATACACCTGCGTCTGGATCACCAGACCTTCCATATATCCGGATTTATAGAATCCAGACTCTGGGACTCATAGATGTTTTATACATTCTAACTGAACTGTTATTATCATGTTTTTGTGTTCTGTACAAGTGACATCTATTGCACATCTGTCCGTCCTAGGAAGAAGGATCCCTCCTCTGTGGCTCTTCCTGAGGTTTCTTATTTTCCCTGTTTAGGGTTTTTTAAGATTTTCCTCACCCGGTTAAAGGGCAGAGGATGTCACATCTGTACAGTTTGTCAAAGCCCAGTGAGATAATGTGTAAATTGTGATTTCGGGCTATACAAATAAAATTTGATTTGATTTATATTTGATTTGAAATCTGACACCAGCAACACATTTAAAAAAGTAATTAAAAAATAAAATCATGTTTTCCAGAATTTCAGCTGCTCAACAGTTTAAGGTCTCCTTTGGCATACTTTATGATTTATAATGAACCAAACATTTCACTGAGTTACATATCTGAGGCCAATTTCAGATAGGATGTTCAACAAACTGAGTCTAAATCTGAACTGAGTGGACTTACCCTAAGATGGGAAATGGAATTTTGAGTTCCAGAAAAGCTGATTTGGATTAATCAATTTTAGAATAGATTCGTTCTGAGTTAAGCTCAGCACCAAAACTGTAAAAAGGCAGCATTCGTGTAGTCTTGATACTATTGGTCACCATGGCAACAGCTAAAAAAAAAAGATAATTGGCATGGGAGAAGACTGCTGCTAGATTTAATATTAAAGTTTGAATGTAATGCATTCATTTCAGTATGACAGGCAAAAGGAGAAGGGAATGGTTCTGAACCTAAACTTTTTCAATTTGCAGGTGAAAATGGTTGTGCAAGCAGCTGATAATGAAACTAAGGAAGTTAGTTCTGATATATTTATGTAAATATCATTCAGTAACTATTTTGATTTGCAATAGCCTTATCCCCATCATATTGCTGATATCACACAAATGTCCGCTCACCTATCCTGGAAACTGTAGTGATTAATCTCTCGTAGACAGGCATTTTGTTCCAGAGTGAGGGACCACAGTAACTTAAGGCCCCCTCACCAGTTTTGATCTAATTCTGGAAACAGTTAAAAGAAAGCTGCCTGGTGACCTGAGAGGCCTAATAGGATTGTAATCACTGAATAATTATGAAATGTTCTAAACTATTAAGTGCTTTGTGGACTATTAGTAGGATTTTAAAGGTGATTCAGTATTGAACTGGTAAACAATGGAGTGATTTTAACACAGGGGATATACGTTCATATTCTTTTGCGGGTCAATAATTCTAGCTACTGTGTTCTGAATGAGCTGGTGAAAACCTAATGATTGTTTAGATAATCCTGCAAAAAGAGTGTTAGAGTAGTCTAACCTGGATGAAATGAATGCATGAACAAGTTTCTCAGAATCAGTTTGGGTAATGAGTGATCTAATCTTTGAAATATTATTGCCCCGCAATTTGCTGCTCTTCACAAAGGTCCATGCCTCCTGTGTCAAGCAGACACAGGACTTGGGTTTTGCTCCAAGGCTCACCCAGGTGTCTTCTTTTGCAGCTGGTGGGGCACCAGAAGAAGGAGGCTGCTCCATCAGGAGAAAAGACCCAGACGAGGGCATGGTGGTGACAACATCTGCTGGAAGAAAGGCTGATGAAATGTGGCACGAAATGTGCTTAGCTTGGACCTTTGCGATAGTGGATAGTTGTGTGAAGAATTCATATTTACTCTTTATTTTCTCCCTTAAGCGACAGATTTGCTCTGATAGCTTTTTTGTACGCGGGAAGAAAATCCTCACATTACAGACATTTTATGCATAGTACCTCCTTTCCGGGGCTAAAAAGTATTAGGATAATTGATTAACAAGCAGTTTCACGGCCAGGCATTGTCTGTTGTCTTGTAATTTCAAGTCAAATGATAAAAGGTCTGGAGTTAATTTCAGGGACTTGGAATTTCGCAGCTGTTTGACTGGGGCTATCAATATGAAGTTCATGGAAATATCATTGTAAGTGAAAAAGACCATCATTAGGCTGAAAATAAATAAATCTACCAGAGATATAGCAACAATTTCAGAATTTGCCAAAGAAACAGCTTTGTACATTCTTAAAAATTAGGAATGCACTGATGAGCTCAACAACATCAAGAACATGGAAACACCAAACTGATCACAGAATTCTTCCCTTGGTGAAGACAACTCCTTCAGAACATGAGAAAACTCAAGAAAACTTTGAAGAAGGTTGGTGTATCATTGTTGAGGTCTACAATCAAGATACGCCTTCATGAATGCAAATACAATGGCTTTACAACAAGGTGCAAACCACTGGTATCACTCAAGAACAAGAAGGCCAGATTAAACTTTGCCAGAAAACATCCAAAAAATTAAAAAAAAGCTTCCGAAATTCTGGAGTCAGATTCTTTTTAAACTTGTATCAGAATGACGGAAAAAGAAAAGAATGGAGAAGGAAAGAACAGCTCATGATCCAAAGCATACCACATCATGTCAAACATGGTGGAGACAGTGTTATGGCACAGACTCAGCGGTGTTTATTGATGATGTGACTGCTGACAGACGTAGCAAGATGTCCAGAGCCTTCAGACCGTAGGCAGTTATTGACCGCTAAGGATTTTCATCCAAGTATTAAAAACTATAATTTTAATTACATTTATGTTATTTTGTCCAAATGCTTTCGAGCCCTTGAAAATGGTAGTAGTCTGTAATTCCAAAATGGAAAATGCCATAGGTGCTTCCACCTGTTCTCTATCAAAATGCTTTTGCCAATTAACTGATAGTAAAGTAGAGGTCTATAGTCATCCAGCTAATATGTCTTGCTGATGTTTAATCAATGCCTTTTGTATGCAATATTGTGTGCATGGATTTGTTCGCGGATGATGTTTTAGCTGTAATGTTTTTGCAGGTCAGAGCAGAACAGATGTGTATTAACAAATTAATCATCTGCTTAAATTATGTTTTTTCCCCTTTATTTTAGTTGTCCATTCTGTTGTATTCTTCTGTAAAACCAGAAGCTTTTGAATGTTCAGAATAAAGATTTTAGTTTATTATATTTATTTGAAACACTTGTATGATGTTGACAGAAAAATAAAAATTAAGCAAAAATTAACCTTATGATATAATAACACCTCACTTAGGAGTAAAAAACAAAATTCTAAGCTTGAGAGAAATAGTGATATCATATATATTGATATTGACTGGTAGCAGAGCCCCAGATATAGGGTTATGAAGACAAAAGTGTTAGGCCTGATCCCAAGTTATCCTTCAGAAAATAAATGAATACCTGTCTGAACTTGGCACGAAGTTTGTCCATATCCTCTTGTAGTGTTGAAGAATGTGGATCATCATGAGGTGAGTTTTGGATCATATCCAGGAGAGACTGCAGCGCTTTCATACGCTTTCTGAGAGCACAAATACAGAAATTACAGACACTTTCCACAAAAAGGGCACTGTCCTGATGCCTTGTGTGTGTGTGAATATTTTCATACCGCCACAAGATTTTACTCATACAAGCATGATTAAACTACTAAGAGAAAACATTCAGATATAAGCGATGCAAGCAGTAAAGTTTCGGTTTCTATAGCTCTCTCTGGCGTTCCTAGTGCCCCACTTTTGGCTGATATAATGCCGAAAGTGAAATTCTAAGTCACTGATTCAAAAATGCTGAAACAGGGCTTTTTTTTTGTCTACTGCCAAGGCAGTCCATCAGCTGATTTTGGGCATTGACAACAGTGTGAGCACATTAAAGTGCATAGCATGATGCGCAGCAGTGCTGCACTCGAATCAGAGGAGAGTGGGAATAGGATCAGCCGTGTAAAGGAATCAGAAAAAGGGTAAAAAAAACCCAACCATATATGTTATATACACAGTATACTATATAAAGTAAAGTGATTACAAGAATAGTAGAAAATAATAATTTGAGGTGATTAGGTAATTGCACCATGCCCTGATATTTCTGTAAATTTCATTATCATCAAACACTGGTTTGAGCAGAGCTGCTTCATCCCAGGTGGTGGCGAGGGGTCAGGTGTGAACAACCATGCATATTCAACAGAGACAGGCCATTGTCAGTTGGTTAAAAAAAAAAAAAAACAAACAAACAAAAAAAACAATACTGACATGAATAACTTTTCATTTTTGCATCGCAAAGGCCCTGTGCAACTAGTGGGTAATCAAAAACAATTTGCCTCAATGCCTTTGACCTTACCTACATACTGCTTCCATAATTGTAGTTATAGCTAAGTTTGTGCTGTTGATGCGACTAATTAACACTTGGAAACACTGTGTCTGATGTTGCTGAAATTTACAAAAATATCAGAGCCTGAGACAATACAATGACCTACAGTAATCACCTCAGATTGGCCCCAGAGGGTTAATATCAACTGACATTTCAGTCAGTTGTCAGCTTGGAACATTTATGGCAGAGTTGGTTAGTCTCTGCTTGTATTTCCACATTTTTACTGCGATAAAGGTTGATGAAGTGAGATGAATAGACATTTTAAATGGATAATACAGGTATTGCAATATGTTATTGCAATATCGTATGGTATTGTGATAATATTGTTCCATAAGGCCTGTGGCGATTCCCACCCCTATTAAAATCTACCTTGTGATGATACTTTTAGTTTTAGGGAGTTTCTAGTGGCTTTTCATAACGGTAGATGCACATGTATATCCCCATAGATGAATGACATTCCATTCCAGCAGGAAAAGTTGTTCTTCCAGTATTAAGAACAGCAAAAATGGCAAAGCAAGCCACAAAAGGAAGATGGACTTATCAAAATGTCTGTCCACAAACTCTTCTCAAGGGTTCTGAGACTGCCTAGGGCAGGGTGGACTTGTGGAGTAGAAACAGAAACAGGGGGAGCAGAGATGCTCCTCATATTTAAATCCTTCAATTCAAAATCTCATGTCGATCACAATAAATATTTGCAACACAAAATGCTTGATGTCCTCCTTTGTTTACTGTGTTGCAGTCTCTTCTCAGAATTTATTAGGGAGCTACATTGTGTCGTGTTGCTTTGATGTCACATTACTTATGTAGCTGATGTGGCTATAGCAGTCCAGTGCGTACCCTGCCCACCATGATATAGTTGCTAGTGGAAAACGCACACTGGGCTGTTCACAAGTGTACAATATCTAACTGAACCATACTGCTGCATGGAAACGAGGCTAATGTCATCAGCACTTTTGGAAATTCCACCTGATGCGATACAAGGGTTACAATACGTAATGTGATTTAACTTCATCCCTTTGGAAGCCTTTCAGCTTTTGGCCAAATAAAAGAAAATGTTGTTGACTAATTTAGACACACTACTGAGCAAAAATGGCCCTATCCCTGAATTTCCACACAGGAAATTCCTTCAGCTGTCTAGAAAACAGGGTCCAATAGTGTATTAGGGGTCTGCTTATTGCCAACTGCTTTTAGACACAAGTGCAGTTCCTGTTCAAAAGTAGATGAACATGGGCACAGTGAAGTAAAAAGATCAGAGTAGTGTAGTAGTAAGTTTGTAGTGCCAAATCACAACAAAAAGTTGTCTCAAGATGCTTTTCATGAACAGCAGGTCTACGCTATACTCTAAATTGTACACCAAACATCCAACCATAAGCAGGCACACTGCGACAGTCGGGAGGAAAAACTGACTTCAGACAGACAGAAAACACAGAGCAGACCCTGGCTAAAGGTGGACAGCCCTGTGGCTTGAGGATAACAATCAGCACAAACTACAGAGATGGGAAACAAATCATGTCAATGAGCAGCAGTTAAAGGCAGACCACAGACAGATGGACAAACTAATGCTGCAATCATCCTCTGGTTGGCTAGTGCGAACAGTATAAAGAAACAAAGCAACAAAAAGAAGGGAAGCAAGCAAGAAAGAGAAATTCCTACATTTATAGTAAGATGTATTGCGAGTTTGTAGTAAGATGCA
>KV751341.1:987635-1008016 GCA_001698575.1 Mola mola | reverse complement strand
GTAAAATGGGGGAAGGTGAAAATGAAACATACCTTGATTTCATATCCGTTTTATGTTGGAGAATACACTTCCATGTAATGGAAAAGCCATAATAGAAGGAGATCTGAAGGAGGGCAAAAGTAAACAAGCTTGAGAGGCTGAGAATATGTTAAGCAACACAAGTCACTCTTAAAAGTAAGCAGACATTTAGTAGTGCTGGATTTAAGTACTGAACTTTTGAGGTACATTTATTTCACTTGATTACTACCAGGTTCTGTTACCTGCATTACATTTTGAATCTAATTGTGAACTCTCTCTACTAAACATCGTGGTCACACCTTTAAAGTTATTGAAACATTTTTAATAATAATGCAATCATGGCAATCAACCATGAAATACGACATTTTCGCCGGGACTAATGTGTGCAAAGTTTCATGAGTTTTCTTGCATGGTAAAGCCCCCCAAAATGCAATTGTTTTGAGAGAAGAAAGAAAAAAAAATTTAAGCTGCATTCAGCACTGAACGGACCCTTGCACCCCTGCACCTTTCATCCCGTGAGGCAGCTGTGGACCCCCTTGATGGAGAAATCGAACTCAGAAAAGCCTTAGTAATTTTTGAACCTGGACGTCAAAAGGCCTGCAGTGGCTGATGCTATAGTTTTCTAGGAGGTGCCATGAACTCATTTTGCCATGTCCAAGGTAATGTCAGACCATCTTTGCTGGACTCTTATCCTTTTGAAAAATTTGGCATTGATATGATTGTGTTTAGTACAGTTATAACAAATTCTTCCTCCATGGCAAGACCTCAAATGTCGTCGTGCCACAATGGGCAGAACTTAAGTGAAAAAGTTTTTGATAATTTTTCATCTTCAATGTTTTGTTTTTAACTTGACCAAGGTTCAAAATTCAAAATGGCTACCTTCCGGTTGAATTTAGGTATCATTTACAACCTGCAACAGTGTCAGATTTGCCAGCATTTTTAAAACTCTTTTGGAGGACATCATTGGCCTAGTACCACTAGAAAGGACAACAGGTAAAATCAATTTTGAGAGGATTGTTGCTTTTTCCCCCCTTGAGACAAAGGACTTTTTAATTAATGTTAACGCGCTACTTAAAGATAATAAACATGAAGCATAATTGAGTTTCTTAAGGATTGTAGGTTATGTATTTTAAATAGGAAAATCTGTTGACCAAGAGATCATTTTACTTCAATATTGACTAACGGCAGAGCTGTTGTTGATTATATAAATACATCCAATGAATGCTTACAAAATTGTATTTATTTTCAAATAATATCAACTGCTTTAGCTGAGCAGGGTAACCATTTCCTTAATTGGAGAATATTCTTCATCTTATCAGTAATTCACTACTACTTATTAAGTTTCACTTCAGCCCTAATTATTATGAACAGGTAAAAGTAACTAATGTAAAAGATAATGTGTCTCTACAGATAATGTAAAGAATTGAAAGAAAATTGCAAATTCACTCTTTAGACTCAGCTCTCAGATGCTCAGTCTTTTCAGTTAAAGGAACAATTAGTAGTTTCTCACAAGAGGGAATTGATAAATACTGAGAGCCTACTTCATGATTAATTGAGATTAATTGAACAGAGATAATAAGTGTATCAAATAATCTACTAATAGTAACCCCCCCAAAAAATACCAGAATATGGAACTACAAAATGAGTTTCAAGCAGCCCATAACCCTGAGTTCTTACTCTAGAAATGTAAAGAAAGTGGGTCAGTGAGGCAGTACCTTCAATACCAATTTAGAAATTATGAGAAGTTACCAAAGTGGAATGGCAGTATATCATATCAAGTTCACACATCAAACACTTTTTTCAAACGAAAATAATGGTTTTGCTGATTTTGTGTTTTACTTTGGGAATTATGCCCTTCCTCTGGTGTAGATCAATTTTTAAGCCTATAGTAAAATTCCTAAATGTTAATGCTAGAGTACCCCTAAATTAGAGGAATAAATCTATTGAATAAGTGGACAAACATCACAAACACTCAAAATATTGCCAAGTTTGTGTTTATTTGTATTCACAATATATCAGTACATGAAATAAGACAGTCACATAATAAGTACATTGTTTTTTAATAAATACATCTTGTTTTAAATTAAAATTAACTTAAATTAAACATTAAAATATTTTTTTTGTGATCAGACAGCATTTGGATGGCGCCTGACCACATACATTTACAACTAGTAATAATGTGTCTTGGGTGTTCACTATCAGATCACACTCCTCCACTTACCATGCATTATTGGCAGCAAGCTACATTGCCTCATTCTCTTCTTGTCTGTGTATGAATTAAAGAAATAAAAAAACAAAGGCAAAGCTGCCAAGAACTGCATGACACTGTTCTTCAGCCGTTAATCACATTTATCATTAAACTTGTGCCTGGGCGTGCTCCATGATGAGCATGCAGTTCTCCTCAAGCAGGCAAAACTCAGATCTCACGCCATTATATAGACTCCTGCTTGCTTTTTTGAAGCAGGGAAGAGAGCAGCGCTATACTACTGTTGTATGTGTAGTGGAGATGCATTTGCATTTACACCTGAACGTGGTCACAATGCGTCTCCAACTGCCTTTCGAAGCAGTTTTGCAGACCGTATTATAGTGTGTCCTTGTAATGTTTTGAGTGCATTTACATCTGTACTTTCATTTGGTCAACTGTGATCCGATTGCAATCCAGTCACAGACAACACATTTAAATGCCAGGTGTAAAAGGGGCCATCAATGCACAAGTATGGTACTTCTCAAACTGGAGGTGTGCAAGGACAACCTCAGTGTGTGTGGAAATTGCAGGGACATACCCACAGAGTTGGAGGGGAAATGCTGTGGCCATCTGTTGATGAATGTGTACAAGAGTGGGTGTGTAAGGGGATTATAATTTGCAATAATGAAAAATGACTGTCCTGTAAATTCCTCCAGAGTGGAGGGGGTCAAAGGAACTGTGTCAAGGGTGGAGTTGGACATGACCAAAAAGGCCTAGGGCTTGTACATCAGGCATCCATCAGTCATTCAGTTGACTTCCATCATCTCCAAACATAAGACAATGAAAATCATCATTTTAACTAATCACATTATTTTACATACTGTAATCTAATAGTCAACAGTTACACAAAGTGTACACATGTAAACCTCTTCCAAGTTGTTTTTCAGCAGGCCTTCTGGGGTCATTTGGGGCGCTGGGTCTTCAGGCATCTAGAACGCCTAAATCCCAAATGAGTAATCTTCAGTGGTGTTGATGCTGAAGAGACTTTTGTCATAGCTGGGAGGAGGGAAAAAAAAAAAAAAAAAAAATTCACTTAGCTTAAAAAGGGCTGGATTCTGTCTATGCATAGGCTATATTTTACATAAGACATTTAATATATTTTAAGACACTTTAAGACTTAATTCAATTTTTACAACACTGCTGACATGCTGTTAAGCCCCAATTTACCATACCAGTTTTTATTGATTACAAACAGGGGAGTCTCGCAGTGCAATTTAGATCCAAACTCAATAATGAGCAGTACACCGACACACAGGTTCAGTATATGTTAAAGCCTATTCTGACAAATTAGCTCACCTCAGTGGACAGCTTCGCCCCGTGAGAGGCTCCATGGTGGCGACCGTTCTGCAGTCCTCTGTGGGTCCTGACTCAAAACCCTAGCAGTAGCCTTCTCCTCGGAACCTTAAATAACCACATCATCCCCCATCAGCTGTTGCAAGAGACCATAAAAATCATAAAATGACTTTCATTTACTACTCGGGATGCGGCTTTAGGAGGTGAAACCAACTTCCAAGTTTGTACAAACAATTGTATTCAGTGGTCACCAGTGTTAATATGGCAACACACAAGTAATCATACCATAGCCATTTTCTGCAATAACATAGTGAGAGCATGTGGACATAAACTAAAAAACAAAAAAAAACCAAAACATACAGCCCTTGTCACAGCCTCCAGTAACCATTCCCCATTCTTTGAATGTAACTCCACAATGCTTTTTTCTAGCTATTCATAGATAGCGTTACATTTTTGAAACCACGTTTCAAAAGTATTCAGTGAAAATGCCCTTACAGTGATCAGACAAGGTTATAATAGAAGAAACAAGCGAACAATTGTTAGCAGTCTGCTTCAAGGCCAGTTTAACTAATTGCAAGTCTCGTTATTTTGGGGCTACTCCCAAAATTGATCAATCATAAATTCTGGCCAAAAACTGCGTCCCACCTTGGGTCTGGTTCATTTAAGCCCAAGAGACAAAGCCAGAGCCCTCTTCCCACAGGCGCCTGGGTCTCACACATTTGGTCGTCCAGGCCTCCTGACGGCGGAGGGGGCATTAGCCTTCAGGTGCTCGATAAACACAGTTCAGGGCTTTGCTCCTCAAGCTGAAATGACCAAACTCCCGGGGAGGGATGCATTTCTTGGCAGGTAGGCAGGCATTTTTCGGTATAACACAAGTTACTAACAAAAGCAGACATGTTACTTGCGCATCTAGTGGAAGAATAGCCTGTTCTGAGTCAAACCGGAGCCCTTTAACATTACCTAGGTCCCTCCATCTAGGAAACACTGTACCAATGTTGATTTTAGCCTTTAGCCTCTTTGCCAGAAGTCTTTTTGGCCAAAGAATGCAATTTCTTTAGTCAAAAATGTTGAAATGTCGGCTGAACACAACGCACCGCAGTCCGCTATCTTCAGCGTTCTAACTCTTTTTGCAGTCACACCCCCAGCTCTTACTTTTTATACACAAGGGCAGGCTAACTGGTTTACAGGGAGAGGTTTATGTGCACTAACATGCATGTGCAACCGGACCGGCTTCTGAAATAGAGTAGTGAAAAACTCAACAAACACAGGGGGAGTATAACTGCAGGCTGTGCTCATGTGCTATTTCTCCAGCTTAATAGCAAATAGCTATCTTATGGTATATTATGGATGAAAATCTCACATTTAGCAGCATTAAAAATTAGTTATAATATTAAATTTAATCTGCCTTGAGGGAAAAGATCTGTGTGCCCAGTTTAGGCAAAATATTCTCCTTCTACTGTAACTATGAAGAAAGGCTTCTGGGTGAGTCCTAGTGAGGAAAACAGCCTTGAAATTGAAAATGAGGTTCATTTTGCTTTGTACTGCCCATATTATCATGATTTAAGATTGGGGTTATTTCACAAAGTTGAAATAAAAAAAGGTGAGAAAGATTTTTTTTCTCTCTCTGTTGGCATTTGTTGTCAATTGTTTTGTTTTTTGTATGAGATATTAACTCTTTGGTTTGGCAGTTACTGGGAAATAATGTTGCACTGTAATGTCTGTAATATATTCTTTTACTTTTGTAAAACTGAATGTTTTTATTCAATACTGTACTGGAAGTTTCAGATGAAAACCGTTTGATATAATTATTGATGTAATGATACATTCAACCCACGATTAATTTCCTGATTGTGGGTTCACCAGACGATTTTTCTGCCAATACAAGAAAAAAGGAAAATCGCTTTTAACTTATCTTCTTTTTATTAACAAAGTAGTCTTATTCCATTTTAATGTTTTCTAAATCTAAAACTAAAAAATACTGCACATTTTTTTTCCATTCATTCCCTTGCAGTAAGTAAAACTGGAGATATCTTCTATCTAAAACAACTGGAAATATCTATACAATAGAAATACTGGAATTTAAAACAATTTCCAAATCAAATAAAGTAACATTACAAATAAAGTAATTCATTTTAAATAACAGCAGTGCAAGATGTGTTCCTGGCTTGGGATTTACATGTTTTTCTTTAGGAGTATCAGCATATTAATGCCATGCTTTGCCCAATCATATCCATCAAACGCAAGAAGAGATACACAGTTGGATTTTTTTCAGAGTGTTAAGAGGTATTGTATGTCCTCAGATGTCTGAGCTATCCAGAGTGTCAATTTCTCAGGCATTATGTTGGACGTCCTTGCTCATGAGAACTGCCTTCACAGCCACTTGCTGTTTGAGATAGTGTTCAATAATATCCAGACTGTTATACCAACACAAGGAAACACATATGATTCGCTTGTGCAAGGGCAGCTCCAATAGCTTCTGTTTTAACACAAGCACAGTGGTGACTGCTGAGCTCCGAAAAAGCTGCAATTTGCCTCACTAGCCCAACTTAGGATGTATTCTTACATCCCTTGTTATAATAGTGTAATGTAGTTCCGTGTGGGATGGTTCATTTTAGGGCATGACACATTAATAAAAACAAAATTGAATTAAATCAAAATACAGATTGTTTACAATGAATGCAAGGGGAAGTGAGTTGGCTGTCAATACATGTGTCATATGTTGCACCAATGATGAAATGCTCCTGTTTCCAAGGCAGTGAGGTGAAAAATACTATGGATTCAGTTATACATACTGTATATAACGTGTATGTTTATGTACTGTATATATCAACATTTAGTCTTTGGACCTGATTTATAAACTACTTGCTGACATTTTGGCTGAGCATTGTGACTCTCTTTTACATTATAATCTTTGATGGCTAAGCATCAAAGTTTTCTCCAAAGTTTTTGAATCGATGTGGTGTAAGTTTAAACTGTCCGTTTAAAACAACGTCAATAGTTAACTGAAGATGAGGTAAATAAAAAAGATGGCTATAATGTAAAAGATACAAAGTATCCATGTGCTCAGTGAGAAAGTATTCATTACTTCTTACAGATCACCCATGCAACAAGTGATAACAGCTGTTATTTTGTTCTGTTGACATAAAAGGTGGTCAAAAGCAAGTCATGTTCTTTGTACACAATTCACAAGTCCTCTTTAATATCAAGCATTAGTAATGCAAGAACTTTCCTGCTTAGTAGCTTTTGGCTTTTGTTGTCAACTTGTTCCAAACATGAAACAACTGAAAATAATTACTGTGTGGCCATCAACTCCACTGCCAAGTTCGGTTTATCTTTAACTTTTGAGATCTCTTCTGTCTGGTAGTTTATTGAAATTACACCCTCCCCCCAACAATGTAGATGAATAGCCCTCCTGTATAGTAAAATAAACACCTGAATAAATACACAAATTTGCATTTGATACTTGAGTACATTTATCGTAATGAGTAGCGACATTTAATATATTTAAGACAATTTAAGACTTTATTCAATTATCTTTACAACATTGTCGTGACAGTGTTGACATGCTGTTAAGGCCCAACCTACCGTAACAGTTTTTATTGATGACAAACACGAGTCTCGCAGTGCAATTTACATCCAAACTCAATAATGAGCAGTACACTGACACACAAGTTCAGTATATGTTAAGGCCTATTCTGACAGATTAGCTCACCTCGGTGGACAGCTGCGCCCCGTGAGAGGCTCCATGGCGGCGACCGTCCTGCAGTCCTCGGTGGGTCCCTCTCTCAAAACCTTCGCGGTAGCCTTCTCCCCGGAACCTTAAATAACCACATCATCACTCACCGGCTGTTGCAAGAGACCATAAAAATCATGCAATGGTTTTCATTTACTACTCTGGATGCGGCTTTAGGAGGTGAAACCAACTTCCAAGTTTGTATAAACAACTGTATTCTCATCTGTCGCCAGCCTGGGGACACATTCCAGTTCATTTACTTGATTTGTTTACATTGCTTCTGTTTTGAGTTTTGGCTGCACGCCGAATTGAGAAACTATTGACAGTGGGTTTAATGTTAATGCACGTGCCAGGGTAAAACAGATAACCGAAGAGACCGAACACTCACCTTTCATCTGCCATAACAATGCCGTCGAACAGATCTTCATTTCCAGAGCCACCGTCCATTTTCACCAAACTCAATATGCTTTTCTGTAAAAGCTACGGTAACAATGTCCAGACAACAGATGCTTTATAGTACGCAGATGTAACTAGCGTACTAACTAATTGTTCTTCTTCTTCGTCTAATAGGATTTCGGTAGGTTGTACGCAAATAAGTGTAATGCTGCCCTCCACTGGTAACGGAGAAATCATTTATATATATATATACTGTATCTCACAAAAAGGCTGGTACCATGAATAAACTTTAAAACTGCTCTCCCAACAGATTGAAAATTTTGCTCTGCTTGAAAATTACACTTCAAAGAGAAACCTGAAAAACCAAGTTCAGACAGCTCCTTAAATAACTGCTGCCTTTCACTTAGATATTTGGTGCCCTTGATGTCCCATTTTATATAGAAAACAGAGCAGCCGCAGAATCAGAACAGATGACATTGTATTGGGGTTTAACCTGCTCAACTCACCACAAGGCCCACAAAATTATCAACAACTCAGTAGAAAATAGTGAAAAATGATCTGATATGTGGATGCTCTGTTTATACTGTACATTAATTACACACACCCCCAATTCCAGTTGTCCCTGACAATGGGACCTTAGACCCATGGGTAAAAATCATCATATAGAATAACCTCAGGATCAGGGAGAAACCATAAAGGGATTGGAGACCAGACCAACCCAATCATATTATTTGTTTCCAGCCCAATGTTCACTGAAAGCAATTTCATATGGTGGAGAAAATTAGATTTCTTCACTTTATCTGCAAACTCCCGTGATTCCTCGAACAGACACTTAGCTGTTGAACTATATTTTAGACCCTTTAACTTTACCTAGTTATTTAGTTCTCCTTATTCCCAAAGGCGACTCCCCCATTTCAACAAGTAGTGCAGGAATAGAAGTCGTTCTGAAGGCTTCACAACAGATTCTAAAGGCCTTAGCCTGGACCTTGTCCAATTTGCAAAATACAGAATTAGCCGCTGACCCAAATAACACACATCCATAATCTAAAGTAGAACTTATCATAGCTTGATAAATCATGTGTAGAGTATTCCTTTCAGCACCCCAGTCACTTTGAGCCAAACTGCAAAGAATATTAATTACTTTTTCACATTTATAAATGATTTTATCCACATGACATTTCCATGTAAGTTTTTCAACCATCCATACGCAAAGGAATTAAAAGACCTAAACTCTTTTGAAGGGACACTCATACAAGGAAATTTTTAAATCAGGAATTTTACTCTTAAATCCAAAAACAATATCTCAGATGTTGTTCCTGGGATTTTTTTGGAGCCACTCTCCCAGTTTGGGAGTCACAGCCCCGAGTGCTCCTATCACGGTTACCACTGATGTCTTTTCTCCACATATCCTTTCCAACTTCACTTTCTTCCCTTGGTATTCCTTGAGCTTCTCGTGTTCCTTCTTCCTGATGTTGCTATCACTTGGGATGGCGACATCTACCACTACCACCTTCTTCTCCTGTTTGTCGACTACCAACACATCCGGTTGAGTAGCCATCAACATCAAATCAGTCTGGATCTGGAAGTCCCACTGGATCTTAGCTCGGCCGTTCTCAGTCACCTTTGGAGGTGTTGATCCTGGAACCTCCAGTCCATACTTAGTGCAGATGTTCCTGTATACTATGTCAGCCACTTGGTTATGGTGCTTCGAGTATGTCGTACCTGCCTGCATTTTGCACCCTGCTGTTATTTGCTGTACTGTCTCAGGGGCATCGTTGCATAGTCTGCACATTGGGTCCTGTCTGATGTGGTAGACCCCGGCCTCCATCGATCTTGTGTTCAAAGCCTGTTATTGTACTGCCATGATCAGTGCCTCTATGCTGTCTTTGAGACTAGCGTTCTCCAGCCACTGATATGTTTTCTTCATATCAGTCTCGACGTCTATCTGTTAGTGGTAAATCCTGTGCAGGGGCTTGTCCCTCATTAATGGTCTCTTCCTATTCCTCTTCCTCACTGGATTTAGACTGGGTTCCACTTAGTGGGTCATCAGTCGGGGCCATCTTCCTGATGTATTAATGGTTCTCTGCTGTTTCATCTTGGATAGTGACTCTGAAGCTCACTAGTCCTCGGCCTCCCTCTTTCTGCTTACTGTACAGCCTCAGAGTGCTGGACTCTGGGTGAAACCCTCCATTTATGGTGAGGAGCTTCCTTGTCTTGATATCTGTGGCCTCTATCTCTTCCTCTGGCCAGGTTATTATACCAGCAGTGTATCTGATGACTGGCCAGGTATATGTGGTGATGGCTCAGATCTTAGTTCAGTCCCTTCAGTTGCGATCATCTTGCCTCTCGTTGATATCATCTGGATACACTTGTTTAGCCCAAATGACATTCCAATGTCATTGCTGGAGATCCTGGTGTTGTGGATCAGTGGGTCGATGTCTCACTCACTCTTCGCATGTGGGGGTCTTTGTTAGCTTGGATGCTGCATTTCGAAGCATCCATAGGTCCCACATCTGCCGTATGTATCCCCTCTTACCCTCTGACTGGGGTTGCTGGTGCAGTAGCATTCCATCCATGCCATCCATGTAGAGGAGGTGGCTGACAATGGTTCCATTTCTGAACTGGTATCCAAAGCTTCTTTGTGATGATCTGGATGAGGGGGTCCAGTCTAATGCAGAACAGCGGGGGGGCATCACAGCACACCACAGCAATGAAAATGGTGCTTGCCACAACAGACTGATAAAACATCAGGAGCATTCGGTTGCATACATTGAAGGACTTGAGCCTCCTGAGGAAGTAGAGCCGGTTCAGGCCCTTCTTGTAGACAACCCCCATGTTAGTGAACAACTCCAGCTTGTTGTCCAGATGTACTGCCAGGTACCTAGAGGTCTGGAGAATTTCCACATCAGTCCCATTAATGCAGACAGGAGAGGGCGGGGGCTTGTTCATCCCTAAGTCCACCACCATCTCCTTCGCCTTCAGCAGCCTGGGCTGGATGGTGTTGAAGGCGCTGGAGAAGTCTAAGAAGGTGATGCGAACAGTGGTGTTGGGATGGTCCAGTGCAGAATTTGCCTTCTGCAGCAGACAGATGATGGCATCATTCAAAATTCAAGATTCAAGATTCAAGATTCAAGATATTTTTATTGTCATTATGTTTGCACATAACAAAATTTATTTTGGTAGCTGACACCGACATGGGGCTGGTAGGCTGGTAGACAAACTGTAGGTTGAAGAGGTGCTGGAACACGCCCTCAGCACTCGAGGGCTGATGCCATCTGGTCCAGCAGCTCTTCCCTGGTTGAACCTCCCCAACTCTCTCATCACCTGTTGGGCTGAAATGCGTAGTCCATCCTGGGGGGTGGAGGTGGGTACTGGCTGTGATGGGGCAGTGAAATGTCTGAAGCTGAGATTTGTGTGGGGCTGTGGGGGTTGGGGATGGGTAACCGGGGTCAGGGGTGGAGTGTGAGGTCTGGTGGAGGAGTGGGGGGGCACTGAAGTCAAAATTGTTGAAAAACTGGTTCAACTCGTTTGCCCTCTGTGCGTACCCCTCGTCTGCTCCTCCTCCTCCTTTCCTCTGGAAGCCAGTGATCACTCTCATTCCACTCCAAACATCCTTGGTCTTGTTCCTCCCCAGCTTCTCCTCCAGTTTCTTCCTGTAGGTGGTACTCTCTCTGAGTCTGCGTTTGAGTTCCCTTTGTACCTGTTTGAGTTCTGCACGGTCCCCCACCCTGAAAGCCCTCTCCTTCCTCATGAGAAGAACCTTCAGGTCACTGGTTACCCAGGGTTTGTTGTTTGGGAAACAGAGGGCCACTTTAATGGGAATGGTGTTGTCCACGCAGAACCTGATGTAATCAGTGTTATAATTGGCTATCTATATAGCATGCTTCTCAGTGTATTACCCTAATGTGTTTTACCCTGTAATTCTCCATTGAGCCGTAGTTCCTGTCTTACGCTGAATCTATGGTAAAGCTCATATTTATAGAGCAGCTTGACCATTTCGAATCAGCTCTGCATAACAGAAAAACAAGTGCTAGACGTAACTTCTCTATCTTGTCAGCGTGACACGTCCAGTCCACACTCACACATGTTGTATAATACATTCCAAGGACAAGGCGTGGACAGTGGTTGGCCTGTTCATGTCCGTGTAACTGGCCAATTATACTCGGTTACGTGAAAGTCCAACCTCTGTACGGGGCAGGGCCCAGCCCAAGAAGATAAATGTACACTTTTTCTAAAGATCGGAGCTTGCTGTGGCTGAGATCTTGCAAGAGCTCCGTCACTCCGAGCCCAGCGCTGCCTTACTTTATATGTGGCCCGAAAATAAAGATTATATCTGAAGACTTAAGAATACTCCGGTTTGTTCTTGGGCTTCCAACAAAAGAATCGGGTTAACAAATTTGGTGTCGTGACCCGGATTGGCTGACTCTGAGACTACGTCTGATTGAGGACCACCGGAGTCGATTGGAGGAGAACTTTTCTCAGACAATTCGAGGCGCCTAAAACAAAGGTAAGCAGAAAACCTCTTTGTTATCTGAAATTTCTGCACATTGGATAAACCAAATTAAATTGTCTGATTAAAACACTATCCTGTGATCACTGAAAATATTGAAAACTGTAGTGATAAGTACTGGGTTTGTATTTTAACTGAATGGTCACATGTAAAGTATAAATATATAGACTCAAGTGAGGGAAAGTGAATACGTGTCCTAGTTGAGCGAATTGGCCGAATATAAAAGTTTTGTAGGACGCTAGAGTTCCGTACGATGCCAGGAAGGTCTTGATGCCAGGAAGAGTCCTGATGCCACTGTAGAGTGAAGACTCCCAGAGAAGCGATTGAGTAAATTCCGGTTGCTTTGTAGAAATAGTATTTTCTATAAGGACACAGGGATAAGTTTGTTATTTTTCATACAAATGTGGGGTGGTTTCCTACTTGATTGATATTTTACTGTGCATGCAGCAGTGTATCGTGCCTCCGGGTACCCAGTTGAGACTGATCGAGAATTCCTGCGCTGATACAGATCTCAAGTAGTTAGTAGTAGGAATAGATATAACGAGGATTTTTAGTTAGGGTGTTGCAGAAGCTGGTGAATTAAAACAAGTGGATAGACTGGGCAGACCCCCAGCGATTAAGCACACAGAGTAATAGGGTCCGTGTAGAAGTTTCTTAATCGGGTCCCCACTCGGGCATTGCGCCATTCACCCATTCTGAATAACACGTGTGTAATATTTTGAGATGTCGCAGAAAGTTATTGATAAATGGAAGGAATGCAAACCCGGCTCCTTGGGGTCGGTGCTATTACAAACAGTGATGAGATGGCAGAAGAAAGTTCCGAAGGAAGAAGAGAATAAGGGAATGGATAGGTTAATGGACTGGACTAGGGAAATGCAGGAAAAAGGGATGTTTAGAGGATGTGAAAGCGCTCCACCAAAATTGAGCGATTTCAGCATGTTTTTGAAGCAAGCGACAGGAAGTGTGGATCAGGCAAAGGCGAAGCTGCAAGAGGCAGGGAGACTGCAGAGAGGGAAAGCAGAGAAGGAAGTGAAAAAGGTAGAAACATTTTTGACTAATTGTCAATGCTTTATGGGTGAGGTTAGATTATCTATTCAGACATTGTCCTCTGCACTGCCAATACATCAGATGCCAGTTAAGACCCCAACTTCTCCTGAGACACAGTGTACCGAGACTGTAGACAAAACATCCTCGCCGAAAACTACTGAGACTGATCTGTCACCCACAGTCTCGCCTCCTCCTTACACTGAGGCGCAAGCAATGTTGGAAGCTATCCAACACCAGATGCCTCAAACTGAACCCGCTGGCTCAGAACAACCGAGCACAACCCAGAGTTCACCTTCCGTCATGGCTCCATTAGTGGTTGTTAAGAGCGATCACAAGCACAGATGAAAGAATTTCTGAATGAGATTGCACGAAGGAGTACTAACCCTTTCACTACCAGCATCCAGGTAGAGCCATCCGTTTTAGCTGCTTCGTCTGATACGTTCGATCACCCCACGTTACAAACTAGATCAGAGGCTGTACCATCTGATCCTGACTATATGAATAGCCCTGGAGCTGCTGGTGGTGGCACTTCTGTACATGGGTTAACCTCTGCCTTTGAGCAATGGGGGCTCAGTGACCAGAGAGTACCAGTTGATCCACAACGCTACCGCACCGCGCAGGCCGGATCATGGCAACATTCACACTTGCTCAGATACTCGCAGTCGACACCATCAGATGCCACTAGTGACAGCAACCACCGTTGGAGGTCGCACTTCTACTACATACACTCTGTTCCCCTTACAAGACACGAGAATGATTAAATCTCAAAAGCCTGACATTAATAAAGGGGGCTCGCCATGGATAAAAGCGTTTCTGGAAGCGTGCGCTGGTGTAGTTCCTGCTCTAGGTGATTTCAGATGTGTGTTCGCATCCTGTACATCTTTGGGAATGTCGCAAGAGGTAGAACGAGGCTGTTCTACTGTTACAGACCCCGATAAGGTGCCGTTACACCAGTTGATTTGTTATGGCCAACCATACGAGAAAAGTTTCCGTGCAGATGCGGTCAGCTGAGTTGTGACATATCCCACCAAACGAGGATGAAAGAGGGATGGTGTACCTGTTCAGGGTATGAGAATTGTGGCAAGAAAGAACAGGAGAAGACCCTGCTGTCAGTGACACTATTGAAATGCTGTTTATAGGAACAGTTGAAGCTTCACTGCCCCCCTCTATTCAAGCCGCACTCAAGCAGGTGGTGGGCCTGTCTAGCTTGGATTATCATATGTGGGCGGCCCATGTTACTCAATATTTAGATAATGAATTAGAAAAACGTGAACAGGAGAAGAAAGATTTGTCCTTTCTTAAAGCACAATTGGCTAAATCACAATTAAAGGAAATGAGAGATAAAGTAAATCAAAATAAGGCTTCTGCTAAACAGACGCCCCAACAGGCTCCGCCTCAACAACCACCCCAGGCCCCACCTCAAGCACCGCCTCTTGTGCAGTCCCTCACGGCCCTTACCCAGATCCCCCTCCCTATTTTCCTTATCCACAGGTGGTAATACAGAACAGACCTCCCTCATTCAACAATAGGATGTGAGGCAGACCAAACAATAACAGGTCTAACTCAGGTCCAAATAGAGACGATAAGTGCTTCCAATGTGGAGGCTACAGACACTAGGCCAAACAGTGCCAGTCCCAGCCACAACAAATGCAGCAGTACAAAAACATCTCATATTACGATGAGTAATCAGACCATTGTACATACGGCACATGGAGTAAAAGCGTTCCTTGACTCTAATGCGTTCACATTATCGGCACACAGGATTCAAGGCCTACAGCAACTCCTTAACAAACCCCACATCCATTTCACCAGTGCAGGGACCAATATGGCATCACAAATGGATACTAAGCAAGATCATGACTGTGCTGCAGAAACTGATAAGGAGATGCAACTACATTCCAACCTACATAAAGAGCCGAACGAACATGCCCAAATGACACTATATTGCGATGGACATAGCCATCACTCACCCACTGGCGCGCTGGTAACATCGTACACTGTTGTGAAAGAAACACCAGCTGGTCTAGAGCATGGGTCTTTTGCGTTCATCCATGTCTGCCGTGTTGTTCCCCTGATGCATCCTGTCAGATGTCAGACCACTGAAAACAGTTGCCGACACATTTAACAATTTACCTTCTAATCATCTCCACTGATGCTGTCCAGCCAATGATGTTCCTCTTCCCAATCACATCAGTGCTTTTGCAAGCGTTTTTGCTTTTGAGGACGTGGAGTATCCAGTGTAGTGGACATTGTTAAAAGGTGCGGGTGTTGTGAGCCGCGCTGGTATGTGTGTCTGTATCTAGGCAACCGTGACAGCCCCACAGCCAGGCACAGACACACAGAGGACTGGAGTGGGGGGGTTCCTGCGTAGATCCCGCCACAACAATTTTGATGGCCTTAGTATTTCCTGTGTTTGATTTGTTCATTATTGTTAGATTTAGTGATGATGTATGTGTGACAGACATGTGTTTTGGGCATTTATGAAAATCCGGGAAAAATTGCGTCCTGTATTGGTTCGATACGGGACGCAACATTTAATTGTGAAATAAAATACGATTTTGTATTTTACCGGACGGGTGGCAACCGTAGTCCACATCTCGGCCAACCTCACCTGGTCCAAGCACATTTCTCACCAGGTGGGGAAGGCACATCAAAGACTCTACTTCCTCAGGAAGCCCAGTCAAGCGCACCTACCCTGACCCCTGTCGACAAACTTCTACCGCTCCACCATTGAGAGCCTTCTGAATCTACTGCTGTACAGTGTGGTTCAGCTGCTGCACTGCAGAGGACAGGAAGGACCTGCAGCGGGTGGTGAGAGCAGCAGAACGGGTGATCGGGAGAGCACGACCCCCCCCTCAGTGACACTTACACAGGCAGACTCCAGCAGAAAGCCAGTGGTATAGTCAGATACCCATCACTCCCTGGAAACCCCTTTTTCTCCCCACTTCCCTCCGGAAAAAGATAAAGGACACTCAGAGCAAAAACAAACAGACTCAAGAACAGCTTTTACCCACAAGCTGTTAAATGCATTCCCACCCCACCAGCACACGCGCACACTAACTGAATAACCACCCACCCTCAGTGTAATGGGCAGTGCAAAATAGTATTTATCATTTCATTCATAACCTTTTATCTTGTATATATTTTTCCTGCTCTTTTTTTATTTTCTACTCTGTTGTATAGAGTTGCTCATGTGTATATAGTGGTATAATTCTGTAAAATAGCTTTAAATAGTCTTTTTCATTGCACGTTAGGATTTTCTGCTAAACAGAGCTGCTTAACCGATTTTCATTTTTCCTGTAACAGTTACAATAAAGAGCTCTTCTATTCTATCTATTCTTAGTGTGTCCTGCTCTGCTGGTCCGGGTGTGACCGTGTCGAGTACCTGGGTGTCCCGGTAAGGACACCGGTACTCGTTTTGTTCGCTCAGCTAGCAGGCTGAAAATAAAAACAGCTAACTTGGACAATACTTTTTCTTTAGTTATCAAATGAAAGCTGTGTCCAGCCAAGCTTAACTGTCAAGCTAAGAATTATGAGTTATAGAATTTATACGCAAGGAATTTGGATAATGTACTAGTGAGATACATTAATGGAAATTATTGTGTGCTGTTTGGTGTAGTGTGTGTATTTTATAATATTTCTCATAAGTCTCGAGTAGGCTTTGTGGTTTTATGATACTGGAAACTGTCTCTCTGTATTATACTGTAAATGTAATCCTAATGAGACATAATGCAAGATTCAGTACACAGTTTAATCTTCTGTATTGGAATTATATTGAATCATATTGCTGCTGTTTAATTAATTTTTTCTATAGTGTGAGTGATGAGTCAACAGGTGTTGAGGTGAGGACCAATGGTGCTGCCCATAGCACATCATTCTTTTGAACCCCTTTATTTCCCTGCCAGACAGCTGCAACTACATCTGTGGGAACAGATTAAGTGTACTCATTCATGAGCTCCTGGAATTAAATGGGATAATGTGAGAGGGTGTCGGCATCAGCACTCATTTTACTAGGTCTGTATTTGTATGTAAAATTGAAAATCTGCCAACTCATTGACCCAACGATGACACACAGCGTTCAGTTTTGCTGTACTCAGTATTTAAATGAGTGCAAATGATCCTTTTTTTCTGCTGAGGTGAGTGCTTGAAAGCCATAGCATACGACACAGTTTACCTCCCTGCTGTTGGTAAAGTACAGCCCCTAAACCTTCATGTGAGGTGTCTGTGTACAGAATTAAAGGGAAATTCCAGTCAGGATAGCCAAGGATAAGTGAGCTGGTGATCTGGTGAGCTGCAAGCCTAGAGACATGTCACTTTGCTCAAAAGTCCACTGAACATGTGTCTGAGGCAGCAGTTGGCTGCAGTTATTACTGCAGGCCCTTAGTAGCCTTGTATAGATCAGTAACATTGGATTCATTTTTGACCTGTGACAATGTAACAGAGTTGACAGTGAGTTAGTTTTATTTCAATGATAATATGTAAGAATTTGTATTTATTTATTTATTTTTTCCACACATTCTGTTGGTTATTTGTGAATTTTATCTGAATTGGTTATTTTTATTTACTGTTATTTCCTGTGGCCTGACCACAGGTGATCTTTTTTGTCACTTTGCAGCTTCTATTCCTCCTAGGTTTCCATAGCTCCTCCTATCTTCCCCACACAGTGCTGCTCTGCATTGCTGAGGGTTAGTTGTGAAATACACTCCTACATTATTTGTATTATTTATATTGAAATTGGCATAATTTAGGATGTAAACCTTGGAGCATATTGTCTACGGATGTCACTATGACACTTCCAGTTAGTTTTATAAGATTCTACAAAGTTCTAATATGAGTTTTGACAATGCTTCCAGGTAACTTTTTGGCCACCAGTCATAGCTTTAGTCATCTGAATAAAAATAACGTAGGAGATTTTCTGTATCTGATGAATGTAATCTGTATTTAGTAGCTGAATTGCAGAACAGTGGAAAAAAGAAGGCAAAATAATATGTTGTTATGTCTTCTGCAGGCACGTTTTTGTTTTTTTTTGGGGGGGGGTATGCCGTCATTTTCTTTATGTCCGTCTTTTTGCCTCCATTAGTGCCTTTTTAACTTTTTCCACCAGGTGTCACTGTTTGTCTCTTGTATATACTGTATATTGTATATTGTAATTCACCTATTACATGCATTTTTAATGGAAAAACTACCCCAGACAGTGCTGTTCTGCATAGCTGAGTGTTGTTTTGTCTTTTGCAGACAATTCAATTCTGAAAAGCCCTCATGCAGTACTAGCTTAAGAACCCTAATAAACCTTTAACCAATGTACTTTCCACTCTTTCAGCTGTATTACTGCTGCCAAGTCCTGTGGATCTATTTGGAATCCTTCATTTGACGCTGCACGACCCACGTATCGCACCTGTTATTTAATGTGTTCACATTTCTTTGGCCGAAGTTCAATGCCATGTGCTCTCATTATGCAGATTATCTTTCGTAACACATGTATGTGACCACTGAATGTGGTTGAATAGGGATGGGATGGCACTGTAACACTTTTGTCCTGTGTTTGTCATCCTTGAGACTGATTTTAAGTTTTATGTCTTCAGTACAGTGATATCATTGTCATGTTTTGCAAAAATATCTCCTCCTCATACAGCATTTTTCTAACCGCTTCCTTTTCCTTATTCCCACTAACTTTAAGTGTGACAAATCAACATATGTACTGAAAGGTTTTGCTTATGATTGCCCTGTTGACTTTGTTTTTAAGAGCTAAGTTGTGCAGAGCAGGCTTTGGCTATCATAGACCTTTTGACTGGTATTTCTTTTGGCATAGAATAGTGGATTGGTTTCACGTCTACAACTTCCTGGAGGGTGCCGAATACAATTCTGCCTGACAAGAAAATATTATGTTTCGTAGTGTTCAGAATAAGGAAGGGTTCAGGGTTCAGGGAAGGGTTCAGAATTGGGAAACCAAAAGGGACATTTACCAGTGCAGGGAACAGCTCTAAATCTTATGGACAGTTGTTGCCTAAAGCTGGATCAAACAACAATGTCTCACCTTCTGACCTTGTTTGAACTCTACATCGTACTTCTATTTGACCTGCAGAGATGGTAAACCCTGTCTTTCCCACTCGGCTGAGAAAATTCATCATATGATACAGTTGTACTGAGAATAGACAGTATGGCTTTAACAGTATTTTCACTGGCATGTAAAGCTTCTCTCAGCAGTGAACTGATGTATGTTCCACCTGCCTGCCCATTCTCCTTGATTATCTCTGCAATTACCCCAAGTGTGGGCAGCTGAGACAACCTTGGCCTACTAGCATTGCAACCTGCACTGCTATTGTTCCATGATTTAGTCCAGTGTCTCCAGTGTTACCTTCTAGGGAAGAATCATAAAGGGAAAATTTCAAGGGGTTGAATACTGACATTTGGTAGATCTTTTTCTACCCAGCCTTTAGCCACTGTTGTTACCTGAGCTCCTTTGTCAAAAAGCATTTGCAATGGGACCCCATTGATGACACAGGAAACCATATATCTTTTGCCAATGAGTTGTACAACGAATTTTGTTTTTGTTTTATGCTTTGCATTTGATGTTTTTTTTCTGTTTTGTCAGGGCTGTTTTTGACGAGGGATGACGCAGCTGCCTCAGTCACTTACCAGTGACTGCACTTCGTTTCTGGACCACTGTTTATCTGGCCGAGAGCCTGATGTCCATTCTGTCCACAGTGGAAGCAGTGAGGGCTTGACATATTACCCTGTTGTACACACTGGGAACAACGACCTTTGATATCAGTCCTCCTCATCTTGGTGGTTGACTGTGGCTGCTAGCGATCTCTGGACGTCTCACTACCTGTTTTGGTGGCAAGTTTATTCATTTACTTTGTGAAAGTGAATACTTGCACAGTCAATTCCAAGATTGCAGTTTGATTAGCCTGTATGTCAGTTCAGCCATCTTTGCTTGGTCCTTTAGTTTTGTCTGGTCAGATGGTCATTAGTCACTTGCAAGTCTTTGAGGTAAGTTTTACAGTCACTCCTTATATAAGAGTTTTTTTTAAAACCTTGCTATAAGGTATGGAGGAATGTTCCCTGAACCAGCCTTTTATCATAACTGAATTCATTATCACATTGTTGTGAGGCTTAAAGAATACGCTGTTTGACAC
>KV751341.1:916031-983713 GCA_001698575.1 Mola mola | reverse complement strand
GAATCTGGGAATATCTTTTTCACAATGAATTGGTGCTTTAAAATGATCAAATATTAAACTCCCAGAAAGACTGAGCTTTTAAAACATGACAGGCTACAGCATGTGCATTGTGGCCAATTTCTGCCATGTCTCCACTGGGAGTGCTATTGCACTTTCAGAACATGGGCCAGCCTTAACTCACAAATGAAAAGAAGTCATTCATCTTATCAAACGACAAAAGTGAATGATGTCTTTCAAATGTCCAGAGTTTCCATATAAGTGGTCAGATAAGAAGGATGCGCCACAACCAGCACCACATAATTTTGCAGTTAATAAGTGTTGGTGGGAATGCACATGAAAATTGGTCTTCTTGATGCGGCTCCTTCCTTTCACCATTGGCACAAAGATACTACTGAGTGACCCATCATGGCAGGTTCTTCACAACCTCAATGACATAGTTGAACTAGTTGTAGCCCCTGTCCATACAGATGAGACAATTTATTTCTTGGATAGTACAATATCAGAGCATAGACAGATTCTGTGAAGCTTTCCCTGATCAAAAACTCACCCCAAAGCATCATTACATAGAACATTATCCTCTGTTGATAAAGGCTTTTATACCACTTGTGTCGCTGTGGATGATGCGGTTTGAGGCTAAACATAGCTTCTTTAAACCTGTTGTCAGACATGTCCACTGTTTCCTCATCATTCTTATGTCTCTCTCAGTGAAGCATCAGATGATGATTGCCTATCCTTTACATGGCAGTGAGGTTGTCCAACCTTCATTGCAGGTGACCAAATTGTGAGAGGTAGATTTGACTGTGCTGAGAGAGGACATCAAGGGAGCACTGGAAGCCAAGTACCCCGGTAAGTCATGTGTTCACTTGGCTAACCATGTGTGTTACACTGGAAAGAGCTTGGCTAATGGCTCAACAAGTGGCCTCCAAGATTTTGGAGAGCTGATTCAGATTGTTAAGTTGTAAACTTGGATTTATTGTGGAATGCATAGATGCTTGGTACATCGAGCACCTTAGAAGCTATGAGCTGGAGAATACAGGAACTATTAAAGTTCTTGAGCCAGCTCAGTTGTCTGATATATTCCATTTAGCAGCATACACCATTGCAGGGAAGCGTATGGTCAATCTGAAGCGATATATTTACTTAAAATAGACAGCTTGGTGACAGCTTTTTAATCGCAGGGATTCTGTGTTTTTTGCTTCTGAAATGTTTTATTGTGGTTATTTCCTTAGAATCACCCAAACTCAGTTTTTCCTTTATCTGTTGCTCCTGTGATTATTCTCCCGCTTAGATAAATCCAGTGTAATTTTTCAATCCAGTGCCTCAATAACCAAAAAAATCCCAATTTCAAAAAGAAATGAACTGATCAATTGCTTTTACCTTTGGCCACCATAGCACTTCAATTGTTTGGAAAAACTGCTGCAAGTAGTGTTTTGAGGATTAAACCCCAACAAAATGAGTATGAGTTGACTGAATTCTTGTTAAAAGTTAACTATTCCTGTAACGTGAACTACATTCACTGAATTATAACTAGATTAATAACTTTATTTCAAGCAAGTGTACTTCTGGTTCTCTTTCATATTGTTCTGTCTGCATTTGAACCTGGCAAATGTGGTGAACATGGCATGAAACAAATTTCTAAAAACTTCCTACTTGAAATAGTATTGTCAGTTTCTCCCTTGTTTTCTTTTCCTCCCATTTAAATTGTTGAAGTGTTGTTATCAGGATGCTTTTTTCATATTGTCTTTGCATTATCTAGTGATAGCAAAACAAGGTGGAGGATTTCACAGAAAACAACAAGCGATACCGAAACAGAGGAGAACTAGGTATGAACTGTCATTCTGCTAAATGGCATACAGTATGTGCTTACCCAATGGACTGCAAATTTGACATTTTTACCAGAGAAAGATGATATGATGCAGCTAATGAGAAAGTATTTTCACGCATATCCCGAACGGAAATGTGGTAAAAACCTGTTTATTCTTGTCTCCAGAGAACTATTCTAGCATTTGCCTTCCAGTATGTTAAAAAAGAGAGAGAAAAAGTAAAAAAAAAAAAAAAAAAAAAAAAAAAAAAAAAAAAAGTCAACGTAAGTAGCCAGTCATTTGTGTGCTGAGATGGAATGTTTTCTCCCAACCTCATTTTAAGAATGTGTGCCAGCTTAATGACAATGAATACAGATATTTATTTCTGATATTCTTGCATTCAGGATTCTGAGAGCCCAAAAGGGAGATCTTGAGAGTCAGGTGATGACGAGCCTAGTCACCAAAGGCAGCACAGCATCTGATCCAGCCAGTGCGACCGTCATGATAGAGGGCACAGAAGACCTCCAGGTGTCGATGTACCGAGGCCCTGTGCTTTTGTTGATGGGCCTCCTCTATGCCCTCAATCTGAGCTACCCACGAGAGCTGAACTACACTTGTGAGGTATTTCAGAAGGTGTTGCTGAAATTAGATGGTCAGAAAAGCAGCCCAAAAGTCACATCTCTAAAGCAAAAGCTTTTAGGAGACCCCTTTGAACCTCATCACTGAAAATCAAACATGGACACCTCATTAACTTGCTGTTCCAGTTGTTCTTCCTAGATTATACAGTTAAATGTCATCCAGCCCACATCTGAGATGGTTTCTGCTCGTGTTACTCAAGTCTTTGAAGTTGGTTGTCATGTCTGGAGTTGTGCAAGTCAATGCACTTTCTTACTTAGTTGCTGTTTTTTTTGTTTGATGCTGTCATTTTGGTCAGGCCTTAGTCTTGAGAGATCGATGAGTAAAACAAATTAAAATTTAAAAGATTTTATAAAATAAACTGTTTGGATTGTGGTTCTTGTTTATTATTTCCCCCAACTGGAGAAAAATGAGTTGCATATACTATAATAAGTATGTTAACTTTTTGCATGGACATTTCTGAGTAGAAAACACTCACAAAATAGTTACAACAACTTAAATTTGAATAATATAACATTTCAAGGAATATTGATTGATTTTAAGTAAGCATTACTTGATTTAGCTCTATGGGGTATATAAAAAGCATGGTCATTGTACTTGTTTTTTTGTTGTAGCTAAAATATATATCAAGTACGACCGATGTGAAAATTCAATAATATATACAAAAAATCAAGTATATTAGACATAATATAGCTTTCTATTTATGTAGCTATTTAAGTTGGTCTTGTAATGCTGCACTAGTACTGATTACTAAATTAACATTGAAGTTGGTACAAATTAAAAAGATTCATGCAAAAAGTAAACATACCTTTAGTAGATTTATTACATTATTTTTTGGAGTGCAGTTATCGGCTGAAAATCTGTTGTGACTCATTAATTTTGCACTGGCTACATCTGCTGTCCTACAACTGAATGCATCTTTAAAAGACCCTTTCTAATGAAAATCTCACTCAATATACCATTGTATTCTTTTATATAGGGAATTTCTTTATTTCCTGGATACTATGGTAAGCTGATAAGTGACACAGGGTATCACTTATCAACCAATCTGTCATTTTAAAGATCGGTATCCATCCAGAATACCGGTGCATCTTGGTCTTGCTTAAGACCAAATCACACTCAATATATTGTCAGTCTACAATGACTAACTGATATTACCTAACATTATAGTTTGCTCCTGTGTCGCTGCTAGAGCGGCAATAGTCAAAAATTTGGCTGTAAAATATTAACTCAACCCAGTTCAAATTTAAAAAAAAAACAAAAAACTTTTGCCTTGGACTTAAGATCGAAGACCCTGCAACCAGGAACTATGAAAACAAATACGAGCACCTTACCCTCTAAGCAGAGGATCAAATTAACCACCATACCAAAGGACTTTGAACCAACCCCACTGCCATCTTATTACATTGTTTTGAAAGTTCTTCTTGACACATGAAGAGATCCATGGTGGATAACAATGCTGCTGTATTACTCGTCAAGCTTCTTTTGATTGCTGAATCTAAATTGGGTGTTGAAAGTTGTGCAGTCACACACTATACAGGTCGTTCTCTGTCATAACTCCTTGTAAGACCAAATTAAAATTGAACCATTCAAAAGCAGTCACTGAGCCCTTACCAGTCTGCTTTGAGAGACAGTAGACTGATAAGAGAATGCCATCAGCATTGCCCTCCCCTCATTCTTCACACACCTTGTTTGTGGATTTAAAATCAGCAATCAATAGTCTCCCATGAAGCTGATTTGAAACCTCTATGCTTGACCACCACATTTTCCAACTTCACAAACAGACCCCAGACCACTCAGGTTGGCACCCACACTTCCTATCTCCCAGTATTTAACACCAGATCCCCCATGGCTGTGTGCTCAGCCTCCACCTGCTCAGACTGTACATCCATCAAACAATTTCAGAATAGAAAGAATGCTATTGTTAAGAAAAGATGGGACAACGTCTCATGATTATCCAGGGCAAAATTGTGATTCACACTATTATTGCAATAACTGTGAGAAACAACGATTTTAGGTTCCTGGGAATCGCTATCACAGAAAATCTGTCAAATCCATAAAATATACTTCTTGACAAAAAAAAAAAAAGCTCAGACACTTTATGTAAGGAAACATAAAGCACCTGGGGATTTGAATGAATTCATTCAGTTCATCAAATGTAAAAGTCATTATATTGTATTCAGATTTCTTCAGTGTTATAAAAGTACTATTGCATTGCTTGTCTGTTCATTTGGCATCAAACAACACTTCACATTTCCCTCTGTCGGCCTTCCTCCACTGCTGAGGGTTTGGAATAAACAGAGCTGCAGGGTCTCACCACTGAGGGAGGTCTCTTCAGATTCCTTAATGACAGCGAGGGTCCTCCAGTCTCTCTGGAGAGCCCCTTCACCTCCGACTACCAGAGAGCAAGGCCTGAGCCTTGACTACACACACACACAATCAATTATTCCAGACAAATTATGGACACTGGGGATGCTTTGGCCTCTACGTGCTCTGGAGGGGGAATGTTTATTTCATTGTTGGCTTTGCAGTACACCATCCCCTCACCCTTCACCCATTGTCTAATACCTAAATCAAATATGAGGTAATATTTTACTTTTAATTACACAGACAGTCTTTGTAAATAATATTTTGGAGTACAGCATAGATTACATCAAATTTAGCACAAATCAGAAGACAGTTCATCAATTTAAATAAAAAATAATTAATTTGATGCAAGGCTGTGCTGATAAATAGGCTTCAAATTCACTGATTTATTGTTCACATTTCATTTGTGTTCCTGGCGGAACTCAAGTCCTTTGTTTGTTTTGCTGCAATGCTACAACGGTGTTTACTGAGGGACTGAAGCTCAGTGTGGACGCATGGTTAATGTTGCTAAGATATGGCACATGTACTGCTAAACTGTGGAGACAGCCTTCAACTAATTTAAGACCTCTTTTATTGACCAGCAGCCAGCAGGATATTTTGTACCAGTTGTTAATCATCCTCTCACAATGTCATTGGTCCTAATTTACATGCGTTTCAATGTGACGTAATGTGTATTATGTTATTATGCCTATTGTTGAATTTATCACTTTCAGGGAATCAGCCACAATAAACCACAAAGTAACAGAGGCAGAAGCAGAATAAATCAGTATCAGACACTCTCTCCAATGCCAAAACACCGTCCAACCTCACCATCAAGGAAAGGAAGGCTATAACATCTCTAAGCAAAGACCAAAGCATCACCATCCTGCATGCAGACAAGGGCAGATGCACTGTTGTCAACAACACATCTGAATATCAAAGATCTATGTTTACCTGCATTCCCACAACTGAAGCTGTGGAGACAGTAAGGAAACAACTACTACAAGACAGCTCCCTAAAAAAACAGAACCAACTTCACTACTGACTAAATGTGTTCCTTACTGGATCTTTCCCTTACCACCACCTATTTCAAATACAATGAGGGCTTCTACAGACAAAAGCATGGTTTTTCAAGTGTCACCTATTGTGGCCAACCTCTAAACGAAAGAAGTGGAGAGCAAAGTCTTGTCCACCTTCAAAGGAACAACACTCCCACTGGTTTAGGTACGTAGGTGACACCTGGGTTATAATCAAAAACCAAGAAGTAGGCCTTCTCAGAACATATCAACTCAGTGGACAACAACATCAAATTCACAAGGGAGGACATCAAAGGAAACAGGCTACCATTCTTAGACTGTGCTGTGAAGCTGGAGGGGCACGGGAGCGTCAACACTGAGGCTCATTAATAAGTCATTAACTAATGAACTACAGCTTACTTGTGACCCCAACGTGCATACACAGAGAGGGTCAATGACCCAGAAGTTTTCAAATGACCTACATTTGAAACTTTCTATCGAAGGAAGCTGATCTTGCTCGTATTCCCATTTCCACGATACACACACTCAAGAGTGAGCAAAATGAGTAACTGAAACACACCAAAGTTCAAACCATCCATGCAAAAACATTGTCCACAAGCACAACAGAGAGCGACATCTCATCAAGTTTATTCTGAAAAAGAACAGGACGTGTAAAAAAAACAAACAAACAAAAGGTTGGACAAACATTTTCCTTAGTACCAGTCAGGGTCTCATCCACATATCAACCAGATCATGCAGTCCAGCTCTATGCGTTCTTTTACACCCAGAACATCACAACTTTCATCTTAGACGAAGTGGCCCAAGATCAAAATACAAAGAAAATGTTGGTTTGCCGCTATCTACAATGTCTACAAGGTCAACAGTCATCTCCTGTCAGAAACTGACAAATCTACAAGTCGGAGGATACTACTTAAAGAAGAGTATTCTATTGCTGTCACGGTTTTACACGAGAGTTCATTCAATCAGACAATTTTTTCATTCTAACTTCAGAACACTTCTTAAAAAACTTCTTAAGAACTTCTTAAAACATCGGCAGTCATGATTTTGCTCAATTGCCATCATGGACGATAACAATGTTCTCAGGGTGGAAAGAAGGCTTTTCCAATCAACTCTGCATCATGACATAAATCTCATGTGTCGGCCTCACCCGTTAAACGCTCTTGTAAGCATGTACACCTCCAAAGAAGAGGTATGACCATGAACAGACTATGTGCAAATGGAATATGGATCCTAGGATGCTGGCATGTGGTTTCCTCACACATTTACAAATGTAAAAAGTGTAGAGGACACAAACAAACAACCTAGGTTCAACGAACAGCAGAACTGTCAAACGAGTGCTGGGCCTGGCTGAGTTGCCTTTTGTGCTGAAATGAATCAAATCTGATGTGGGATGCTTTCTTGGCAGGGATTCAAGATTGATTAATTTAGGCATGTTACCACATTTCCAGTACCAATAAAATGAAATTGACACTTCGCTAAGCCCCTCCCTAAAGCAGCCTCTGTCCAATCCTACGCACAGAAGTCCTGACAAGATTTCAGCATAAGATAAAATGTGATGGGGTGTGCATACAGGACCTGAGAGGTATACTACAACTCAGGTTCAGAAGAGATAGGCTTTCTTTGTGAGAGCTGGCTCAACCAACCCTGAAGTTCTAGTTTGAGATTATAGGTATCCCGAATGTAGTTATAAAATTTCTTTGTTAACACAGTTGTTCTGTTTCATATTCTGTGCATGTTCACATAAAAAGGGACGTTTCATACATCATTTAACTCTTCTTCCATACAAAATGAACCGATCATGTGCCATTCAGCGTCAAACAAATGGCGTCAGGAATAATTTTCATGAAAAGAGAAATGCTGTTATGACCTGACTTTAAGCCGAAACTTGGAACATAACCTAGTTGCTTTGTCAGCATGAGTTATCATGACCAGGTAAAAAGGCAGCCAACTTCATAACACTGACAACCCTGGCTATGTGCTCAACACAGCATCATCAACATCTCGCTTTGTTGTACGCCCCTCACCAAGCCTGACCGCCATTACTTAGTGTGCTAACTAAAGCTAGCTTTGTGTACTAAGTTAGATAACGTTAAAGCAAAATTAAACAAATTTGTGTTTAGGGATCACAATCTCACCCGCAGTTTAATGACTCAGCAGGAGGACTTATTAAGCAAGCAGCCCCCAGGCCCAAATCAAGCAGTAAGCCAAGCTGAGCTTAAAAGGGACTGTATTGTCCCCTGTTTTGTTCTATTGTAACTATGTCTGATCACTGTGAGGGCATTATTAGTGAATACTTTTGAAGGTATCCCCTCCTTCCTCTTCCTCCAGATCACTGGCTCCACTGGCCTGAGGTAGGTGCTAGCCCTTTATACACAGAGCATCCGCCTTATCCCTGCATTGAAGGTTCGCCAGTTCCCTGCCTTTGTTAGTTTACACAGAACCAAGGCAGCACGGTGAGAAATTGCTCATGTACTTAACACAATGAAATGCTGAGGAATATGTAAATCACATACACTTCACCTGCATTCGCCTTCCGCCCCCACTTTTCACCAGGCAACTGTAGACTGGCCTACTGACACCGGTTTTGATTGTCAGCAAACACCACCAAAAATATGAGGGTATGGAGACACTTTCCTGGAAGGGAAAAAGGGCTAGTTTTTCAAAACCCTGAAAACTTAATTAAACTATGCTTAAGTCTACATTTTCCACCCTGTGCCATCTGAAGACACGATTACACCCAAGTCAAAATAGGCTGTTTGGAGTTATGTGATGCAGAGGGACGGTAACACATATATTTATAAGTTTTGGATATTAGCTTTTTTTACATTTGGGTTAGCAATGAGCCAGTCGCCAACGTGTGATGTTGCACTTTTAATCTTTTTTTGATCCTGATAAAGTCCTTTGCATGATGAATTGCATTTAAATATGAAAAAAGTTTAAACTTTCTAGGTTGTCGTCTCTCGGAATATGTGTTGTAAAGCATTAATATGGTCATAACATCATTGATTTTGGAACAAATGTATCAGAGTTGAGGCCTTTTTAGTGGTGTTATTTATGTAAAGATCTGCAAAATGTCTGCATATTGCACACATTATGTAAAATGGTAAATGTCGTGTATACAGCGCTTTTCTAGTCATTGTTGACCACTCAAAGTGCTTTTACACTACAGGTTTTTTCATTCACACACACACACTGGTGGCACCTTGTAGGGTGACACCTCCACATCAGGAGCATTAACTATTCACACACTCATACACTGATGGCGCAGCATCAGGAGCAATTTGGGATTCACTTCAACATGTTAACTGTAGGGGCTGCGATGGAACCAGGAACTTTTCCAATCATTGGGCCACAGGACCACCATCTGAGCCACAGCCACCACTTAATATTAACATTAATATTGTTGGCACATTGAGCAAACAAGCGGTACAGTGACTTTGTGTTTTATGTGTGGCATATTAGCGTTTGTGTGTTGCTGCTGATTTTTGCTTTATTGACAGACCGGCGTTTGTGTGCTGTAGCTGGAATTTACTTTATGTACAGATCGGTGCTTGTGTGTCATTGTTGTTATTGTACAATGTGGCCACAGAGATGCGGCCTGATGATGAGGGAACTGTTTTTTTTTTTGCTTGTGCATCATCATAACACCTTACCCTTCATCCGGTCAACCAGCCTACCCCTCTGCACAGACAACGGCTAAGAGGTGATTTGTTTTCTGTGTAAACTTTAATACTATCTATTATTATTAGACTTAAGTTTCTAATTTATTATCTAAAGTGCAACAAACACCTGCCTGGCTAAAAATTCTGTAACCCAATATTTATCTTGAGAGCCCCCCCCCAATGATCCATTGATCTAGCCAACTGATATACAAATGTTCCTCTTGTGAGCCTGCTTCCTGCTGCCAACAGCTTACTTACTTGTGAGTGACAGCGTTGCATGCTTGGCTGGTAAAGTTTTAAGGTTTGCTTGATGGATGAGCCGATGTCTGAAAGACCTGTTTGCCTTGTTGCTTTCAAAGGCCTAACGTTACACACTGGTATGATTCACCCCGGAACACCGACAGGTTGTGACCTCAAGGTTGTGACAACAGGATCCAACATTATGAGGACACTGCATATCAATAAGCAATTTGAAACCACATCACCGGTCTCAACATAAAAGCCATCGCTTTAACAAAGCTTCACTGTTATACAAAGGGAACACAATTGGAAAACAGGAATGCATGACATGAAAAAAAAAAAAGACTAGGTGGCAGTAGTAATGATGTGTTGGTAGGGGGGAGTTTAAGAAAAAAAATCATTTCATGTAGGAGCTAAGCAGTTGAGATTTGAATGCTCACAGATCTATATTAATTGTTACTTTTCGGGGCCTGTTTGCTCTAAAGTGATACAGGTTTTTAAAAGGCCTTCTAAGGTGAAAGCTTTTTCTTTCTATCTCCTTGTGTTTTTCCGCAACCAGACTGTAGAACAGAGACATTTATTATCACTAGGTCGCGACAGCTACACACATACACGAACACACAAACACACAGAGTAGTAGCTCCAAGCTTTTGTTGTTGGGTCCTGGTCCACTGATCTTCCTCGTTGCTGAAGGACAATGAAGGGGCAGCCAGTCAAACAGACAGTCAGACAACTACTGTCTGCTTCCTAATAACATAGCAGGCAGCCGCACGGGCAGAACTAATCTAGGAATGTCTCTCCAAAACAACTCATAAGGACAAAGGAATTATACAAAATTCTAAAATTCTATTGTCAACATGGCAGGTCTAATATATGTTTGCGAGTGCCAAATTCTATGAGCCACTGTAAAATGCAATTCATTTACTGAATATAAGTCATGTATTTAATGTAAGTTATTTAAATTGTGAGATTGTTTTGATCTTTCCCTGAGATTACTGAAATTACAAGGCCAGTTTAAACAAAACATCTGAATTTATCAAAAGATGTTAAAAGACAGAGAAGTAATCAGAGTGAAACCAGTGAGCAGCTTAAATAATTACTCACTGTCAATTTTCTTCCCTCTCCCCCTCTCCATCCTATTTGAGATGTCCCTCTTCATTTTGATGTGGGAGCAATTAGCAAAGGGACTTTTGTCCTTTTGGGCAAACAGGCGGTACACTCCACTGATCCCCACCCATTTGAATTGAATGGCGAAAACAGAAGACAGCACAGCATGGGGATCAAAAAGACGTGCCTTGCCACTATTATCAGCCCTTAGCTTTCCCTTCTTTATTGGAAAAGAAGGGTTAGAAGAAAAGAAAGAGAGAGAAAAAAAGTGAGGTGTTGTTTTCTCATGAGAATGCTCAGTTGGGGGCAGACTTCTTTGGGGAATTTCTTCCATCAGAAATAACTGCTGTATTTTTCTGTAATGTTTTCGAATAAAATGGCTTATTTTAATATCATTGGCAATGTGAGATTCATGTGACAGGGCCCACCAACCCACTGTAATGAACTTTTTTAGCTTACTTGGATTTAGCTGAAGTCTGCTACCACTTTTCATAAGTCTATCATGTGACCCTTAGCTTTTTATGTTGGTCAATCCAATAAAATGTTTGGTGATAAATTAACAGCAACTTACTGGAATCAGTTGGCTGTACTTTAGGGTACAGGTTATTTTTTTGAGCAAAATGTGTAACAAAATATAAAGTGACACTTGGACACTGAATGAAAATGTTGTTAGGCTGTCTTTTGCCCAACCAAGACCTTTTGTGGATATACAAAGACTGTTCACAATATGAATGATGCATGATCACATGCATGAATGATGTTCGAGCACTACTCAAACAGAGACAGATGGGAAAGTATTTCTGTATTAACATTCTACTCTTCAACATGCTCCATAGCACTGAGCTGTAAAAATATCCACCTGTGACACGTTTCTATCACTACCAATCAGAGTTGAATCCTAAACCTCACCGAGCCTTACTTCTGAGTCATTTGCCTGTTATACACTTTTCCACTGGCAATGGTGTGAAAGTGTGCACTGACCAAGAGAGGGATAAGCAATTTTAGGTCCAGATATGATAGGCTATTTAGAAACGACTAAAAGAGTGAGTTGTGGTCAACTATAGGTTTGTATGAACAACTTCCATATGTTGGCATGGGAGGTTGACAAAAAACTTGTATATCAGGCAAACCGTACATTACCACATTTGATCAATAATGGAAGAATGCACTTTTACAAATTTTTCACAAGTTATTATGCATTATTTATTAAATCAGAGGACCCTTTTCTCTATATTATGGTAATCTTGCTATATCAGTCCTTGAATATGTAATTTACTTTATAATAAAAAATTGTATAGAAGATCCCCTAGTCAATCTAATATAGACTCTTTTGGTTGCTGGAAGGGATAAACACATTACAGTATTTAAACATCTTAGTTTTTTGTCTATAACCATCAGTGTGGTAATATTTAAAATATCAAATATATATCAAATATCATGTGGATGATGTATTATTACATTTAATTTTGTGTTGTATTTCAAAAAAACACCAGAAATAGAAAAATAGCCCTCAAGCCTTAATGTGTCTGTCCTTAAGAAGTTAAAATGGTGGGTTTCTGGTACTGGAGAAATGCCAATCGGCTGTTCTCTGAAAATGAAGAAGAACTATTCTTTAAACAGCAACAGGGAAATAGCATGTTAGTAAAAAACACTGCTGTCTCATCAATAAACACTTTAGAGCATTGTTGTTTTACTATCGGTGGGTCTAGGACAGCCCTAAGCGGGACAGTGATTGTGTGGTGTGTGTATGTGTATCAGGATGTCAGCAGGGGAATTCTCCATCAAACTTTGAAACAGTTACTTACCACCTCATTGCTACAGTAAGTAGGTGCTATGCCTCTCACCCAGCAGAGCTGTGAGCTGGGGGCGTGGTTTACGTTCCCGGGCTCTCTGGTGCAAGGTTGTTCCTGTTTCAGTTTTTGGTTTTGGAGCTGAGAAATAAAGATTAAATTCGCCTTCGTCTCCTGTGTTTTTCCTCATCCAGCCACAACATCCCATTTTTTGGTAGCTTTAGTTGAAGACTGATCAGAACAAATCTACTTTAAATTTAAAACCAATGGTCATTTTAGTTTTTGTTTTTGTGTTTTCTTAAATAAAATAATAAACAAATTCAGCAATAGACAGTATAATAGTGCATTGCTAGAATTCCACCTTGAATTGGTTTTGAATAATCTATGTTATAAACAGTACACTGGCTCTATTAATTGGTTAATTAATAATTAATAATTAATAAATTGATTCACTTGACCTTGAATAGGTTACATAAAACACAACAACATTAGAATGAGTTCACAGCTAAAATGCTACTGGAGTCAGTCATGTTCCGCAAGAAAGCCTCAGTAGTATGATTTGATCATATCTGTACCGATTCTGCCTTCAGTGAAGTGTAGTGTGTCAGCGTTGATGTGAAGGTGATGTTAACCTTTGCCTCACTGACCGCCTTTCATTTACTCATGTTATCCCACAGTCTGTGTATGGGTGTGTATGTGTGTGAGAGAGTGAAGAATGAGAAGAATGAAAAAGACAGAGAGCAAAAGAGAGATGGGGGTGACAAAAGAGAGAAAACCTTGCATCCAGTCACAAGTGTTGGCATCTCAATAGGCCAAAAGAGGAAAAACCTGCCTTTGAATGCCACATAAAAGAACAGGGAGGGATGGGATATCTGGGGATACCTTCATTCCTCTGATAGCATTCGTGCATACAAATAGCAAACTATGGAAGGAAACTCCTCTTCTAATATACCAAGGTGGCCCTGCTGAGTAACAGGAGATGTAATGTGTTTGTGTATGTAGTAGAGAAAATTAAAAGATGGTGGGGACTGTTGATATAAAATAAATGAACAAACATTTGAATGTATGGGAAAATCTGATTCAGTCTTATAATTTTTCTCTAAATCCAACAGTTACATTAACTCGCTAAGAATTTACAGTGTACAGACTAGATTTTTGAAAGCATAAGTTTTATAACAGGCTTGTGGCCACCTTTTCAGAGTCTAAACAAATACATCAGTTGAGGACCTTGGACCTCAACTAGGTCTTTTGCTCAATATATGTCCATGTTCTACATAGTCTGCACAAATGTGGACAAAGGAACAGTCTGACCATAGCATAGGAGAAGCCAAACACACAGAACTGCTTATAATTGGGGAAAAACAAGAAAAATGTTGAGGGCCCAGCCTCAAAGGCTGTAATAATCAAGCTCATAAGCATATTTTAACCAAATCCCTTTGGTCCAAATTACTCACCCTTACTTATATCAAATCAAATTTTATTTGTTTAGACCAAGACCAAAAATCACAAATTGTCTCACTTGGCTTTTACAAACTGTACAGATGTGAAACCCTCTGCTCTATGACCCTCGGACCGGGTGAGGAGAAACTTAAAAAAATGTAAACAGGGAAAAATAAGAAATCTCAGGAAGAACCACAGAGAAGGAATCCCTAGGACAGACACACGTAGATGTCACCTGTACAGAACACAACAGCATGAAAACAGCAGATTAGTAAGAATGTATGAGTATCAGATGTATGAGAAATATGTTGACCCAGAGGGAGGTGTAGTCAGTCAGTTCAGGAGTCGTAGTGGTCTCAAACTTTGTGTGTGGTTTATGGAATCCAGGAGTCCAAGTGTATGTGAAACCTGTAAATCCAGAGGTATGTGAAGTCAATTGACCCAGAAGCAGGTACAGTCTATGATGAGTTGTTGTAGTCTGTAACAGGTGTGAGAGTGGACCCAAGAACAGTACAGATCTTGACTGGCACAGTTCAGAACTTTATTAAAAATGTTTCCAAATGGACAGCAATCAGGAAGCCTGGTCGGCGAGCACAGTCTACGTTCAGAACGCGGCCGGAGTCTCTGGAGAGGGAGTCTGGGCAGACTGCAGGCAGACAGGGAGCGGGCAGATACAAAGTCCAAAGACAGAAAGTAACTCAGGTTACCGGGACAGAGACAAGGAGAGGTGGTCAGGGGCAGAAGGCAGGTCAGGAGATCCCTCCGGAAAAGAGTGCTGGAAGGTAGTGCATCATGCGACGACGATCTGGCAGAGAGTGGGTGTGAAGGAGCTGGTTAAGAGCTGGCTGGGGGGAACAGGTGAGTCTAATGATGTTGATTAGGGCAGGCAGGTAGAGTGGGTTGGTGGAGGGGAAAACCAGGAGTGGATTGTGACAGTAGTCCATGGATCCAGATTTGCGCTGGGCAATCCAGCCTAGGATCCGAGTCACAAGATCTCCTAGAAAACCTAATACACCTGCAGGATAATAAAAACACAAAGACTCCGGAGAAGAAGCAAAGTTAGAATAATGTTTTGTTAGGATATGGACAATTAGAGGAGCAGACATAGAGTCAGAGGGGAAGGAGAAAAGAGGAGCTCAGTGTAGCCTACTCTTGAAAGCAGAGTGTGTGTCTGCCTTCCACACCAAGACTGGAAGATGGTTCCATTCTATTGGAACGGAACTGCCTCCCATTCTACTTTTAGAGATTTCCAGGATCACCAGCAACCCTGCATCCTGGGAGTGTAAAGTTCAGGATGGGTGAAAGTACACTATGAGCTCTTTAAGATAGGATGGTGCCTGACCATGAATATCTTTGTAGCGGAAGACAAGGATTTTAAATTCTATTCTGAATTTACTAGGGAGCCAGTGCAAAGAAGCCAGTGCAGGGGAAATATTGTCTCTGATGCTGGTTTGTGTCAGTACACGCGCTACTGCATTCTGGATTAGTTGAAGAGTCTGTATAGAGAGTCTGTTTAGAGTGTATATGTTACAATTCTCGGTGTGAGAACCCATATCTAGATCACTAAACTTCCCATACATCTGGATTTATAGATTCTGGATTCCACAAACCCTGGGACTCATGGATGTTTTATATATTCTAAGTAAACTGTTATTATCATTTTGTGTTCTGTACAAGTGACATCTCTTGCATGTCTCTCCGTCCTAGGAAGAAGGATCCCTCTTCTGTGATTCTTCCTGAGGTTTCTTATTTTCCCTGTTTAGAGTTTTTCCTCACCCAGTTCGAGGGTCTAAGGGCAGGGGGTGTCACATCTATACAGTTTGTCAATGCCCAGTGAGATAATGTGTAAATTGTGATTTTGGGCTATACAAATAAAATTTGATTTGATTTGATAAACAAGTTAGAATTTGGCTGTTGGGAGGTTATGGTAAAGGACTGTTGAAACAGGATGAAAAGAATGACAGTGCGATGACATCTTTCTCCACTAGCTCCCTAGAGCAGAATGAGGAATTTGCATCAGTCATTCACAAATAAAGTCCAAAAGAAAGATTTCGATCACCACTCTGCCTCCTAGCGGCACTAGGAAAATCCCACTGAGTGTAGTGATATTAGGAGGAGAGCTTGTATACAAAACAGATAATATACATTGTCCATTTTTGTGCAAATAGAACCTCTCTCTTACACACAAAGAATTATGGCCCCAGAAATAAAAATAAAACAATGAATACACAACATAAATGTGAACATACATTTTTGTTTGCATCACATATAGAATGTGTCTAGAATATATAAAAAAAAAAAAAAAAAAAAGTAAAACGTAAACCTTTATATTGAAAACGATATGGGTCATTAAACCAAAGAAGAGAAATGTACTGATATTAATTTAATCTTACTTAGAGTGAATTTCTTAGCTATGAACGTGAATTGGAATGCCACAAAAACTAACAGGTACCAGATCTGGGGGATCCAATAATGCAGAGACAACAGGGAGCGTTCTAAATCGGTAGTCGTTTTATTAACAATAGTCAAAACCAAGAATTCAAGTTATGCGAAAGTACAGATTAAGGATAAGGCAAACTCGGTAATCGAAACATGGGGGTTAAATACACAAGGGAGAGGTAGACAATTGGACGCAGGTGGGACACATTACGGAGAGGGAATAATCAGACACACCTGGGGGACAAGACTAGACAGGAAGTGGGGAAGAGACACATAGGGATTTCAAAACAAGAGGGGAAACACTGACTGACCCTAACAGACAGACACTTTACACTAGCGGACCCTGACAAAAAACAAGAAGAAAATGAGAGAACCAAAATAAAATTTGAGTCAGCTCAGAAAACTTCTTCCAGCCACCATGAAAAGGTAAACAATAAAGGCTAATAAAGCAGATAGCAAAAGCTGACTTGCATTAATGAAAAAGCTAAAAAGAATTAATAGCCAAGACATGCTCACTGAACCCTTATATCTCTGTGTGTCATCTCTGAGCAAGCCAGCAAACACAGAACACGCTTTAAAAGTTTATCAAAGGCTGACAGGGAAGAATTCACCTTGCAGGGATGGAGCATTATTAATACAACACAATCTTATACTTGCGGATAAAGTTTCTTGTTGTGCCAGGATGTGTTTCTTGAAATTTTTGCTATTTGTGAGGTACAAATTGTCTAAAATACAATAAAGAACAGTCTATCCATGAGGTCTGAAACACTTGTATGTTGGCTTTTATGCTCTTTGATGATTACTTGTTATAAAATAGCCATACCTGAGTACCTCTAATCCCATAGATAGCTGTCTGATCAGACAAACATGCACTGAGAGTGGTTAAGCAATCATCCTACTGAATTTCATGGTGTGAAAGGCTTTCAATGGAGCTTATATTAATTCAACAGTGACAACAGTTTTAGTGAACTAATAATAGTGTAACACTACCAAAGTGTTTTAAAGTCATTGTTTATCCTTCAAAATACCTACAGGAAAGTGTCGATAGTCTACCTTTGTAAATTCATATACAACGAAACAATCCATTAGATTGATTCCTTCAACACTCACTTGCTGGATGTATGGAACTCTCCTGAAAAACCATGCAACCAACAAGAGTGACCACCACTGTTGAACAAAAACCATTGATATATCTTCTCACTACATTCAAACATTATTTCACTAAAAAAAAAAAAACAAAAACAAAAAAAAAACATTGTCATACTCTGTACTGTAAAAATGGTTATGACCCTCACTGACAGCACCAGATGAAATGGAGAAAATGGCCAGTCTTCTTTTTCCTATTTCTGCATACAACTTCCAAAAATCTAGGTGTGCAGTGCAAAGAAAAATATCCCCCTGTCTATGTGGCCTCAATCCGGGTGCTCTGGCTTCCTTCCAGTCCAAAAAACATGCATGGAGATTAGGATAATTGGCAACTCTAAATGGCCCATCGGTGTGAATGTGTATGTGAAGGGTTGTTAAATAATAATAATTTCCTTTCTGCCACAGCAACCTGGATGAAAAAGGCTGAGATTACCATAGTGAGCATGTATGAGTTCCATTGTCAAACTCCCTCAGCACCAAACAGCCATCCATCTGCTATAATGCTTCACACCCACCTGTGGTTTGGCATGAGGCCCGGGCTTCCAATTTCTTTACTGCAGGAACAATTGCATATAAAAAAGCTTTGAACTTTGCTGAAGATGGAACATCTTCACACAGTGTCACCTGAAAGAGCATGTCTTAAATATGTTCACACACAACTTATTTGAAGAACAGTGGGATGAAGTATACCTCATGTACCTTCCAGACTTTCATTCACTAAGTTCATATTTCACTGCCAAATATAGTTCACTTCTAAATGACACAACTCATTTTAGGGAGGTACTTTTCTAGAACTTGCAATTTGCAGAAAATATCTCTCAGAAGAGACAGGATTATGATTTATTCATCATCGTGATGCTGGATTAAATTCAGAGTAATTTCAAAGCAGCAAGTCAAAAGAAAGAATAAATAATAACAATAGGATAAAAAAAGGAAACTGTAGGAATTCCAACCTCAGAGTACAGACAATGAATATTGTTCTGGAAGTCTGATGTCCTCTGAAGTTTATGATTAATATCTGCTGCACAGAATGCTTAGCAAAAAAAAGAAGTCACCATAAATTTGTCACTACTGACGAATTTATGAAATTGTAGAAAGTAGCACAGGAGCACCACAGGGACTGTTCTGTTGCCTTTTCTCTTCACCTTGTACACTTTGGACTTTCAGTACAACTCTATGTCATGACACCTGCAGAAGTTTTCAGACAACTTTGCAGTGGTGGATGGACAGGACAGATATAAAGGATGGACAGGAGGAGGAATACAGAGCAGTGGTGGACGACTTTGTGGAATGGCCCAGAAGAAATCATCTGCTGCTTATTGTGAGCAAGACCAGGGAGATGGTGATTATCTATGGGAGGAACTGGAGGACCAAAAAACCACTGTGTATTCTGGGGGAGAATGTCATAGGAAATACTGAACTGAAAGACCAACACCGATGCTGTATACAGAAAGGGGATGAACAGACTCTACTCCCTGAGGATGCTGACATCCTTCCACATGTGCAGCAAGATGCTGGAGATCTTCTACCAGTCTCTTGTTGCTAGTGCACTGTTCTTTGCTGCAGCGTGCTAGGGGAGCAGCATTGGAGCTGGTGACCACAACAGACTGAATAAACTGATCAGGAAGGCACTCACCATTAATCACTGCAAATTGGACACCTTTGAGGACTTGGTGGAGAGGACAACACTGAACAAACTGTTATCAATCATGGATAATCCGGAGCATCACGTCCTGGACAGACAGGGGAGTTCCTTCTCCAACAGACAGATCCAGCTCTGCTGTCACATGGACCGCTGCAGGAAATCCTTCTTGCCAAAGGTCATAACCCTCTACAACTCTACTCTCTCCAAAAGAGTGCACAATACAGGTTTTTACATGGCTGCATTAGCATTCATAATTCAGTAACTGTACCATATTAACATGCTGCTTTGCACTATCTCAGCATCTTTGGACAAAGGCGGGGTACACCCTGGACAAGTCGCCAGGGATGACATATAGAGACAAACAACCATCCACACTCACATTCACACGTACGGGCAATTAAGAGTGACCAATTAACCTAATTGACAGCCAAATAACCCCCAGTTTGCATGTTTTTGGACTGTGGGAGGAAGCTGTAGAACCCACGCAGGCACAGGGAAAACATGCAAACTCCGCACAGAAATGCCATGACTCGGAATCGAACCCAGGTCCTTCTTGCTGTGAGGCGACAGTGCTAACCACTGCACCACTATGCCGCCTTTTTGTTATGTATATAGTCTTGTCATTTTACTATTTTTGCTAATTTGTATTTCAAGTTGTTATGGCATGCATTTATGTTTAAGTTTCTATTTATTAACAGTATTTTTTTTTAGTCCTATTTTATTTTATACTTATGTTTCTTTCTACGTTTATGTTGCTGCTGAAGCAAGTAAATTTCCCCTATTGGGATCAATAAAGTACCTCCGAATCTGGATCTGAATCTCTTTTAAATTTGAGTCAACTGAATGAAGTGGTTGAGGGACAGATACAGTCATTATGGGATTTTGGGTGAGTGACTGCTCTAATGTAGGCTGTAATGTAATGTAGGGCTGCAACTCTGTCTCCCGATCTCAACTCATGATTTTCAGTGATTTGCTTTTACAATAATTACTCCTATAATGTTTGGTGTCAAGGATGTGTGCACCCTAACCGAAGGGGTACCGGAACCCTGCTATGATGCCAGGCCTGGGGAAGAGGCTTGCAAGCGAGCACCTGGCGGCTGAAAAGGAGACATCCGTCCATCCTTCTGTGGGCCAAGCATTTGTAGAAGGAGTCAAAGGGGTCCAGTGTTATGTGGATCAGGTGGCACACAAAGGCAGTCAAATCCCTGGTTGCTGAAGCTTCCTGTTGGGACCTGGAATGTTGACTCACTGGTGGGGAAGAACCCTTAGCTTGTGTGGAAGGTTAACAGATACCTGCTAGATGTAGTCCGGATCACCTCAACGCACAGCTTGGGCTTTGGAGATCTCCTTGAGTGGGGTAGGTTTCTTTTCTTTGCTGGAGTTGTTCCAGTTGAAAGGTGGAAAGCAGGTGTGAATAGCTTACGAATAGCTCCGTGGTTCTCTGCCTACCTTTTGGTGTTTACCCCAGTGGACAAGAGGGTTGCTTCCCTGTGATTTTGGATTGGGAACAGGTCCTGACTGTGGTTGTCACCTATAAGCCAAACAGCAGTTCAGAGTACCCACCCTTTTTGGATTCCATGGAATGGTTGCTGGAAGGCACACCTAATGGGGACTCTGCTCTGCATTTTTCTGCTGGGGGACTTTAACACTCATGTGGGCAATGACAGGGTGGCCTGGGAGGGCATGACTGCGAGGAACGCCCTGCCTGATCTGAATCAGAGTGGTATTCAGTTATTGGAATTCATGCTAGTTGTAGTCTGTTTTTAACTAACAACCTGTTCAGTCATAGGTGTGTCCACAAGTGCACTTGGCACAAGGACACCCTAAGTCAACAGTCAGTGGTTGACTTTGTAGTCGTATCAGCTGATTTGCAGCCATATGTGTTAGACATTCAGGTAAAAAGAGGAGCAGAGCTGTTAACTGATCACCTCCTGGTGGTGACTTGGATCAGATGGTGGGGAGGAGCCAGATCGACCGGGCAGGCCCCATAGCTGAGGACCCTGTCAGAATGGCCTTCAACTCCTACCCCGGCAGAGCTTGGACCACATCCTGGAGGTGGTGGGGGACATGGAATCTGAGTGGGAATCTGCAGTGGTAACCGTAGAATCCACTGGTGGACACCAGAAGTGAAGGGGGCTATCAAGCTGAAGGAGTCCTGCAGGGCATGGCTGGCTTGTGGGATTCCAGAAGTAGTTGACAGCTATTGGTAGAGATAGCAGTGCACAGCTTGGGCAGTTGCTGAGGCCAAAACTTGGGTGTGGGAAGAGTTTGGTTAGGTCATGGAGAAAGACTTCAATCTGTACTGAAGAAATTCTGGCAAAGCAACCTGCATCTTAGGAAGGGAAAGCGGCACCCTGTCCACACTGTCTACAGTGGGGCTGGGGAAGTGCTGACATCAAGCAAGTGTATAGTCAGGCAGTAGAAGAAACACTTTGAGGATCTCCTCAATTCCACCAACACGCATTCTCTGGAGGAAGCAGAGCTGGAGTACTCAGAGGTGGGCTCTCTCATCACTGTGCTCGAGGTCGCTGAGGCTGTTAAACAACTCAGAAACAATGGTGCCCTAGGGGTTGAGATTCGCCCTGAGTTCCTCAAGGCTATGAATGTTGTAGGGCCGTCCTAGCTGACACATCTCTGCAACATTGTGTGGGATTCGAGAACAGTGCCTTGGAGTAGCAGACTGGGGCGGTGGTTCCACTTTTTAAGAAGGGGAACCAGAGCTTGTGTTCTAATTACAGGGATTACAGCTCCTCAGTCTCCCTGGGAAGATCTACTCCAGGGTGCTGGAGAGAAGAGCTTGGCTATCAGTTGAACCTCGGATCCAAGAGGAAATATGTGGTTTTCTTCCTGGAACACTGAACCAGCTCTACACTCTTGTAAGAGTATTGAAGGAGGCATGGGAGATTACCCAACCAGTCAACATGTGTTTTGTGGATCTGTAGAAGGCTTTTGACCATGTCCCTCAAGATCTCCCCTAGTTAGTGCTGTAAGAGTATAGGGAGGATGACCCGTTGTTACAGGCCATACAATCGCTTGCTGGGGCCACACCCTGGTTTGAATTGCCGGCAGTAAGTCAGACTCCTTCCCAAGTAGGGTTGGACTCTGTGAGGGAAGCCCATTGTCATCAGTTCCATTAATCATTTTTGTGAACAGAATTTCTAGGGACAGTGAAATGGTGGAAGGAGTCAGGTTCAAAGCCTTTGAATTCGGTCTCTGCTTTTTGTAGATAACATGGAGCTGTCGACTTCATCGAACAGTAACATCCTGTTTGCATTGGAAAGGTCTGCAGCCGAGTGTGAAGGGGCAGGGATGAGGATAAGCACCTCTAAATCTGAGGCTATTGTTCTCTGCAGTCTCGTACTTTGTTGTTTGTTGTGTAATTTATTTTCATAGTTTTTCATTTGGCAATTTTTTGATAGATAGATAGATAGATAGATAGATAGATATTTTGATAGATAGATAGATAGATAGATAGATAGATAGATAGATAGATAGATAGATAGATAGATAGATAGATAGATAGATAGATAGATAGATAGATAGATAGATAGATAGATAGATAGATAGATAGATAGATAGATAGATAGATAGATAGATAGATAGATAGATAGATAGATAGATAGATAGATAGATAGATAGATAGATAGATAGATAGATAGATAGATAGATAGATAGATAGATAGATAGATAGATACAGTAGATAGATTCAACTAAATTGGCATTCAATGAACTCCTTTGGCAAATTAATGGATATTCGTTTATATTAAAAACCCATCAAACAAATATATTAAAAAATCACTCCAAGGCGAAGTGATAATGTAAAGAAATGAGAGAATCAATGAAGAGAGACAATAGAGCGATAAAAGTACTGAAAGACAGAAAGAAAGTTTCTCACACGGATGAAAGACAGTCAGTGACAAGAAGTTTTATTTTGATGATGATAACAAGAATCAGAAGGAATAAAGGTAAAAGGAGCATCTGACAGTGACAGGTTTGACGTTCAAAAGGAACATCTGCTGTTTGGCTTCACAGTCTGTCCCCGCATCCCCTTGTGTTTCTCCATCAGTGTGTCTCACCACACTCATATGAAACAAGCAGAAACTTCAAAAAAGCCACCACACCCACTTAAACACACACACACACACACACACACACAGTAAGTATTTAAGCACTCTGTGGTGTGGAATATGAGGTGAGGTGAAAGAACAAACAACAAGGAGCAACTGAAGTATTGATACAAAATAAAGTGTATCATACACTTACATAATATTTACAATTTTATGTTACAATATTTTTAAGATTTTAAAATAGTAGTAATAGCTGTTAACTAAAACCTGAACCTAAAATCTTCAAAAACTGATGGTAGGATTTTACCAAATAACATCCGATTCCCAGAGAAGATGTTATCAAAATTTTGGCCTAAAAGTTGATGGTGGTAAATGTAAAGGCAGAGTATTTTATCAATGATTGTGGTGACATTTCATGAAAAAATATTCCACCTATGGGTTTTGCTAAGTTCATGTTCAGTAGCCCATAACAAGCAGTTTTCAATCTCAAGTCTTTCACAGAGAATTGTATCTTTTTAACTTGATACAATGTAGTACTACAACCTTGAGAAGTACTTCAGATAACAAGTGGCAGGCACAGATCATGTGGACCAGGTAAAAGTTCTGAATAGATCTGGAAATGAAGACACAAAATCAAAAGTTCTTTGTCATACCAGATTTGAAGCTTGAGATCAATACATAGTACTAACCCCTTAACGCCGATCGTCGTGAATTCACATTATACCGCTTGCGTTTAGACTTCAGGCGAGATATCATCAGCTTGTAAGCAAAAACACAAATAATTAATTTTTTAAATAATTGTAAATGAATTCAGGCGTCAAGGGGTTAATAATACTATTATTGACAGATCTAAACATTGCCAGATTCTTAAAGCTGGTTCACTGTTATCGAAAATGTTACCATCATCAGTTGTGCCATAGAGACACTACCAAAGGCTTTGTCCAAGTTCACACACATTTTTAAGTATGTTATAGTCCATCCATCCATCCATCCATTTTATACCGCTTATCCTGTTAGGGGTCACGGGGTGAGGGGTGGAGCCTATCTCAGCATCTTGGGGCGAAGGCAGGGTACACCCTGGACAAGTCATCAGTTCATCGCAGGGCTGACATATAGAGACAAACAACCATCCACACTCAAATTCAAACCTATGGGCAACTTAGAGTGACCAATTAACCAGTCTGCATGTTTTTGGACTTTGGGAGGAAGCCGGAGTACCCAGAGAGAACCCAAACAGACACAGGGAGAACTTGAAAACTCCACACAGAAACGCCGTGACCCGGGAATCGAACATTTTTGCTGTGAGGCGAGTGCTAACCACTGCACCACTGTGCTGCCCTATGTTACATGTAAATAGAACCATGTGTGGATCTCTATCTTCTTACAAACAGGTAGATACTAGACACTAAATATTATTACCTTACAGCTCTATGTCTTCACCAACCGGTCAAGTTAGAATGGATATCCTTGTTTGTCCAATAAATATAAAGTAAAAATGTATTATTTAAAAGATAATTGTAGTTCTACGCAAATAAGCTATCTAGATATGCATGATTTTATTGTTTCTCTATTGAGAAAAAAACGTCTTGCCACTTCTAGCACAGAAAAGGAAAGAAGGAAGTAATGGCAGTAGTATCAGAAATGTGTGATACACGTCATGTAACATACAGATGTCTCTTCTGCTTCACTTATTGAAACTCTGCAAATAATCATTACTGCAGTTTGAATTTTCGCGCTGTGTACTTTGTGATAAGAACAGACCTCTGAAAAAAGAACCTCAACCAAATCTATCACTCATGCTCTTTTGCCACCATACAAAAAATCTTCTGTTATTCACCTGTCTCTTTGGTATCACTGATTTTGGTTATATAAAAAAAATGGAAAAAAACCAAAAAACTTCAGAAACTAACCAACCAATATGAGTGCACCCATAAAGTCAACCTTTAGGCTTTTTACTTCACACTCATCTGCATACTAGCTTAGTGCATACTGAAGGCCTAGCACTGATGAAGCCAACAGTCAGATCGTTTTCTAAAAGAAGGGATGGAAAAGTGACATCCCAATCCAGATGTGCTTTATTTTATTAGAGATAAAGGCAAAAAAATATTATTTTTATTAAAACACCAGCAGAATTAACTCCTTTTGTTTTTTTAGATTTATGGAGACAAGGGCATGACCTCATGAAAGTAAGCTACATTATGGTTGTAGCCTACCACTGGCTGGCCAGTGATGTTAACAGCTTGGAATCTATCAAGAAATAATTAATTCTGATGTAAGTTTTTTGAACAGAGGTAAAATAGGAAAAAAAAAATCCTTTGTGTAAAGGATTCTTCAAATATCTACTCAAAAACTAAACAAAATATAGAAATGCATGAGGTTGTTAAGCACATCCCATTCTTAACTGAGCTCATCTTCCCTTCTGGTTATAAAAATGGTATGTTTTGCTTAATCAAGATATTAAAAATCTGGCTTATAATTCATCCACAATGGAATTATTATTGTTAAAAGGAAAAAAAAAGAAAGCCTAAAACCAAGATAAATATAGTAGTGAAATTGCATCTTATAAATGAAGGTTAAAAACAATAAGAATAATTCAATAAAAATGTCAGAATTGTACAATAATATGTCTAAACAATCTAATTATATAAAAATAAGAAAAAATACAGTATTTTGTTATTTTTACCTGATAAATAATAAAGGGGACATATTGTGGCACATGATTGGAATCAGCTTCTTTGAGCTGAGCTCATTGCAAAGAATAATAATATGATCAGCTGTTTGGAATTATATTGTATATAAATTGCATACAACTGACAAGCAAAAGGGCCTAAAGGGCCGAATTATTTTGCTGTCTGTAGCAACAAAGAGGATGTCTCCTTGTTGACTTTCCATTAATGCTTTCAAAAGATTTGATTAACCAAATTCTATAAATACTGTGTATATACACACACCTCATAGCACTGTGCACTTTGCTCCCCTGTGCAACTGATGTGAATATTTCAAAATGTTCAGAGAGCTGAAAAGTTGAAAAGTCAAAATGTATAGAAAAAGTTTGAAGTAATCTTTTCCAAAATTAAAAACATGATTTTACCAAACAAAATAATCTGCTACAGTCAATATTTGTTATTTTTTAGTTTTGCGAAACATTTTTACTACAATCACAAATTCTTTGATCTCCGAATAGGAGCGACTCACACCTATTATCAAGGCAATCTAAAGAAAACAACAACATCAATTTTATTCATTAAATAAAGTTTACTTAGTGGTAAAAGTACAAATAACTGATATAATCTAATAAATTACCTAATAATGTTTGAAAGCATCCCCCTCCACATGAGGAGTAAGATGAGGTTATAATAAACATAAAATGCATAATAGGCTATGACTGCCAGTTTCTACTTACAGATACATGCTCTGAATTGCAATTACATTAATTTTTGAGGAGACAGACCATTACATTAGCAAAAAATAAAAGTTAAAACTCACCAAAAACATTTGCTTCAGAAACCACAGTGGTTAAAATGAGAGCTGGTAAGCACAGCAATTCTGGATGGAAGAGGGTGCAAGGATTTGAGGATAGAAGGAGAGATATTAGTTATTTAAAGATCATTGCCTCTCCTTCTTTATCAGGGATGAAAATGGAACATGGAGCAACAGGAATAATTAGCAACCGGGGTGCACAGTTTGGATAGCCATGGTGCATTGCATGTTCACGTCAAGCTGATGGGAATTGGCAATCTACCCAGATGCAATCTAAAAATTGATAAGTAAATGAGCAATCAGTCTGTCCTTGAAGAGTTAACATGAGGAGAGGGGAGGCCCAAGGGGTGGTTCTAACTAAGAAACTGTAGACATGCATGTTCACCTATACACCAGCACTTGATAAATGACTTGCCTGCTGTGCATCAGCATTAGCATTACCTCAGTTGTTTACATTTGTCAAAAGCAATGATAATGCTAAGTAACAAGTGAAAACACAACTATCTCTGTGTACACAGTGACATTGAAACCCTTCTGGGTCTTCAGGTGTTTAAACAACAACAAAAAAACACAAGCCAATGACAGTGGGAATGGAGGAGCTACAGAAGAGTCTTAAAGGAGGTAATATAATGAGTTTAAAAAGACTAACTACAGTAAAGGAGGGAACAATCAAGGATACAGAAACAGTGTTGCTTGATATCTAAGGAGGACAGGTACTAAAGAAGGTTTTTCTTGGTTTTACTTTGTGAGATTATATGTGCAATAAGCACCGAGGTGCTTCCAAAGCCAGAGGTTTAGGTGCACACCTAAAAACTTTAAACAACAGAGTAAGTGTGCAAGGTGTTGGGGGCACAATGTGGCACAAGGGTGCAACCAAAATGCTGCAGCTGTGAAGGAGCACACAGTGCTGCATTTGGTAGATGGGAAGTCATGAGGAGGGAAAGTGAAATTCAGAGTGGAAAGAAGGGTCACATATGCAGGTGCTGTACGAGATACTAAAGAACATGGGGATAATGTTAACATAAAAGGTGCAAAGACAGTTCGAGACCTGTGGCAAACAACGATTAATGACATATATGATATATGTGGAGAAAAAGGCCTTTGTAACATTTATTGCAGGAGTGATGAAAAGTACAGCTGAAAGTTAAAAATAACAAAATACAGCTCTCATTCAAAGCAGCAGTGAAATATTTAGGATTATCAAAACTGATGTGGGAAAGGGTGAAGGAGAACATCAATCATCAGTTTAGTCAGGGAGCAGCATGGGTTGGTTAATCTTAACCATGGTTCTACTTTTACAATGGAATACAGGGAGTCTGTAGGCCAATGGATAAGAATTTAAGCATTTCATTAAAGACATGGCTGGTGAACCAGATGTTTTGTGTATCCAGAAAATATGGCTTAAACCAACATTAGATTTTAGGTGGATAGATATACAGTGTCGTGCAAGTACAGAAAGGACAAGTTGAAAACTCCATACTTGGGCGTGAAAGCTTGACAGATGTAGCAACATCAATCAAGGGGGCATGGGGGGCTTTAGTGAAGAATCAATTGGAGCAGGTATGAGGAAGTGACAGGTGTTGAGTGATTAAAAGGCGCACAAATTCACTTTAAAATGGTACTGGGTATGGATGAGAGGGCAAAGGTTCATTATGATGATGATGATGATGATGATTAATAATAATAATAATAATAATAATAATAATAGTAGTAGTAGTAGTATTAGCAGTAGTATTTTAGGTGTGACAGACGTTAGGAAACTAGTGATCTAGATAGTAACTCAAGGTTTTGGTTCACACTGCAGGAACAGGTCTTGGCAGTAATGCACCAAACACTGGAGGTCAACTGCTGTAAAACAAAAATAAGCTCAGGTTTGCCACTTCTGGATCTGGGGCAGGGAGACAGGTACAATGAACAAGAGAGGTAAAATCCTTCAAATTACTTTCAATATTCAGAAATACTGTGGACTTCCTGTCTTCTTTTTAAAAACTAGAACATGATCATTTATTTTAGAAAGTCCCATCCAGACAAAAATATTTATCAAATGTGCTGATATTGAGATTGTGAAGATTTACAAATATCTGGGTGTTCTTGGAAATAAATGGTGTTTTGAACACCAAATCGATGTTACCCCTAAAAAGGTTCGGCAAAGACTGTTCTTTTAAAAGAAAATAAAATCTTTTAATGTTTCTCCTAAGATGATGACCTTTTTTAAAAGAAGTTTTATGAAATCTGTTTTAAGCTTTTGTACTTTTGTCTGGTTACCATACCATTGTCAGCTTTCTAATGTTTTTAATTGCTGATCTTGTTTTTATTCCATATTTATGATATTTTATTGTCTGACTCTCATACTATTTTTTAATTTGGTTCTGTTTTTTACTGTTAACATTCTTTATTGTCTCCTGTATGCTCCTGCTGCAAAACAGATTTTTCATCATGGGACTGTAGAAATAATCGAATCTGCGGATATCAATGAACTTCCTGACTTATCTGCCTCCCTCATCATGCACCACATCTATGGGTTCATCTATAAGGGTGGGTAATTACTGAAATAACAAATCAGGAATTATTAAAGAACTTGTTATTTTAGTGATCCTCTAAAGTAAAAACCTGGTTACATTTGAGCAAAAAGTAAAATAAAGAAAATGCATATTGAAAAACAATGTAGTAGTGGTGACATCGCTGCCTGGTAAGTAATGCAATCACCTGGTGCTAGGAATGTAACGGTCAATCAAATCGGAAACTCAAGACACTCATCCATTCGATTTAGATGTTAAACGTATCAATTCACATTTTAGAAGGACATGATTTGGTGTAAAGCGTTCAAGATTGTTGGGATCCTCTGACAGCTGGGTGATGGGTCGGTCATTTACCGTAGCCTCCACTTCATGCAGGACGTGTGACGGCTGTCATAATCCAATTGCTGCTGGTGGAACACAGAGTTGAGAACACGCTTTATTATTCAAATTATGTACTCCCAAATGCTAACCAAAATCTGGAGAATTGAGATTTCCAGTTCACTCCTGTTGGAATGAAAGCTTTTTGGATCCTGTTGTTATTAATGCCGCACGAACCTCCCTGAACTCTCTACTTGCTCTGACAAAATTGGTGCCATTGTCAGACAGCATATGAGAAACGTCTTCCTCTTCTGCTTATGAATCACCACAAAGCATTAATTTCCGTATGTGTCCAATGAGTTGACACCCTCCAGGTGAACAGCTCTACTAGCAAAGAAAGTACAAATCACTCCATAGCATTTACAAAGACTTCTTTCTCAACCTTAGTTGTTCAGAAATAGTCAACACCAACAGTCATAAAGGGTTAGAGATCAGGTAGATCCCTTTGCAATGGCAGGTCTGCCATCTTTTGTTTACTTGCTTTCGCAGCATGGAGTCTGCACATCCATTTATAATTTTCCTCCTTAACATAGATAGACAGTGTGTCGTTTCTAACACCATATCCCAATTGCTGGTGGATATTTGCAGTCAAAATATGCTAGTCCTTTGCAAGGATGAGTGGATGTGGCAGGGCTGCTGTACTAAGTCTTCCTTCCACTCTAATCCTAACCCTAACCTTAGCCCTCCTCCAAGCATGGATTCAATTTATAAATTGGACTTTCTCTCCTGCAGGCCTTCCAGATCAGAGAGCATCGATTTCTGAGAGTCCTTTATATCATGAGGATACAGGAAACTGTAATTTTAAGCCTCCTCCAGTCTCAAAAATAGGTAATTAATTGGTCAGTTGTAGTAGGCAAGTCGGTAGCAATTACAGAATTCACTGTGAAGTGATTTTTTAACTTCAGGGTCATCTAATGGAATGCGGATAACCACAATGTTTTCTTGTCAATGGCTTTCTGATTTCCAAAGAAACCTGGGTCCTTCAATCTACCTGCTGCCAGTCAGTCGGGCATTAACCTGTCAGGGTTAGTTAGTGTCAAGTCTGTTAGGGTCATTGTGTGTTTCCTGTTTTACTTTGAAGTTTTGTTTGTGTCTTATTTCCCATGTCCTGTCAAGTCTTGTCCCTCGGGTGTGTGTGATTGCCTCTCCTCCCTAATCCGTCTCACCAGTGTCTAATTGTCTACGTTTCCCTTGTGTATTTAAACCCTGTCTTCCTTTCATCCTGTGCCAGATTGTCTTGTCTTTTCCAGTGAGCAATCCAGCGTTCTTTTCTTGTGAGTTACTTGTGTTTGATCGTGTTTTGTCTCTCGATTACTGAGTTTGTCTAATCCTTAAATTGTACCTTAGCTATCTAGTTGGATTTCCTGGTTTTGACCTGATTTTAGTAAAACAACTTTGATTCAGAAAACTCCCTGTGTGTCTCTGCATTATTGAATCCCCCCAGACCCCGTACCTGATATAACCTTCTTACTTTTGGATGCATCATCTGCCAAATTGTCTTTTTGACAGTTTTAGTAGCATCCCTTTTCACCGTTTTCGCCATGAAAGTATGAATGCAGGTCTTCATTCCTTATACTCTGTGACTGTGTGATCGATGTCACTGATGTCACCAATCTGTCTTAAAGAATGGATGACCAACTGCAACTGCACCTTTGCTCTCAATATTCTGTCTACACAATCGGTAAGGACTACAGCAGCAAGCTCTTAACATGAAATGGCTTTAATGAAGTGACTTCTTTGCAGAGCAGGACTGCTATGTGAACATCATGCCCTTTGTTCTCCAACCTTACGTAACTAACAGTGCCATATCCTTCTTCACTTGCATTGGAAAAGTGATGCAGACAGGGTCGGTGTGGACTCCTTCGGCTTAATGTACCGTCTGATCTTGATTTCTGACAACCTGCAAAGCGCTTCAGCCACTTTTTCCACTGCTGCAGTATGTCACAAGGTAAGCTGTCGTCCCATCCAGAATTTCTACTGCAAAGCTCCTCCATATAGACTTTGCCAGACAACATGACTGGGGCAATATCCCCCAAAGGATTGTACACTGAATTAAGCATAGACAGGTATAGTGTCAGGCCATGTCTAGTGTAAGGGCTTTGTTTCACCAGCATAGCATCCTAAACTGAAAGGCCTCACAGTCAACGCACAACATGAGACCAGGGGCCCTCACCAAGTGAAGACTGTCCCTATGTAAATGCAGTTGGGTTAAGTCCTTGCCCGCAACACCTCAGGCCCCTGGTTCGCGGCTGCCTGGACCCGCTGCAGTTTGCTTATCTGCCATCGGCGTGGAGGATGCCATCATCCATCTGCTTCACATAGCTCATATGCACCTGGATAGGCCGCAAAGCACAGTGAGGGTCATGTTCTTTAACTTCTCCAGTGCCTTTGACACCGTACAGCCAGCCCATCTGGCTGAGAAGCTCTCGGTGATGCAGGTAGACCAGGACCTGGTGGCATGGAGAACAGACTACCTCACAAACAGGTTGTATGTATGTCAGTATGTCAGGCTGCAAGGCTGTTTGTCAGACGTGGTGACAAGCAGCACTGGAACACCCCAGGGAACAGTACTGTTGCCGTTCTTGTTCACCTTCTACACTTCCGACTTCTGCTTCAACTCTGGGACATGCCACCTGCGTAAGTTCTCTGATGACTCCTCCATTGTTGGCTGCATTACAGAGGACAAGGAGGATGAGTACAGAGAACTAATCAGGAACTTCGTGGGATGGTGTGACAGGAACCACCTGCAGCTCAACATTGGGAAAACCAAAGAGCTGATAGTGGACCTCCGACACAGGAAGAGACACCCAACACCTGTTTTCATAAACGGGGCAGGGGTGGAGATGGTGGACACCTACAAATTCCTTGAGGTGCACCTAAATAACAAACTGGACTGGTCAAGCAACACCAAGGCCCGCTACAGGAAAGTACAGAGCAGACTGTTCTTCCTGAGGAGGCTCAGGTCCTTCAACGTGGACACCAGGCTGCTACGGATGTTCTACCACTCTGTAGTGGCCAGTGTCTTCTTCTTTGTTGCTGCGTGTTGGGGAGGTGGCATCGGGAGCGGTGGTACAAACAAACTAAACAGGTTTGTGAGGAAAGCCAGCTCCGTGGTGAGGATGGAACTGGACAGTGTGGAGGTAGTGACTGAGAGGAGGATGAGAGGAAAGCCGAAGGCTATCATGGACAATCCCTATCATCCTCTATACGCCGAGCTGCGGAAACTCAGGAGCACCTTTAGCTACAGACTCATACAACCACGGGCCTCAAAGTGTTTGGGGGGCTCCTTCATTCCATCTGCCATCAGACTGCACAACAGCATAGCTCCCACCCCTCCCAGCACCACCCAGCACCTCCCAACACCACCCACTCCACTGATTAAGGACTCAATTCGTACATCGCTCTAGGATAAGAAACCCTGATACTGCACATGTCCAACTGTTTATATATACAGAATTCCTCACTATTCGGTATGTAAACTTCATGATACACTGTATTTATCTATTTATAAAAACTCAGGAACATTGCACTTTGCACACTTTATACACAGAGGCCAGATTGTACATAATACTTTGTATGTTTTTAATTCTAGTATTTTAGTTTTTATTTATCCCTTTGCACTGCTACTTTCACTTCTGTACTGTTGTGTCAACCTGAATTTCTCCCAAGGGGTATCAATAAAATTTTCCTCTCTGACAGACAGCTGTAAGACCTTTAATCAACTGAATAGCTTCCTTTAAGGATGTGCTCTTCAAATAGTCATTTTCATTTCTTTCCAGCAAGCTTGTAGATATTTTGTAGGTGTTAGTATGGTGGTGACAAGACTCAACCTTGTCTCTGGGACGTGCTTTAAACCTGAGAGTCTTTGATCCAGCCCAAAACCTGAGGTCCTTCATGTCACCAAACCAATGGTCTGACAGAATTCTAACATGGGTTTAAATAAACGTCACTTAGTCCTTAATGTATGCTCTGTCATCTGTTCTTTACATTTTTTTATGAGCTTGATTGATCCCTCATTCTGAATGGCAATTTGGAACCAATGACTCTAATGTTCACTGGCATGTTGAGCTTCTGCAAGTATTCAAGGTCCTCCAATGAGTTGCAGAAGCTATGTAAAAAAAAAGGAATAAGCTTGAAGTGCTTTCACCTACTCTGAACTTACCTACTCTAAATTGATTGCCAGGCCAAAGCCTTCTCCATATAAGCAGTTGCAGCCTTATACTGGTTGCCAAAATGTTCCTGCAGTAAGCCCTTTGCCACAGCATAACCACTCTGAAGGGGCAACAGACTGAGGAGGGAGACCCAAAGCTCCTCTATTTGGACACTTCAACTAATTTCTCCTGTGGGACACCGAGACATTCCCAATCCAGCCGGGCTGTGGGTCTGCATTGGTGACTCCTCCTGGCTGGCCATGCCGAAAACATCTTCCCTGGAAGATGTCCAGATGGAATACTAACCAGATGCCTACACAACCTCAGCTTGCTCCTCTTGACAAAGAGGATCAGTGGTTCTACTCTGAACTCCTCCTGGATGTCTGATCTCCTCACTCTATCTTTGAGGTAGAGACCATCATCCATCACCAAGATCGTCATTCCATCGGTTGAGGAAAAGACTGAGGAAAAGACAAAATCGGCAATCTGCAGAAACAACATTATAAGTTGCCAGCATTCATCGTCTCTCACCAGGATTGTATTGCATTCACGCTAAAATCATTACTTCTATCACATAACTTCACTGTAGGTGGACAATTTCTCCTCTCTGTGTAACTATAGTTAAAATGTCTGTATTCTTGCATACAATGGGACCGCATGCGCATGGGAACTTTCAAGGAGTTTCAAGGATTTCGGGGTCGCTGAAGTATGTTGTAAAATCCACAATTTAATGTCCTGGGCATGAAAAAGTTCACATTAATGTATATTGCCTAAAGATGCATTTAACTTTGGAAAATTTATCAATGTAAAATATATAACCCCCAGTTTATGCATACATCTTTTTGATCCCAATGGATTAATGGTCTCAAATTCATCGTAAAATAATTGAATTTGCACTGCATCTTTAACAAATAGAGGATGTCTATTCATATACAACCAATCTTTAATATCAAAATATACACCATCCTTGGTTGTGTGGCTAGATATAAATCTTTGTCTGAGGGTTAATTTGTGAGAATAGACTGCAATGTTTCTAGGAATTGTAACCCAAGGACAATTGTCAGTTACAACCATCTGATCATTAGTTCCAGCAATTCTGTTTCCTCTGTTTTGTTTTTTTTAAAATCTGACGCCAAGTACTTTTTCGACAGGTTGTACAATTTTCCATTTCTGTTTAAAATTTGCATTTCATTTTGACTCTGAATTCAAGATGGTTAAAGGATCTTCAAGTTGCTCAAAACTTTCAGTTTTTTTCTTTCATAGTTGTATCCTGAGAAGATAAACTATCAAAGCTGCATGTTTTGCTTGAATCTGAACCTCCGCTACTACTTTATAGATTATATAAAACTATTCAAATTAGACTGGGCTACACCAGCAACTTGAAATTGTGCATTAACGGATGCTCACATATTACAAGTATTTATGTTGGATAGATGCAGGACTTGAGAACCACTGGATGCTACCTTGTGTCTAAATGTTTGTACCAAAAACATGACAGCATCCTGCCTGAGTGCATTTCAAGCGAAGTGAAGCAAAGTATGCCTTAAAAGCATGTTAGTACTCACAAAATAATCATGGGAAACAAAAAAAAAAATTCAAATTCAATTTAAATACTGTCCTGTGTCAATAATGATTTTTGGAGATGCCCAAGACAATGAGTTTAATCAGTTTCATTGTAGATTCACACCAGACTTGATTTTACTATGCAAGACATATCAAATGAAGGAAAATATAATCTTCTTGTCTCAAAAGGAAAATTACACTTTTGCAAATAATAATAAGAAGGTACAACACAAAGCCCCTTGAACACAACAGAGCGCTTCTCAGCCTGGGATGCAGAAACCTTGCTTGGTCTTTCTCAGCCTTGAGCTGAGGAGGGAATCAGCTGGAGGAGGAGGAGGACAATGGAAGAAAGATTGCTGTCCCATCCTGGACACTGAAATTAGAGCAGAATGTTAAAAGAGGAGCTTAACAACTGTAAATGGATGTAGTCAAATACCATGTTGAAGGAAATCAATCTATCTGAGGCAAGAGAGTCCTCATCCATTCACCAATATTTGATGTTGCTTCTGCACAGTGAATCAGATCTTCAAGGTCCCTTGTTTTGTTGAATTACCTTTTTCTTTGAAGGTAGTTGGCTACCTAGATATAGAGGTCACATAAATTTCACTCCCCTACATCATGTTACATGAAAATATAGCCACCAGTTTTGTGGTACTTTCAAAAAAGGTTTTATAAAAACCAGACATTGCTCTGACCGCCAAGATTTTAACTTTACCTACACAAATTATTTATAAGTCTATTCAGGATGATCTCAGGACACTTGTGGTGTGGTCAGTTCAACGATACAACCCAGTTTTTCCAAAACAATCTCTTTTCCAAGGACTCACCCAGACAGTTCTCTCAGTGTATTTAACAACAGGTGGTGTAATGTTTCAGTTAGATTTGCACAGCTGTTGCTGATTGGCTACTTTAAATAAGAATTTACTTCCCCTGTTCTTATTGGTGGATTGTTTTCACAACACTCTCCTAAAAAACCATGAATATATTATATATTTACAATGCATTCACAATTTAGTGGTGCATTTGTCTGTGTGTCTTTCACTAACTCATTGAGATGGACAGACAAACAGGCAGACGCACAAACACACACACATACACACAGTCGTGTCTCTCTGTCCTTGTGGGGAAACTCATTAACATTATACATTCCATTCACCCTTACACTTACCTTAACCATCACAATTAAATGCCCAACCCCAACCCTAAAGCTAATTAAAACCTAATTTTAACCCTGACGGTAAAACAGAATCTCCTAACAGAGTTCTTCAAACTGATGAAGACTGGCCAAAATGTACTCACAATGCCAAAATGTCCTAATAAGATAAGTGCCATGTCAAAAATTGTCCAGACAATGATAAAAATACATGCACGGCCTAGTCCTTTCTCTTTCTAATTCTGTTCTTGTCAGTTTCTATGCTTTTTCTCACCCTGATGTTTGTTCCTCTACACTCTCCTCCTTTTGCTTTTCTCCTCATTTAACTTCTTTTCCAGTCTCCATTTTTTCAGCCTCTCTCATTTTTTTGTCAATAATTTTCAGTAAATGAAAGTGTTTTGAACTTCCAGTTCAGACAGCATTAAAGTTTCCCATGTTTCAGTTTTTTTTAATAATAGATTTGACTAGTTTACACATCTACACTTTCTTCTCCTCCTTTTTCCCACTTTTTCCATCTTTAAGCCTTCTCATTGTACCTCTCCAGGTGTTTCTGCTCACAAGACTGAAGACACATCCCAGCATCCACTCCTCAGTCTATCAGTTCTGTTGGTATGATTGGTCATGCAAGTCACTGGAAGAGCATAAGGCCTCTTCAAGAGAATGGGGACTTTTTTAAGTGTTAATCCTCTGCTACTCACCTGGCAAAAAATTGTAAGGCAGTCCTAAAGTGCAGAGAATGTGGAAGTCATGGGACAGCCCCCAAACCAGTTCCTATGACCTTTTTTCTGGACCACTATTTTTGAAAATGGTCGTCCATCCGTCCTTACTCCTTACCTAGGTTATCTTCACGTTAAGGAGAGGTTCATTACCAAAGCACAACATTGCACACTTTCTTCTCAGCTTGGCACATTTCGTGACTGACTGCAGCCTAAGCAGTGCAATCTTTGTGAGGGCAACAAAGTGGTTCTTTCAATTGAAGACAGGCTCTTTCTAAGTTTAATGGACAAAGAGAAGTTTATAGAAAGCACCAACTATTGCATAGCGCCCTTTTCATTTAAATCACTTCTGCAACGGCTCCCAAACAACCGAGAACAGGCTCTCAGTTGCTTTAACTCTCTCTGCTATACCCTAGAAAGAAAGCCTCAGATAAAAATTCATTTGGCAGCTTGATGCAAAAGATGCTTTATGATGACTAGGCTGAGCTACCTACAACTACTGAACAGAATATTGCAGACCTACCTTCCAACCATCTGAGTACCAAGAGTCCCCTAACTTGTATTTGGCTATTGGTAAGCCACCGCAAGACCAAAACACGGCAGTCAGGCTAAAAGTCAAGGCTGAGCTGTTGTGGGCTGCATGATAACATGTCACGTGCACATAGAACTCACTGCAAGGCAGTCATTCTCTGAGATGACCTGCTAAGCAAATTCATTCTGCATCAACTTCACAGGTGTCTGCAAGAAGTCACAATTACATCTCAGGAACCCTAAAAAGCCCAAAGTAAGGAAGTACTAGGGTAAAAAAAAGCTGCTTTTGGGTCTTCAACCTTCTTCACTCCTCTAACATGGTAGGAGCATGGGAGAATATTACTCTTCCTAACACAAATAACTCATTGCTCCCTTCTGGGGACCTTTGACGGTACAGACTACCACTGACAGCAATGGAGACAGGTGCACAATCTGGCTGACAACTTTTGGAGCAGATGGAAGTGTGAGTACCTTACATCGTACATTTCAAAACTGTAGCAGGTGACAATATCAAAATAAGTGGTCTAGTCTTGCTGAGGGACAACTAAAGCTGAGGACACACTATACTATTTCTTGCCAGATTTTACCCATGATTCCTAGTTGGGCAAAGTCTGCACTAGTTGGGGATAATCGGCGTGCTAGTTGGCACAACAATCTGTCAGTGTGTGAGGGGTAAAAACACGAATCTGCAAATGTGTGAGGGGAACAGACCTGAACTTCAGTCACAGTCAATCAAACATATTTGTCTTTTTTGAAACGAATCTGGACGCAACCAGGTCGTGTGAACTGATAACTGACCGAACCGCAAACACGTGTTGCCAACAGCCAATGAAAAAGAGAGGGTGAGACACAGGAAATAGCATCAGAGGACGACGGGAAATAACAGGAATATCTTCTTAAAGTGTTATTGGTGGTTGGCAAACTGTCGCCCTTGCGAGACTTTGCAGGAGAGTGTAATGCTTTCAGTTGGCTTTAGTTGGTTTGACAAAACAGTAGTAGTCTGTGATCCCCAGTCTTTCATTCGTGTCTACTCTTAGTCTTTTCAAAATCTGAAAAGACTGTGAAAGTTGTGTAGTGTGTCCCCAGCTTAAGTGAGATGAAAAGAGTGGCTCTGGTCACAAAGACATTTCCTGACCAAGATGGAAGAATAAGGCAAATTGAACTCAAGGTCACTACATCTGGTTCAATGAAGACCATCCTCATCATCTAAAACAATCCTTTGCAGTGCTCAAGAAACAAACTGAGTTTAGTTGCCCCTGTTGTTCAGATATTTTCGAGTTGTTTTGATATGGTATTTAATCAGAACAGGTGGGGACTGTCATATTTTGGGAGAACTCTGTCCTCTGGTGACCATTTGGGATTAAATCATCTGTGTCTTGGTTTGATTTCTACTGTTGTTTCTATTAGTTGTTGTAGTCATTTGAGTCATTCGGGTAGTTCAGGCATTTCAAACAGAAAATATCTGATGACATATCACACATCAAAATGTGTGTGGACAATGACGTCAGCTTGCAGCTTCAACTGTCTTGTATTTTCCATTCATTTTTTTGTCTCTAAAAGCACTGCTTGCAAACTCTATTTACGACCTACAGTTATTGTAAATTCGTATAATGTATTTTGGTGTGATACAATCATTTATTTAGACAAAAATGTGAGGATTTGGAAACACTGCAGCATGTCAACCACAGGATTGATCAGTCTGTGAATATAGGAAGCATTTAAAGGCTTCAGAAAGGTAAGCTTTATTTCCTCGGTTGATTATGATGTTTCTGATATGTGCCTGCTTACATTGAAAGTGCTGTATAGGAGGTCAGGTTACTTGGAAAAGAGTTAGCCTGTATGCTAACTATAAGTCTGCTTTAATGATTTTGGAATGAGGTTATTAAAGAGTTGCAAAGAGAGGGTTCATGCTAACACTAAGCTAAGTGAAAGACACGATTTTGCTTTAGCAAGCACAGAGAGTTTGCGAGCAAACTTAAGCAACCAGGTTGGATTTCTCTGGACCTACAGAGCCTGATTATTACTGTTTTTACTGAGTATGACATTACTGAGCCTTCATTCAGCTGCACAGTATTGCTCACTACTAGAGTTGTAATGGACTGAAATAAAATCACACTTCTGTTCTTTCAATAACCACTTTAGAACATTACCCTCTTGGATTTACATAAGCCTACAAGTATGTATGTTTGTGTAGGTTCACAGTCATCCAGGTTGAGATAGTCTTAAGTGCTTTAGTTGAAGGCATCTGGAGTTCTTTTTGGTTTTGAAGAAAAACAAGTCCAGATGTCTTCAACTAAAGCATTTAAAACAATTCTGGATAAGGTTAGAGCTGTAGGCACTCAAAAGTGTGGGTACGGGTTGGATATGGCACAGTACAACACCTGTCACAAATGTATATTCTGCAAGGAGGTTGCACTACAAATGCGGCAAAATGTCTTTGCCAGGTGCATGGTATAACAATAGTCAATGTTTGACTTGCTGTGACGGCTTCTCTCCTCCTCACGTGAGAATAAAATCTTGGTTGATGAACAGATTTTCAAAATGCATGATATTCTCCTGGTCTAGACTGTCTGTCAGAATGTGAGCTATGTGTGCTGACTATCTGGGTTATCTTTTCCCTGCTCTGTGTCTAAGTGGGAAAGGGGAGACTGATCTTCAGGAATAGCCCCTTCACTTCACACACATTTACTGACAACTTAGCTTGTTACTAAACATTGAAAACACTTTAAGACTGCCAACAAGCCACTAACTGCTACTTCCTCAATCACTCTCACTCCATCTCTCTGGCTGTTTCACTTCAAAACACACTTCATACGTATGGGATAGGAGACATTGAACCCCACTCCTAACCCCGGAGGGGAGAGGAGAGTTGGGTACCCAGAGGATGCGCATGTTTGCTGCGGTGTGTCACCAACCACCGCCCCGCGCTGCTTAAGGTTCCGTTCTAAAAAGAGCCATGCTGCACTTACAACACCAGAAGACAATAATGCAGCCTGTATTGTATTAGTGAGAAAAGATAGCAGATTATGTTTTAAACATTCAATTTAATAACAGCAACCAAGTTAATTTGTAACTGTAACTTTTATAGATTCCTTAATCTATATTAAAGTAGTTGTGAATATGAGTATGACTAAATATGAGTCAACTTGTTTAAATGAAATGGGCATGATGATGCATGATAAGCATGATGCTTTTTGACCCTAAAGAATTTGAATCAAGAACTGGTCAGAGACGTAAATTAAAATCAGATTTGGAAGCAGAATCGCTAAAATTGAAATGATACCCAACACTATTCTTGAATAGACATTTCCTCATCTAATTGGGATCTTCTTTTTGTTTGTTTGTTTATTTTTTAGTTGTTATTCCTTTTGCACAAAGCATGCTGGCAATTGAACAAACATCTTCTTAGTACTGGCCACTGATAATACTTTTTCATACCTGTCTATTGCCTGGATTACCTTAATAGTGCTATATGTGAGATTTTGCCCCTAGATGTCACACTTGAGCATCTAAATGGGACTCTCATCATATGTCACAGCGGTTGACACTTGAATTGACTTCAAGGCACACACAATCTCTTCCGCATGCCCACGGGTGAAGTTCAGGGTGAAGTTGTAAGTGCCACCTTTTCTCACTTTAGGACACAAAAGGGCAGCACAAATGGCAGGCTATTGTTCAAGGAACTGTCGGAGCATTTCATAAGTGCCAGTTCATAAGCTGTTACTCTAGAGCCAACTCTGTTTGTTATAGGGTTTCGAGCACCTGTACCCTCTACTGAATTTTAAAATGATTTTCAGAGTTTATGTCAGAGTTGGTCCTTAAAACAGATAAAGTTATTATTGTATGTAAATTCCATGTGGATATTGAAAATAACAGCCTTGGAACTGCATTTCTGTCATTATTAGATTCAATTGGCTCGTGTCAGCATGTACAAGAAGCAACGCACACTTTTAATCACAACCTTGATCTTGTTCTATCATATGACATTGAAATTGATCACTTAAAAGTATCTGCACAAAATCTTCTTTTATAAGATCATTATCTTATAACATTTGATTTTTTGCTCATCAACTATATGCCAAGAGTCATTAGTTATTTTAACAGATGCATATCTGAGGACACTGTTGAAAAATGTAAAGAAATCATTCCCTCTGCAGTAATTTAGGTGCCATATATACAGTATATCTATATATAACAAAGGAGTCATATGTAAATTATAGTCCCTCCCAGCTTGATCACCTTGCTGGTTGCACTGCTGGCTCTCTACGTACTTCATTTGATTCTATTGCCCCAGTCAAAAATAAAACAAGAAAGATCAAGAGACTAAATCCATGATATAATCTCAATATTCACAAGTTAAAACAGAAAACTCACAAACTGGAAAGGAAATGGCGTTCCACTAAACTGGATGATTCATGCCTGGCCTGGCAGGATAGCCTTAAAGTATACAGGAATTCCATTTGCCTTGCAAGAAAAGACTACTATTCAGCGTTCATAGCACTGTAGCCAGGCTGACTGAGAGCCATTATTCTATTGAACCATGCATTCCTATAGCCCTCACTAGTAATGATTTTATGAACTTCTTTAATATAAAAATTAGACTCATCAGAGAAAAATATCCTGCACCTTGCAGATTCCAGTTCAACAAAGGGTAACATAGATGCAGTTACTGGTCCTGGTATGTGTTAGAAGAGTTTTTATCCAATTGACTTTCATGAGCTAGGTACAATAATATCTTCATCAAAACCATCAACTTGTTAAACCCCATACCAACTAGGCTGCTCAAAGATGTTTTACCCTTAAAACTCCACTACTAAACAAAATCAATCTATCCCTTGTAACAGGTTATGTGCCCCAGTCTTTTAAAATAGCTGTAATTAAACTGCTCAAAAAAAAACTACCCTGGATTCAGAAGTTCTAGCCAACTATAGACCAATATCGAACCTACCTTTTCTTTCAAAGATTCTACAGAAAGCAGTGGCTAAACAGTTATGTGACCTTTTTCAGGATAATAGTCTATTTGAGGACTTTTAGAAAGCATCACAGCACAGAAACGTCATTGGTGAAACACAATGACCTAAAAATGACCTCTTAACTCAACACCAAATTAGCTGTCAATGATCTGCATTAAGCTGATTCAAGTCATACTTATCAGATAGATATCAATTTATTCATGTTATTGATGAATTATCCAGATATGATAAAGTTAGTCATGGACTCCAACAAGGTTCTTTGCTTAGACTAATACTGTTCACTCTATACATGCTTTCTTTTGGTAATATTATTAGAAAGCAATCCATAAATTTTCATCGCTATGTAGATACACAGTTATACTTATCAATTAAGCCAGATGAAACCCATCAGTTTGTTAAACTAGAGGTGTGTCTTAAGGACATAAAAAACTGGATGTCTCATAAATTTTTAATGTGAAACTTTGACAAAACTGAAGTAAATGTGCTGGGCTCTAAACACATTAGAAACTAATTATCCAACAACATAATTGATCTGGATGGCATTGCCTTGGCTTCTAGAGCCACTCTAAGAAACCTGGCTGTTATCTTTGACCAGGAGCTGTCTTTTAACTCACATGCAAAACAGATTTCAAGCACGGACTTCTCATATCTCCGTAACATTGCTAAATCCTGCACATCCTGTCTCAACATGATGCAGAAAAATTAGTTAATGTATTTGTTACTTCCAGGCTGGATTACTGTAATTCTTTATTTTCAGGCTGACATAATAAGATTTTAAAAACCCTCTTCAACTAATCCAGAACGCAGCAATGCATGTACTGACAACTTTACTTGATCCATCGATTACAATGACTTCTGGATCAACAGACTATACCTGCATCTGGATCACTAGAGATCACATACCCCTGGATGTATTGATTCCACATACTATTGGACCCACTGACTTCATCAGCAACTCTCAGATCTGGATACAGGGACTACAACAACTCCTTAACCAATGCACTACTCCTGCTTCTAGATCAACAGACTTCACATTACTCTGGATTTATACATTTCACATACTCTTGGACTCATACATTTCATAAGCAACACACAAATCTGGATACATGGACCTCTATGACTCCTGACCAACAGACTACACTTGCCTCTAGATCAATAGATTTCTCATACATCAGGATTTATAGACTCATGAACTGATACATTCTTACTAATCTGTTATTGTCATGTTGTGTTCCGTACAATTGAGATGTATTGCATGTCTGTCCATCCTAGGAAGAGGGATCCTTCCTCTGTGGTTTTGCCTGAGGTTCCTTATTTTTCCCTATTTAGGGTTTTTTAAGTTTTTCCTCACCTGGTTCTGGGTAAAGGCAGAGGGTGTCACATACAGTTTGTAAAAGACCAGTGATATAATTTTGAATTTGTGACTTTGTGCTAAACAAAAAAAATTTTGATTTGATTTGATTTTATTGAGAGGTTAAGGTCATTTTAAAGAATAAAGTAATTACACTTGGCGTACCAATCATACACACTGACATGTTTCTCGTTCTGGCTCTGGTTCCACTCTTGGGTAAATGGTAAATGTGCTGTATTTATATAGCATTCCCACACACATTCATACACTGGCAGTGACTACCTCGCAGGTTGCCACCTGCTCATCAGGAGAGTTAACTATTCACACATTCATACACTGATGGCGCAGCATCAGGAGCAATTTGGGGTTCAGTGTCTTGCTCAAAGACACTTCGACATGTTAACTGCAGGGTCTGGAATCAAACCAGGAACCTTCTGATCACTGAACCACTCTACCATCTGAGGCACAGCCTCAGCTGTCTCGGGTTTGAAAACTTTGGTGCATTATAGGGGAAAAGCCTGCGTTCAGCCTCGTCTAAGCTAAACCAAAGTTCCCAAGGCCAACATCACCATTGGAAGGCATTACTACGACGCATTCTTTAAAAATCTGATTATAATTTTGTCTGTTTTTTTTTTTTTTCGAACTCAGCCTTTGCCAACTCCTCTGCCAGTTCTGCATGCAGCTTTGTTTCGTGGGTGCTGCCTTCAAGTTTCTTCTGAAACTATGGATGCCCAAATCACAACCAAATATTCTGCGTCCTCTTCAGACCATTAAACATCCATCCATCCATTTTCTACCACTTATCCTGTTAGGGGTCGCGGGGGGGGGCTGGGACCTATCTCAGCATCTTCGGGCGAAGGTGGGGTCACCCTGGACAAGTCGCCAGGTCATCGCAGGGCTCACATATAGAGACAAACAACCATCCACACTCAAATTTACACCTACGGGCAATTTAGAGTGCCCAATTAACCTACTAACCCCCAGTTTTGCATGTTTAAAAGAGGCCATCTATGTCCACTTGGAGAAACCCTCTCTAAACAGGGGTGGTGGACTAAGACACCATTTGTCTGCAACCCACAATGCTGTCTTGGGAGCCCTCCCCAGGCGGTTTAACCCTCATACACACCTGGGGCCATGTGATCCCAAGGTGTCGCATGAAACCAGGGATGAGGAGCAAACAGTCTCAAGTGATTCACACCTGAGCTCATGTGACCGTAACGACTCACATGATGCCTAGCCAGAGGATCGCCCCCCCCGACAGGCTGGTGCTTTCAACCACGTCCTCCTTGTTGGGGATTGTCTCCACCCACTCTGGGTTAAATACCTGGGTTTCCCGCACTGACCCTCAGAACTGAAGAAGCCTTTCGGATAAGAGGTGGAACGTCTTCAAACAAGATAAGAAGTCCAGTTGCTTCCTACTAAACACTCTGATGGTTACCACTCCTGCAACCTTAGATGATAGTTTTTGCCATTAGGGTGTTTGAATGGATGATGCTTTGAAAAGCTTTAAAGAGTCAGTAAACCAGAAAGGTGTTATAACGCAAGTCCTTTTACCATCACTATATCACCATAGATCAACACTTGACTTGATTTAACTAGTTGTTTATGGAAAGACCAAAGCTTCAAAAATAGCCTGCCACAGATAAACCACTATTTCAAGACTTAACAGCACAACTACATTGCTGTTGATTGTATCAATTTATTTGTCCTTGTCTGTTACAGTGTTACTCTATTGTGTTTGTATTTTAGGTCCATGTATGTCTCTATATGGATAATGTATATGCTTGAATGTGTTTTAATGTGTGATGTGCATGTGTGTGTAACTGTGTGTTACTTTGTATTATTTTTCCTCACAGTCATTGATGGCCTCTAGAGTTTCCTCCTTCCACAATCATTTACCTGTTGGAAGGTGCAGCCGCTTTGCAGGCAACTGAAACCTGCAGCTAACAATCAAAGAGCTGTAGGAGTATAGGATAGACCTATCTGGTTACAGACGGGAAGTTAGTGAATGAGAGACAAAGAGTGACAGAAGGGGAGACAGGAGTGACAGAGAAAGCATGAAAGAAAGAGAAAAATAGAAAAAACATACATTACATAGGTTAGTTGTTATTTTCATCTATCTTGTGATACTGGTTCTTTTTAACAAGCAGAAAATAGCTGGTAAGGGTTCCTCTGCCCTCTGGGTATCGCTCATCTCGTTAAGCATTTGTTTCCTCACTCACATTTTCTCTATTCTGCATGAGAACCAATTCATACCACAATGAATACGTATACGGATAACCCCACTGTTTGACCTTCTCCCCTGTATTATCAAAAATGGGAATCCTTGGGCTTTGATGTGTGCATGTAACAGATAAATATATGCCTGCTGCTTGTTCAAATGCAACTTCATACAGTACATACAAAGAATCAAAAAACTCTTTGGTGTTTCACAACACTGGGTTGCATAACTAAATAAAGTTTTGTTTCCCCTTTGTGTTCCACACCTTGGACATACAGTATAGAGGTAATTTGTTGCACATTCAAATATTAAAAACAGAGCAGTGTAAATGCATATTCAAATACATATATATACATGTACGTATCCTGGAAATAATTTTGTGCATTTTAAAAATATGTTCTCGGCAAATGTAAATAGCAGACAGAGTGGTGACAATAGGTTGCCATCTTCAAAGTAAGAGTTCAACCTCTTAGAAACATATATGACATAAACAGTGTCTACCTCATCCTAAGACATCCTGCCAGAATCCTACGCTCTGTCAGCTCAGAACATGTTTACCCTTTTTTGAAGCAACAGGTTGGACAATCTGAGTCCTTTTTAGTCAGTTTAATGGTCATAAAGTGACATGTCCCCCACCCCCAAAATTTACTGCTTCTAATCTAAAGTTTGCACCTCATTTTCTGATGTTTTGTGTTTCTCTATTTTGTTTACACAAAAAAAAAAAAAAAAAAATGTAGCAGTTCTGATTTCCTGGCTGTTTCATCGGCATGTTCACTGACATTAGAGTTAATTAGAGATACTGTTCCGTATCACTTGCATTGAGAATTGATGAAAGCAGGCATTTTGCATATCTGTGTATGAAAATACCATGAATCCTCTGGAAGGAGGTCTTCTCTGTTTTATGTGGTAAAAGCTAATTTTTTTACTGTCGCGGTGTGTGTATTTGTACATATATATTTCTACTGGCATGGAGTATAACTAAAATATTAATTGATATTAATTATGTTTATCACATGATTTAATGTTTAAGCGTTTTCCCTTATTGTGCTTCCTGCCGTTGCACCCAAACAAATCTACTTGATCACATACACCCGGTTATGTTCTCCCCATGTGATAGACTTTACAAGCACTCTATAAGGTCGAGAGCGTTAGGCGAGCGGACCAATGGGCGGCTCTCAGGAGATAGCCAGATGCTGTGAAAACAGGAAGGAAATGAGCAAGTCAACAGCACTAACAGGAAGGAAAAGGCAGGAAAAGATGCCACAAACTGCAACACAGGAAGCACTCAGCCCTGAGAAAGACGGCGCAAATCCCCACGAGAGAAGCTCTTCAAGAGCATTAGGGGACAGAGTGAGTGACACGACAAGCCACAAGAGTGTCATGACTCTGTATACAGGCAGTGGCAGAGCGAGGAGCTCTCCCTGGCTCGTCAGTACTTGGTGAACGAACAGTAACACTGGTTCATGCGGTGACCACGGACATTCTGCAGTGCGCGGAGATGGAGTAGAGGATCTTAGGGGACACACTGCTCTTTCTGAGGCCTATAACAGGGACAGTGGACATATAACTCTATCCCCAAGTTTGGAAGTTTAGTTTCCTTCCCTTGCTTACATTCTGTTGAGTTATAGGTAATCCTTATTCCCCTCATTGATTAGATTTTTAATCATTTTGTAGCCCATGTTTTAGTATATTTTAGCACTGTTTTATTGAGTATCAATCAGTATTAGTATTTTAATTATGCTATATAGGTTTGTTTTTTTGGGTTGTTTTTTTTTACTTTTACTATTTTAATTGCTTGTTTGGGCTAGAACTGGATGTTGTTTGTGAGCTCTGCTAAATATTATTAGCAGTAAATTGCATGTGTTAAAATCTAACCCCAGTTACCCCAAATTATCATATTCCCACTTACAATTTACCTGCACCTCATAACATCTAAGTCTGGGTAAGCCCTGGCATGCCTTCATATCGAACATTCAGAAACTTCCAAAGGACCAAGTGCTGTTTTCTACTGACAATATGCTGGTCTGGCAGATGCTATTATCTGCTGACACAAGTTCCAACATTAACTAATGTAAATCCTCATTGATTGTGTTACTCCATTAACTAACTAATTATTGTTTGGATGCCATGGACCAAGCTTACCATATCATTGTTGCATAATGCTTGTTATCTTTAAATAGCTTTCAAGGTATGGACCAAAAAACAAGGCTTTGTAGGAAAATGACAATATAGCATAACTTGCTTAAAATTTTCTATCATACATTTTGATTGTTTGATATGGACATTAGCAAAATAGTCCAGATTTCACTCAGCTAACAAGTTGAGTGAAATCCATTTCTCCTCAACTGCACAGTCAGCAAATCATCTTCTGTGTATACATAGGTCCAACATTCTTATCTGTATTTGGCCAAGTCTTATTTGGCTACAATTCAGCAATTCATGCTAGAAACATGCTCATGTCCTCAAACCTTAGGAACGTTATCACAAAAAAAAATAAATCATGATTATAACCTTCTTTTGGGATTCTTTTCAGATTTAGGAACTTTTTTTTCATCTGTTTTTCATTTACTGGGAGATTACTTTTACCACTGACATCTCTCTTCAGAACTGCAATCCTGCTTGGCATGAACAAGGATAGGTAATGGATAAAAAAAAAATGTTCATTATGGTTTGCCTTATGAAAAGATGTTCCTGGTTACATGATACCAAGAAAACCATGCATGCACAGAGAATACTGCCAAAGATAAACTTGAAACTTCAGCACTCCATACAATGTGTTAATCTGCCAACTACTGTACAACTATGCGCAGGAAACACTGTCAATGTATACGGGTGCCCTTATCTAACAAAGTAGCGTTTTTCCTTAACCAAGAAAAGGCAAAAATCTAAACTACTTTTGTCATGATATTAATTTTTTGTCCTGTCTTTATAATATTAATCCAGAACCTCCTCTCTACCAGTCATTTGAATAAAATGTAATCCTAGTCAAAATGATTTTCTAATGAAATTCGCTCAACTGCATAATTCTAAACTGACTTTCCTTTGTTTGGAAGTTTTGGAACAAAATTAAGGAAAGTATCTCACCAGTATTGAAGACTGAACAAAGTTGAGCTGAAATAAAAGAAATTTAGGCCAAATAAAATAGTTGTTGCCAATTTGTTGCTTTGAGTTGGAACTGTACCAGACTTTCTGAAGTGCCTGACAAGCAGGTGAGATCAAAGTCATGAGGACAAAGGAGGCTCAACAGTGATTTGTCAGGAGACGAGAGGCAGCGGTCGGGTTCAGCCCTCTGATCACCGCCTCACCAAAGAAATCTGCCCATGAGAAAAAGTACAGCAGAAAGGGTTCAAAGGTCATTTTGATTTGCTCTGGATTACTGGTACCTCCTTTTTCCTCTGCTAAAAGCATGGGGCAAGAAAAGGACCTGGCTAATAACCTTTGTATTGTAGCAGAAAAGAAACTCTTTTGTACCAGGAGGGGTTTTCAGGTGGCAGTGGTGGTGGGAGAATTTTAGGAAGGTCAACTAAACAAGGAACTCTGAAATTGTTGCTTTCAATCATGGCTGGAGGGGAGAAAAAGGCAAAGCTAAAATGTATGCTTTTGGGTTTTATGTGACAACACTTCATGTGGCTTGGTTGGGATTCATTTGCCAACTGGGTGATAGCAAAGTGAATAGTGGAATATGTTTTAGGTGGGGTAAACAACTGAGAAATGACCAAGCTTGTTATCTTGAAGCAAACCGATTTCTCATTATCTGATAACTATAAGCATGAACAAGCATCCGAAATGCACTGAATTGCTAGGATCCAAATCAAATCAAATTCTATTTGTATAGCCCAAAATCACAATTCACGTATTATCTCACTGGGCTTTGACAAATTGTATGGAAGTGGCAGCCTCTGCCCTTAGACCTATAAGGAAAAACTGAAAAAACTCTAAACAGGGAAAATAAGAAACCTCAGGAAGAACCACAGAGGAGGGATCCCTCTTCCTAGGACAGACAGACCTGCAATAGATGTCACTTGTACAGAACACAACAACATGACAATAACAGTTTACAAACAATGTTTGAGTTCATATGAGTCTATAAATCCAGATACAGTATGGGTAGAGTATGATGGTCCAGAAGTCATTGTAATCCATGGGCGAGGCTGGGTAATCCATCCTAGGATCCAAGTCACAGGATCTCCTGTCCTAACGTGAGCAGTAGGTGTCAGGCAGGACCACAACAGCAGCTCCCACCGCGACCTAGAAAAACTGCAAGGTAATAAAGCACAAACACTCTGGGGAGGAAGTAAAGTTGGTATAATGGTTTGTTAAAATGGACATTTAGAGGAGCAGAGATGGATTCGGAGTCAGAGTGGACAGAGAAGAGAGCTCGCTGCATTATGGAGTGTTCCCCCGGCAACCTAATCCTATGACATCATAACTAAGGGCTAGATGGGCCAGCCCCAACTTTAAGCTTTATCAAAAAGGAAAGTTGTAAGCCTACTCTTAAAATCAGAGAGCGTGTCTTAATCCCGTACTGAGGCTGGAAGATGGTTCCACAGGAGAGGAGCTTGATAGCTGAAGGCTCTGCCTCCCATACTTTTGGAGATTCTTGGGATCAGTAATAACCCTGCATCCTGGGAGTGTATGGTTCTGGATGGGTGATTCCATTATGGATTTACTGGGAGCCAGTGCAGAGAAGCTAATATGGGGAAAATATGGTCTCTGATCTTAGTTCTAGTCAGTACATGTGCTGCTGCATTCAGGATTAAGTGAAGAGTATTTAAAATTGTATTATGTCAGCCTGAAAATAAAGAACTACAGTAATCCAGCCTGGAAGTAACAAATATGTTAAGTAGTTTTTCTGCATCTTGTTGAGACAGGATGTGCCGGATTTTAGCAATGTTACAGAGGTGAAAGATGGCCGTCCTTGAAATCTGTTTTACATGTGAGTTAAAAGACAGCTCCTGGTCAAAGATAAAACCCAGGTTTCTGACAGTCTCTAATGTGTTTAGGGCCAGCACAATTACTTCAGTTTTGTCAGAGTTTAACAATAAAAGGTTCTGACTCACTTGACTTGAATCACTTGTATTGCATTGAGCATGTTTGTGGTGTGATGTCAACTAAAATGTTTATCTCCCCACACTGGAGAACCAATCAGACAAATCTCTGTTATGTAGACGATAGGCTTCTATACATAAACATCAGGAACAATCCTTTCTCTCACTGTTCTTGATGGAAGCTGAATTATGCTGCATAGCAGATGCCCTGGCAGATGCACCAGTCATCTCCCATCTGGGATGGTGCCTTTGTTTGTAGCCAGCACCGACATGATGAGCAGAGCAGAGTAAGAACGCCACACCTGGACCATTGTATTTGGGTTGAGGAGGATGCCAGGGGTCTCAGGGCTATGTATCAAACACTTGAGTGAATAGATCTGAGTATACACGTAGTATATACAGAATATACTAGTATAAACTCTGATCCCGTGGCTTTATCATTATATAACAGATACTATTTCCTCAGACCTTTAACCACTGCTGCCATCTCTACAGCTATGTTTTATGCTTATGGAAACAAGGTCTGTGGATTTAAAAACTGATCTCAGCCCAGGCAAACATTTTATCACATCAGTTTTATACTGAAGTATGTATAGGAAATGACATGTGTTCACGGAGTATGTATGTTACTACTAAGTTTAGAATGAGCTAACCCTAAGTCTGGAAGTATGATGAAATGTGTCTGGCCTCAAGATCTCAAACTTGAATTTAGTATTAGTTCATAACTGAACATATAACCTTCAAAATTAAAAACAACATATTTATCCAAATTTAATAAAGTGTCTGTGTGTGTGTGTGTGTGTGTCTGTGCATATGTGCTTGTGCGCATCAGAAATTCAGAGCGTTTGCCCTGCTTATTGCTGGGATTCTTTGTGGGCAGCATTGTGGGGAGCATAATTAAAATAGTTTCTGAGGGAAACAGCACACCACATCTGAGTTTCCACCCTCTTCCAGAATTTAACCACATCAAGAACGTCTCACTTAGAAATGGCCACCAGAACAACCTCTGATACACAGTGCCCGACTGATGTTTTGGTGTGCCGTCTGATTTGCTCGGGGTCTCAGAGGTATAATGTGCACACATTTATAATTAAAAGAGCTGACTTTTTCTGAGCACTGGAGTAAATAAAGTGACAGGCAGCTAGCGAGGTGATGTATGGGAGGGGAAGACAAATTAACTCTCGACTCTCTTGGGGATTCTCAGTATGAACCTTCATAGCAGTAATGGTGCAGCGCCAAAGGGCAGAGAGATTTGTAGATGATGGTGCTAATTACCAAAAAGCAAACCATAATGCAACCAAGATGGAAGCAATTTAGGCAGTAGTCACTTAGCCTGCTGCTCTTCCGCCCACCGGCTGCTGCATAGCCAGAACTAGAGCATTGGGATGGGGTAAGTCTGGGATAACCCACTGCTTCAGTGAAGGATAAGGAAAAAAGCAGAGAGAGGTTCTGTCGCGTGAGGAGCACATGGAGAGAACCCTGTGACAGCCCATTCATTTGTCCTTTTTTCCTGAATCTATCTTTAGGAGATTATTAACATCCCTTAGCAAGGAGTATATGAATTCCTGAGAACAATAAGGGCCTTAAACTTTTAACTTTTGATACATTTATTTTGATTTTAAAGTTGACCTGCAGTGGTGGTTTGCCACACATCTAGAAAAATTCTTTGGTCCTATATCACATGCAGGGTTACATTGCTAGCTAACACAAAGCTCTGATTCAAGAAAAATGACACAAACTGGATATTGGCCTCAGTCTTTCAGAATGATTTCACCATGTAGACTACTCTAACCGAGCACCTGTTAAATTGTGATGGACATGTTCATATTTTATATAGACGTGGGCCACCCAGAAGTAGAGATGCAAGTTAACATGTCCTTTGTATCAGCCAGTAAAAGTTTTAAAACTAAATAATAATTTCAAATCAAAATCAGCATTTTTGCTGAAGAGACGCACTGATAAAGTGAAGCAGTTTTCTTTTTTCCCCAGAGAATGCTTACATTTTGAAAAGCATTGTGTGACCGCATCTTCTAGAATAAATGCTCTCTGCAATCAAACAAAACGTTTTAATATTTGTATGGTATGGCCGCCCAAATGCGCTGGAGAATACAGGCATATATTTTCAAAATCTAATTGTGCACATACTCAAATGTAAATGTGTTGAAAATTTGTGTTACTTCGGAATGCTTCTTAAAATATCAGAGATGATTCTTTAAACTGTCCATGAGGTCAAATGAAATCATACTAGAGAAAGGCTTCAAGTTATGTTGATTCCATTGTAAAAAAAAAACAACTTTATTCTCACCTGTTTCAGTGCCTGGCGGAGGCTCTACCAGCCTATATAATTTGGGATGTCTGATTACTCTTTTAGGATATTACTGACAAGGACTTCAGAGGGAGAGGGCTGTTCCACACACAGCCACTGTGTAATTTTATCCACACCGCAGTCTCTCACTTCACACAGGGCTGATACCTTTTGCCTCCCCCTTTCCTTTGTATCAATTGGTCGGAGTTCAGCCTATTGTCACCACAAGCTTCTTTTATATCTGCGCTCAGTCTCCCAGTGGCTTTCAGTAAAACCTGAAGGAGGGATTTCTAGCAACAGCAGAGGCGCGGAACAGATCCCACCTCGGGGCTGCTATGCCTTCAGCTTCGTCTTTCGGGCTCGGATGTGGACAAGGATTGAGCTCTTGAGCGTTGGGCCCCCGACACTTTAATGGGACCTAAAGAGTCTGGCAGGAGTTCTCCATTTTCTCGCCAGAATCCTCGCTCTCTGGCCATGCCACAATGCTGGTGATTCCTCTGCTGGTGTTGCTGAATGTGTTGGATCCCGTTAGTCCCCGGGCCAGCTGTGCCAATGGCCAGACTTGCGACCCCCGGCAGCGAAGGGACGCCGGGGGCCGCGGAGGAGTGTATGAACACCTTGGAGGAGCGCCAAGACGCAGGAAGCTCTACTGCGCAACTAAATACCATTTGCAAATCCATTCTAACGGAAAAATAAATGGATCACTGGAGGAAAATAACCCATTTAGTGAGTATTCTCTTTATATAATGCAAAGCGAACCACATCAACTGAGACAAAACAATGGCAGGCAAATATAATTACATTGATATTGATAAAGAATAGTTATATTTAAGGCAATGTGATCGCTATATTGTTTAAATGATCCGTGATCATTTTTTATAAATACCTGGGGTCAAGTTTTTGAATTAAAGTTTTGATGAAAATAAGTTACATTTATTTAAAGACATTTAGTTTAACTTTAAATAAACACGGTTTACATGTTTATGCTTAGAAACTACAAATGTTACATATTTCATTAATTTCACTGTAGGGGCATGTCCGCGTGTGTGTGGTAGAGAGAAAAAAAATCATGCCACTGCAAAGCTGCATGCAGGTTAATCTCTATTAGAAGCAGCAGTCAAAGTCTTAACATTCAACGGGGACAAAGGCGCTGTCCTAACGAATGTATTTATCTAATCAGCGCTCATTAGCGGTTTTCCACAGCTCTGAATAGGCCATTGACTAATCAAGTACTGATTAAACGAGCCAACAAACGCTGTATTGGGTGGTATGGGGTATCAAACACAACAGGAAATTTATTAATTTACTTTGGGTTACCATCTTGTCTTAAATTTTCCTGTTTTTATATATCTAATTTTCCCTCTCAGAGATTAACTGGAAGAGGGATTAATGTACCTTAGAAAAAATGAATAATAGAATGATCTTTTAAACACATTTTGTCATAATAAATCTTGTTTTAAAATCCTTCCAGCTGTATGGCATACACGATAGCAGATCTTATGTCATTTAACTTTATTTTTTTCAAATTGTATTGCAGGCATAATGGAAATCACAGCAGTGGATGTGGGTGTAGTGGCCATAAAGGGGCTTTTCTCTGGAAGATATCTGGCCATGAATGATAAAGGTCGATTGTATGCCTCGGTGGGTACAGATGTCATCACCTGCTCTTCTACTGCTGTTTACCAGAGCACAACAGTGTTTAAGTCTATTCCTCCATCGATATGTATTGCATCTAATCTCAAACATCACCAGTGGGCGGCTGGGGCTCAGATGGTAGAGCGGTCGCTCAGCGATCGGAAGGTACCTGGTTCGATTTCAGACTCTGCAGTTAACATGTCGAAATTGTCCGGGAGCAATTTGGGGTTCAGTGTCTTGCCCAAGATGTTGTGTATGCTCTGCCATAAGTATGAGTGTGTGAGGTGGCACTCTGCGAGGTAATCACTGCCACCAGTGTGTGAATGGGGGAATGCAAAAACCTGTAGTGTAAAAGCACTTTGAGTGTTCAACAATGACTAGAAAAACGCTATATAAATACAGGACATTAACCATTTACCATCAATTAACTTAACAACAACCCTAACCAGTCTGTAGTTGGCATTATAGCTAAAACACTTTTCACTCTACAAGACATCACTTTCCAGGGTAATCAGGTGTCTGGCCTAACACCAGAAACACAAGATATTAGATATTTGTTGTAAATTGTATTCTTCTTTGGACGTGATACTAGTGGCAGTGAGTGTTGTGGGAGTTAACTGGAAACACCCATAGTGTCTGTGACTGCTCTTTGATTTGGTTGTCCTGTGAATCAAAAACATATGGCAAGTTCAAAGATAAAAGTAGCTGACTATTTTCTTCCTTCTCATTCTCCCAGGAAGTGTTCAACAGAGAGTGTGAGTTTGTGGAACGCATCCATGAGCTGGGCTACAACACTTATGCATCCCGCCATCATTCCACAGAGCAGCCGCTGTCACCAGGGGGTGGCAGCAGCAAACGGCGAGCCAGTTCCAAACGCCAATGGTACGTTTCCATTAATGGTAAAGGTCGGCCACGGCGAGGTTTTAAAACCCGAAGAACAGACAAAGCCTCGCTTTTCCTTCCTCGTGTGTTGGGTAACAAAGACCATGAGATGGTGAGGCAGCTGAGGGACTTTCTGAGTGACACACATCAGCATGGTACCCGCCATGATCATTGGAAACGCCAGCACCGTTCCAGGAAAGTCCAGGGCCAACGGCCAGATGACTGAACTGACATTTTAAGAGAAGGGGGGGCTGACCCTAGCCTGGCCTTGTGACTCATTGAAAACTGCCCCTCTTTTCTTGGCACATATTGTAGCTTGACTGCAATGGATGATGTGGTAAAAAAAAACAAAAACAAAAAACAAAAAACACAGAACACATTGATGCACATAGAAAAAAAAACAAAAAGAAAAAGATAGGGGGCCACTTCAAGTGTTGGGAAACATATATCAGTGAGATTTTGATGCACAGACACAACTGTACACTTTACAATTTACACGTCTTCTTCAAAGTGCTACTGTCTTGTAAACCAATTTACTAATGTAGTTATAGGCTTCCATCATACTTTGTAAAAAGTTGTACTTTTTTTAGAGAAATCATTTTGCTATCATCAACTTCACACAGAGCAAAAGCCTTAAATGCACTATGCATGTACAGTGACTTTACAGCTTTCTTGCGATAAGCTGCGATGAAACAATGTAATGGTCTGCTTTTTTGAAGTGCTGACAAAGGTGTTGGATTTTGAAGAGAGGATTTTACAGTCAAGCACTTTTTTTGTCATATTTGCATGAAGCAAACGCTCTGTATGAGATGGGAGCTTGTTCATATTTTTGTGAGATTTTTACAATGTGATAATCTACTGCAAACTGAAAGATATACTTTGTATTTTGGACTAATTTTATGACTATTTATTTGGTGCCTGTTGTAAGTTATTAATAACACTATTTCTGTATTTTCTAACTGTTATTTCACTCACCACCTGGATCCAACATAAAACACAGTGGTACTAACATGAGGAAACACCTGACTTCTTTCTTCTATTTTTTTCAAAATTGTTCCACCAAGATTTCACAGCTAATATTTGTGTGAACAGACCTGCAGCCATGTTCAATTTCTCTCAAAAATAAAAGTTTTTGGTACCATAAATAGTTACATACACATGTGTACACAAGCTGTGTACTAGAAATTATATGTTGTCAGGGGGAAACAATTTCTATAGATGTCCATCCTTTAAAGTTTAAGTAACCTCCTCATTATAAATCCCCTTTCTTACTTGCGGAAACATTTTAGATTAATTTGAGGCCTGTGGATGAAGGCTCAGCTCGAGTTTTTGTGTCAGACCATAGGCACTGCCTGAAACACAATGTTTTTAACCAAAACTGTACAACAGTACATAATAAAATACATAGTAAAAATACAGCCATGTATTTCTCCCCATTACAGCTTATTTTTGCAGCCATTCACTTTCACAAATAAAGCTAACCTTAAAGTACATTGGTTCATAGGTACATTACAAATAGTCAAACCTAAGGAACATATAAGAGTAATAATCATTTTTTGCATCTTTTTATACCAAACATTATGTATTTTATGAATTAAAATGCTGCTGAGAATTTCATTGCGAACCCCAAGACATGCCATATATCTCGTGTAGAGCTGCAGTAGAGAGATGTATTTGTGATGTATTTGGGGTTAGGTTTGAGTTGAAAACGGATTTTCTGTTTATGTCGTTACATATAACATTTTCCCTGTCTCTTGCTGCAGCTCATTTTCTGGAGTGTCACATCTATTGCTTCAACAGAGCTGAGCTGAAGCTACAAAGGCAACCATCAATGCCAAAATTCATCACAAGTAGCATCTATTTTGGGTGTTCAGGTTTTGCCTTGCCTGTCTCCCATCTATAGGTAGATTCATATAAAAAGCCTTGTCATTCTATACCTGTGGGCTGGGAAGGCTTCCTGGTCTGCACAATGGTTCCTCCCAAGAGGGGCCTGAGAAATGAAGCCACCTGGGAGTTTTAGACTTTTTTTTTTTTTTTTGAAACACCAACCAAAAGTCAGATAAACAAGACACATCCTCCTGAAAGCAGAAACTGTGTCAGACAGAAGTGTAACACTTAGCTATGCCTGCTATGAATGCCAAACTCTAAAATTACTGAATAGGAATGTGGGCCTTCAGAAAAGTTAGGTCCTTTTCATGGCCTTCTGCCTGCCACTTTTTATGAAGCAATATTTATTCTCTGAATCTTCTCATGCAGGCCATTTCTGTGAAGGACTTAACCTTAAGTAATTTATCTGCGGGGTAAAAAAAGTAAATTTTTGTCCTGGTGATCCTCAGAAAATCTGTGTTCAGGTCAAAAGTTATTCATGATGAGTCACTCACCTACTCATCATCATTTTACCTGCACTCTAAATGCATGCAGATTGTTTTCAGCGTGTTATAGTTTATACATAAACTCGAAATCTGACTAGTCTGAGTATTTTGGTGACCTAAGAGAGGCATACAGAGATAAACTGTACTTCAAAAGTAGAATAAAGTTAATATGGTACCTAAGCACATAGCAGGTGATTACAGCATTAACTTGTAAATAGTGACCTCTAGAGTCCAATGTCTGTCCAATGTTGCTTTATGTGAACATCCATCCATCCATCCGTTCATTTTCAATCCCTTATTGCGTGAAAATCAATTTAATTTGAATAGTCTCAATTTGGTAGAGCTTCTTGGTGCTCCCTGCACCAAGGCAGCAAAGGCATAGTAAACACATTGAAGATTCATTGTACAGTAGTACCAAAACCCATTGACAAAATGTTCCTCTTAATGACTACAGCAATGTTTCAGTCCACATCAAAATGATTAAGAAGTGTTATTTGTTTGGAGAATAAGATGAGATAAGATAGATAGACATCGTTGCAGTGACACGATGGAACAAGGTTGTGTTTCTCTAGCTACTTGGGTCTAAAAACAAAGAATGAATGAATGATGCACTCTAAAAGAAAGCTTTGAATTATAATTGAACACAGTCACATTGACAAATTGTTGTCAATGTTGACATATGTACTGATAATTATAAAAAAAAAGTGCCAAATAATGTTTTGCTTTCAAAAACTACTTATAAACCTGTTATGGCAGTGAACATATGAGCTGAGTAGAAGCTTGTTTGGGTTTTTACTGATCAAGTTGCTAGTTTGCCACTGGAAATTATGTAATGTAGAGAATTAGGTCTATAATTCCTTTAATAAATCTCGAATGGCAGCAGTCCTGACAGCTGTCTAGATGGCTGGTATCCAACTGTATTGTGCGAACATTGTTAGAGAAAACATTGCTCCCCCACTTGAATATATAGACATGACAATAGATAACAGGTAGGATACCTCCATCTAGACACGACCTGACTTTGAAATCTGAAGAGATTTATGTAGCTAATAATATAACCGCAGTAAAAAAAAAAATAGACGGAGAGAGAAAGAGGTTAAAGGAGAATAATAACAGTAGGGGAAAGAAAGTGTAAAAGAAGAAAGAAACTACAAGAAAACCAGATTGAGTTCTGCCAAAGTTTTCAACACATCACTTAGTGTATAAACGTGCTTTATGCACTCCACATTTTCCCTGCTGGAAATAATAAACTTTTCACATATGTTGGCTCAATACAAACACAATTTCCAATAGTTATTACTATTGATTTTGAATATAATTGATAAAAGATTGAGCGAATGAATGTTTGCATGGAAGACTGAGACAGTTTAAGCTCTGAATTGCAGCTGTCACCCAGTGAAACCTAAAACCTCTTTCCCCCAGCAAAATTCAGTACATACATGTAACCTAAAACCACAATGACTTCAGTACAACATAAACAAAAAATAAAATTGTACATAACTTACAAATCATAGTTTGACAAGAGAGACAAGAGACCATCTTGCAATGGGATCAGACCAACCACTGTGCAAATCAATAGACTGGCATTTCAACTATGAGGAGTCATTGCTTTAATACTACATTAGTACTCACTAATCCTGGGTCAAACAAAGCCATCTTCAGAATCAGCCTTAATGTTAATCTGATCACACTTATAAAGTTTTGTAACTGCCGTTTACTCGATTGTAACGTTATCAAAGGATGACAGAAAGATGGACACACATACTAAAAGCTAAAAAGATTATTATATACTATTATAAGTGTATGGATTACCGCATACTCTTAGGGTGGGCTCAGGGTTGGATCCAGGTGGGATCAGTTGTCCAAGCGTATAAACAACTGGTTTGGTACTTGGTAACTCGGTACAGAGCTTCCACAGTACACCTGTTTTCCTGAAGGTTTGTTATAGCTGCAGTATGTGTCTTGAGTGTGACAAGATGCAGTAGCCATGCAGCCACACTGGATTTTAAGTTCATTGGCTGGTCCGCAGAAGTCCATCAGCCCATAAAGTCCTGGTCATCAACCCGTCTATAAGGTGTATTTGAGGACCAGTAGTCAGTCAGTAAGTTATCCTTGACTAACTTTGCAGGAGGGCTCCTCTGCCGGTTCCCATCAGCCATCCTTAAATTTGACAGACTACTGACTCTTTTTTTGCTCCTTTGATCATGAAGATATTTCGGTCAACCTGTTTTTGCTTTTTGTGTGATTGTCTTTTGGCTGGTCAGCCATTTTGTGGACTATATTTACCCGTGGCTTAAACACCACAGTCTTGTCTCTTAGATTCTCTGTTTTCAGAACAGGAAGAAACAAGATTGTTGTACAGTGAGGATCAGCCAAATGTGTACGTGAGAAAATGTTAAACGCATTGTCAGTGAGGAGCCAGAGATCCAAGCACTCTGGTCCAACACAACATGGAAACGTCCAGTTGCATCTGGCAGCAGAGAGGGTAAACGTTAGTGCTCAACTTAGATTTAACACAAATAATAGTTATGATGATACTAAGCAAAAATAGCTTAATATACGCTAAAACAAAGGGAGGCTAACCTTAGTAGTGTCAAAGGTTGTTTTTGGAAGGCTGCTGAAAAAGAGATATACAGCCATTAAAAGTCTTATACATAAAAAAAACAAAAAACTCTTTGCATATGAAATAAAATTGACGGCATTTAGGAACATCACAACTGTGTAAAATCCTCCCCACAATGACAATCTACTTATTCTCGATTTAGTCTTGCCATTGTTTTCTCTAAGGGCTTGGGACATGATTTCCCCTCTGAATAGTGCTATTTCATTTGGTTGAATTGGACCTGTGTTTTTTCCTGTTATTGTTCGTTTATAGAACTGTCTCCTGTCTCGACACCACGGTCTGTTAACTTTGCCGTTTCCTATTTTACATCCTCCCGTACATAAATTATGATATTCTACTGCTGATAATGAAACCCTCACACATACCATCAAATTATCGTTATTATTATTAATATCATTATAAGTTTGTGGGTTTGTTTATGACTCCTGATTGAGTTCTGTGATAAGGAAACTATTATTTCATTTCTGCTCTGTTTGGTCCCCTGAAAGCGAAGATGAAGTGTATAGAAATGATTTATATAAACTGCATTGTGCGGAGCCGTGATGTAATGAGTCTGCAAGTATAAATATAGAGGCATGGCTGCATTGCGTTCATTGCACATCAATGTTGCTTGGCCAGTGCGTCTATTGGTCTGAGAATGAGCGCAACTTTCACACGCTCCTCTCTTTTTCGCCGCTGCTTCTTTTTATTCTCACTTCATTGGCAAGGCAAACGCTGGGACGCTGTTTTCAAAGCCAGAGCCGGGATGGGCTCTCTGGCGACCCTGCGTACAGTCATGATCCTAGTCCTGGTGACCGGACTAGCAGGGTGCGTCCCTGGCTTGAACGGGACGGCGGACCGCTTAGAGGCCCTCTACTCCCGGTCCCGGGCGCGGATCCCTGGGGAGAAGTGGGAGGAGATCCGCCGGGACTGCGACTACCTCCTGGGCATTAAAAGGTTACGGCGCCTCTATTGCAATGTTGGGATAGGCTTCCATATCCAGGTGTTACCGGACGGGAGGATAATGGGAGTGCACAACGAGAATCGTAACAGTAAGTTGTGTCAGTTGTCTATTAAGAAAAATGTGTCGCCTCTTTGATACGTCTGGAGGTGGTTTAAGACCCACGTTCACAGCTTGGTTAAATAGTAGAGCAAACTAAACTAAAACAAATGTAAAAAAAAAAATGCAAGAAAATGTGTAAGATATTAGTCAAATCAAACTGATCACGTTTTCAGTCAGAGGCTGAACTGACGGATACAAATGAAGGCACCTGCTGAAACGTGACTGAAAACGTATTTTAACCCTTAATCAGATGCCGACTGTGCTCTCAGTCGGTGGACAGCCGCGCCAACATCTGGCGTCTTTCCGTAGTGCCGCTGAGCATGAAGCATGAAGTCTTTTTTCTGTGTGCTGGTGCGTTTGTAACCAGCGCCCCATGTCGTCTGGTCAGCGGGAAGCCAGCAGCTAAAGTAAAGAGACTCTCGTCTGTCAAAAGAGATTAACCCTAGTGGTTTGGCCAGACATACACTGCCTCACATATTCAGACACGAAAAAGGCAGTCATTTATTGACCTTACATGTTAAATGGAAGCTAATCCCTGTATTAACTGACGGTTGTCCCGCTAAAGCCAAATGGCGGGAGCTGAGGGACTGACATGGTACCTCTAGGAACTTCAAGCAGCTTGTTTTTCTTTTCTGTACTATTTAGAGTAAACAAGGAGATACATTACAGAAAGTCTCTGAAAGGAATCCAAGCCACTGTAAAGGATTTGAAAAGGATGGCAGTAACAGGCTGCTGACACCCTGGTTGTGAAGGCCAAATGAGATCCGGCATCAGCAGGGGTTTAGTAAACCTTCAAATACCTTCTCTATTTCATCACACTTAGCTCCACATAGCTTAAAAACAACGTAGAAGGGACTCATGACATCAGATCATTATCTGGTCAGCTGTTTCACCACTTCTTAGATGAAATGTTGAGAGTTCTGAAACCCGCACCTTTTTGCATTTTATCATACATAAGATGGAATTGCTATGTGCCATAAAATAGTCTGAAATATTTTGAGTATCAGCCCAGTTTGGAAGTGAAAAAGGAATTTGGGTTAAAATGATTTGTTTAGGAACATGATATTGATCACTTTCACACAGAAAACACCCACTTTGAGACCACACAATTAGCCAATATTCATATTCATTTGAGATGTGAATCCATTTTGAGATCAGGCGTACATGGTGCCACATTATCAGGCCCTAAAATTAATCTGTTTTATTGAGCGTCGCATAGTTGAGCCAAAATAGATCAAATAGATAAAAGGAGATAGAAACATTTTGATTCTGTCCCGACTGCTAAGCTCATTGCCTGGCAGAAAAATAGCATTCAGTGTGCCTGCCCGTGTGGAGCAACAGGGTTGCTCGTTACAGTGAATTTGTTTTGTTGTTCCTGAAGGTCTTCTGCAGATCTCTCCGGTGGAGAGAGGAGTGGTGACTCTGTTAGGTGTCCGTAGCGGGCTCTTTTTGGCCATGAGCCGGCGAGGAAAGCTGTACGGATCTGTGAGTGTATTGGAACACTCTCCTTGTACCTCTCTGCCTTGCTCTGTGATTACCTCACGCACACACACAAACACAACCACACCAAGAAAAAGAAAACATATCAAAGTAAAGAGAGTTTAAGTTACAAATTGTTACTTGATTTATATTTCATGTAAGCTTTTATTAACAGGTGCTGTAAAAACGTGTATGTTTTTCAGAATGGTAAGATTTTAAGATCTTAGAGGTGCATAGATCCTGAGTCCAGTTAACCCACCTATCATTTTTGTCCTGATACCTCCCCTGCAAAAAAACTCAGCAAATTGTTTTTTTAAAAGAATCATTTCAATAGCTCCTCCACACAGCCAGTAAACAATCTCTGGGTTTGAAATTGTGATTTGTATAATTAATTATAATGGTTAATGATTTAAACATAATGAGGCAAAAATGACTGGGCTCAGGATCCAGTACTCACTGATAAATGCAGAAAAATACGGAGAAAAAGACCACTGTATCATCAGTGGTAGCCTAGCAACCAACATGGTCATGAATGAATCTGATTAATGATATGACTCACATTTTACTACTTTACTTTAATTCTAGATTAAGGAACAACAGCAAAGGAAACAAAAGTGGAGTTGAGGATCAGACTTCACACTTCCTTTTAAACCTTGCCTTATCATAACGTTAGTGTTTACTACCTAGAGATTTGTGAATCACTGCATGAATATGTAATGGAATAACAATGAAATTTGAGTGCATCACAGAGACTATGTGTTGCTAAAGATTGAATAAAGAGTAAAAAAAGTAATACGACATTTTGTTATGTGTGTTTCACCTGACACATATTCAAAAAGCTGATGAGTATAATGACTGGGCAGATTTACAATGACATTTAACAGAAAAAAATACTGAAAATATCTCCCATCATAGATATTTAGGCTAATAATGTCTAACCTTGTGTTAACATAATCAAAAACTAAGGTCAACTCTAACTCATGAATACTACTTACTAAGAAATATCCATCCTTCTGTGTTTACAAAGGGCCAGCAGTTGTTGTAGGATTTGTTCCCCTAATATTCAGATACTGCTCGTAATACTCCCATGCTCTTATTTGTTTTTTAAATAATTGAATTAAGTTTTAACTTAGCCCATTGTTATGGTCAATGATTAAAATTTTGTCAAGTTAGTTTGTGAGAAAACTTGTAGTTAAAGAATTAACGTTGACTTACTTTATATGCAAACTTTGCGAAACATTAACTAGTGAAACTTCATCCAGTTCTGGAATATTGTCTGAACAATTTGCTGGTTCATTAAAGAGTTCAAGACAATTTACTCGGAAAGAAACAGATGCTCACTATATGAATTTATCGCTAAATTTCAAAGAAGCTTCTCATTCCCAGTTCACAAGCTATTATTCTGCTCAATGACAGAAAATAGCACAATGATGTCCTAATTCCCATCACACTTACATCATTCATCATTTCACAATTCACTTTTTTTTGTTAAATGTCTGACTGAAACTGCTGCTGTACAGTAGCCCTGCATTCAAATAAACCAATTGTTTGATAGTAATCACAACGAACAATACAGACTTGAAAAATAACATGTAAAGAACGCCCTGGTAGTGTTGTTTTGTCTCTGCTTTCAAACAATCAGCATTTTAAAATAACCCTTTTTACTCCCTGATTTCTCTTTCAGTTACATTACAGCAACGAGTGCAAGTTCAGAGAGAAACTTCTTGCCAACAATTACAATGCTTACGAGTCGGTGGCCTACCCAAGGATGTACATCGGCCTGAGTAAGAATGGCAAAACAAAAAGAGGAAACCGAGTATCACCCGCCATGACGGTGACACATTTCTTGCCAAGAATTTAGTGTCCTCATAAATAGACTTCACCTCAATATGGAGATGGGGGGGGGTCCAGAACATGATGCACTTTCACTCCAAGCTTTATACAAGTGTATCATATTTGATCTTTAGCTTTGTATATATTCTTTTTGTGAATTTATGTTTTGTATTTTTTTACGAGATGTTGACTCTTCACTGTGGATAGGTGAGATCCAAGATGCTAAATACAATATTTATGTTGTGTTTATCTACGTTTTCATGTATTTGCTGCTACTGAATTGAGTCTTGTCCTCAGGTGTTTGTTTTTCTTTGCACTGATACATGCAGCAGTGCATTGGAGACATTGTTCATTATTTCAACAAAATAGGACCGTTATGGGCCTCAGTCCAATGTGTATGTGTGGCACTGGAGCCTAATTGAAATAGTATCAGCTTACTGCCAGGACGGGGGGTTGAAACCCCCCTACAACCTCCACAGTTCCGTTAATAGCTCTGCCTGACGTGGAGGAGTGGGGGTGTTGAACTCTGAACTTTAGTGCTGTCAATGTCAGTCCAGACCTATAAGACAGAGAAAGACTTCCTCTTTGATGTTAAACATTGACCAGCCATCACATTAATACTACTGACAAGGGAAATGAGGAACAGTTATTGTGTTGTTACAGTATTGTTACATACAGTATATTCCTGTCTCCAGTGATGGAACAGCAGACCCACTCCCTGCCCACAAGACCCCTCAAAATTTCTGAAGATGTCTTACCATTGTGTCCTAGTGCCAGGTACCACAGGACACCCTCAGAAGTCCGTTGTCCATGCCCTGTCAGGTCAGAACTGTTTAAAATGGCCTAAAACAGACCTATACACTATCAGGCAGGCAGTTTTAATGTTGTGACTGATCATTGTACAAATGGAAAATTTGCAAGTTTATAGGCAAGGTGGAAAGGTCGTTGAAATGAAATAGAGAGTCAATGCCTGACTGGGAGATATGACTATACTTCCTGTCAAGTTACCTATGATTGCCCAGTAGATTTTTGAACTGGAAAAGCCGTGTGGCTGCTGGTTCTGAAACATTACAGCATCTCTCGAGACCTGAACAGATATTTGCCATATTTTTTGTGTAGTATCAAAGGTTGTCTCTTCTAGAGATCATTATTCACTTCAAGTCAACAATGAACCACCGCACTCTGAAAAGGCTTTACCTTAGTTCATTAAGTGAAAAGCCATGGTTTCTTCAGGTTCACCTACGGTGTGTTGGTTCATTGTTTACTGGGTCTTATGATTCCTGCCAATGACCAGCACCTGACAGTAATGGGTGCGGGCTGTGAAGAGGTGCCTTTTGTTCACTTCATCATTATTCACTTAATCCTCTTTGACATCACATAAAGTTATTCTGTGCAGTTTTTGATAGAAAAAATAAGTCTTAACCTTGATTAAAGAAAATCTGAATTTATAAGCATTTAAAAACTAACTCCGTTCAAGAAGTTTTTGCTGCAGTAATTCTCTCCTCTATTTGCAGTGGCAACTATTTACAAAAAGGTAGCCAGTCTTGATTTCCATTTAATGTTTTTGAATTACACAGGCACAGTCTGAAATTCTCAGACATATACTTCTTGTCTTTCATGCTGATTGATAGAGGAGAGGTCTCAGGTCTGTACAGTAAATAAGATTCTACAGCCAGCAGCTTAGCTTACATGAAAATGAAGAATGGGGAACAAGCTAGCTTGGATAGTCCAAAGCCTACTACCAGAACATCTAAAGCTCACTTACTGAATCGTTAACACCCTAAAATAAATCATGAGAACAGAATAAATCCAACTATTCAACTCTCAGCAACAGAGCAAGTAAGTGTACACCTTACTGTTGAACTGTTCCTTTTATAATGTTAGTGTGATTTCTCAGGCAATACATCAAGTCATTTATTAACTGCATTTTCCTTCCAATCATTTCCTGAGCAGTGATGAACAACCACACATTTATAACATAAATATATATTTACCTAAAATGATCTCACAAATAGATTTTGTTGAGCAGACAAACTTCATACCGCCCGTTTTCCTTTGGTTTACCTTCTC
>KV751341.1:882096-910405 GCA_001698575.1 Mola mola | reverse complement strand
TAGTATATATGCTGATTAAATTTAGTTGTTGCGCTCATGAAGTTGTTAGTAGAATGTTTGGCTCAACAGGGCTTTGACTTTTTTGTTTTGTGAATGTCATTTTCTTTCAAGTTTTGATGGTTGCTTTAATTTATCATGAAGTTGTAGCAATTCAAATGTAATTAAGGGGATCCAATAAAAGAGAATTCTGTGGATAGACCAAAATGTTCTGTTTCATTGCTTAAATCAGAGTGAGGTTAAGGGTGTGTTTCAAACAGTGGGGTTCATTTATTCACTGACAGAAGCCAATTGAGTGAGAAAAATGCAGTGCCAAGACTGTGAATATTTTCAAGATGCATATGGACATTAAAAACACCTACAGTACTTACTTTGAGTTTTAAAAATAGTTAAAAACTCACATTCATTAAAATCAATAAAATTGAAGGAGTGGTCTCTACAACTGTATATTCTTTTTGTCTTAACCACCGAAAAAAAGGTAATCCACCCCCGACTCCATCTGGGGGTGGATGACAGACTTTCTGTCTGACAGGAAGAAGCATGTGGAGCTGGAAAAGCATGTCACCAACCCCTAGACCATCAGCACTGGATCTCCTCATGACTTTGTTCTTTCTCCTCTACTGTTTTCCAAGTACACCAAAGGCTGCACCTCTCATCATCAGTCTGTCAATGAGTTTCTGAGTTTCTCCAAAGTAGGCTCCTCACCTCATTTCAGCCGCTTATATTCGTGTTCTTGTTCTTTTGGTCACTACCCAGAGCTAGTGACCATAGGTGGGGGTTGAAACGTAAGTTGACCGGTAAATTGAGAGCTTCACCTTTCGGCTCCACTCTTTCTTCATCACAAGGGACTAGTTTAGCATCACTGCCAATGCTGCCCCGATCCATCTGTCAATCTTCCTGTCCATTTTCCCCTGACTCATAAACAAGACCCTAAGACACCTAAACTCCTCCACTTCGGGCTACAACCCTTCCCCAGCCCAGAGTGGACAGTCCTTTTCTATTTCCATTTTCCAGTTGACAACCCTGGCCTTAGAGAAGCTGATCCTCATCCCCCACTGCTTCATGCTTCCCAACGCAAGCTGGACGTCACTGTTCAACAAAGCCAACAGGACCACGTTATCTGCAACAGGCAGAGATGGAATCCTGAGGCCACTGAACCTGACTCCCTTTGCCACTTGGCTGCACCTAGAAATTCTGTCCATTAAATTATGATAAAAACCGGTGACAAAGAGCAGCCCTGGCAGAGTACAACCCTAACTGAAAAGGAGTCTGAATTACTACAAGCAATGTGAACCAGGCTCTCCCGCGGACAATATAGAGATCGAATGGCCTGTAACAAAGAACCATCTACACCATACTCACAGAGCAATGTTTATCAGCCCTACATTATCGAGAGCCCTGAGAAACTTGGGGTGAGTCTCATCCACACCTGGGGTGTAGTTAGCTGTCAGCTTCCTCCAGACTCTGTCATTCCCAATAGGACAGGGCAGCTATGCCCTACAGGACTCCTTATTCAGTTTGACGACCCCTTAACCACTGGTGTTAACCAGCTGAATCTGGGGTTACCGCCATGTGTAGCACCAGAAAACATGCAACTGCAGTTCCAAACAGCTGTGTCAATGTTAGCACAGACGCATTGCCGACTCTAATTCCATTTCTCCCACCACCTCCAGGATGTGGTCGAAGCTCTGCCATAGGTGGGACCTGAAGACCATTCTTACAGGGACCTCAGTTAGATGTTTCCAGCAGGTCGTCACTTTACACTTGGACCTGCCTGGTGTCTCTGGCACCCTTCTGTACCACTCATCCAACCCACCACCAGGTGGTGATCAGTTGACAGCTCTGCTCTTCTCTTCACCCAGGTGTCCAGTACATCCAGCCAGAGATCAGCTGATACAAATACAAAATCAATCACTTACTGATGACCCAGGGTGTCCTTGTGCCAGGTGTACATATGGACACCCTTCGAACAGTTGCACAAAACTGCAACTAGCACAGAACAACTGAACACCACTTGGGTTCACATTCTGTAGGTCGATCCTTCCACCATTTCAGGTCAACTGTCATTGCTCATGTGAGCGCTGAAGTGTTCCAGTAGAAAAATGGAGTAACCACTAGGGGGGCTTTCCAGCACCAGTCCGAGGTTGAGGGTGGGTACTCTAAACTGCTATTTGGCGCACAAGCAAAAACAACAGTCATGACTCAAAGGTACAGGGAAGAAACCCTCTCGTCGACCAGATTGAACTCCATCGCACCGGCTGAGAGCCAAGTAAATAAGAATTACCGATTAACCTATTATAATTATCTATTCAAGCCTTATGTTGAGAAGATTACTCTGATGTGTAATGACACTGGTGTGTTGTTCCAATACAATATTCTTTTCAGTTGCTATTTTAGACCTAAAATTTATGTTTTCAGTTACATTTTTAACATGCTGTTGCTACTCGCAAAACTAAAAGACAAGAATTATGATGATAAGTCTAGTTTGGATCAGCCTTTTAGTAGGTGGAGGATAGCACCTAGGCCATCTACTGGTTCAATGAAAATAATGTTTATTGAATATAATGTACTGTATGTTTGAAAAGAAATGCCACTATACTACTACATACTGCTGGATCTATATTCTATTATATTCTAAAATTACTACTATAAATGAAGAGAACTACAAACTACTTTTTGTTGTACAACCCAGTGTTGTGGAAGGAAAAATACATTTCCTTGATTGATTGATCTTCTATTGTTGTATTGCTTGTTCCTCTATTTCTTCTTTTGGCAATTTCCCTTATTTGTCTTCCATATTTGTTGCCTCTTGTATTATATTTCTTTTTCATTACTTTTTCTGTGAATATTTTTTTTTTAACTGTGTTGAGTTTGAGGGGATAAAAACTGTCTTTAAAATGGTCATTTTGATTCTAGGTCGCCATCTAATGACAGAAGCTGTGCAGATATTTTAAAGTAAAATATTTTCAGCAATAAGCTTTTGTAATCTGGGCCTTTTGGTGAATGGTGATATTTGCTTTCCATTACAGTTTAACTCAGTTGTCTGTAAATACATGGGTGAGCAGCGGAAGTACAGAGCAGAATTTGATAAGAACGGAAAGAAGTCTGTTATTTTAGTGTGGAGTGACCCTGTCTCAGCTCTGTTTATATTCAGACCAATATGTAGACTTTAACCTATCCAAATAAAAAATGTGTAGCTTGAAAGAGCACATTTGGTAGCACTTTATGTAACATAATTTGCAATGTTATTGTTGACAAAAGACACATGCCGTCTGTAGTCACAAGCTAAGGTTTACAAAGAATTTCTTCCTTAAAACCCAGTTACTACTATTGTCAACATGTTTTAAAATGGTACAGTGGTAGAGTAAAAGTAAAAGGGTATCAAATGAAAATACATTTGATATACTAATAATAGTAATAATATGTAAGAGACGCTGTTGCTGAATATAAGGGGAACTGATATTTTTTATTAAACAGTGGCTCAATCATGGTACAGTAGATATACAATAAATGCCTTCCAAAATGTTTTGGAGGGCTTTATTTTATCCGAAATTGCTGATTTGCATATGAAGGAGGCTTGTTAACTGTATCCAGGCTATGGTGTGTCACAGGAAGTTGTGTTCAAAGAGAGATGAGGCTACTCTTGCGTTAAGCCCCCAAACAAATTGCGTCCTTTGTCCAAAGTTTGTGTCACAAACTACACTGGTGGCTAGATGTAATTTTCCTTGCATTTAATAAAAAATAAGAACTCTAAGTAATATTTTTTTATTAATTCTAACAAATTAGAAATCTGTGTATGCCTATTCTTCCACATATCCTCACAGATGGTCATTTTCAAGAGAAAAAAATGCAAAATTCCCTGCTGCCTTGCAATATTTCCTTTGTTTATTTTATTAGGGCAGAATTTTAAGAGAACGTTAACACTATGGCACGATCTGGGGCCAATAAAGAACTATGATTCAGTTGGATGCTGTACAGGGGTGTGTTGTGGTCTGTTTCTGGGAACTCGATTTTGGAAAAAAAAGAAAAAAAGGTTATCTGCAGCTGATAAGGGCCACATTGAAAAGGCTGAGTTGAGACAAAGTCATTGCGCACGACCAGGGGGAGCTGCAACAGAGCGATTCTGACTAATCATGTTACTGCTAATCATGGCCACTGTATCTTTTGCAAACATGTTTATTTCTATTGGAGTTGTGTCCTTGCCCCTATCGGACCAGGGGCCTCACATTGCCCATGGCTGGGGACAGGTGGTTCGGCTAAGGCACCTGTACGCCGCCAAACCAGGACTGCACCTACTGATAACTGGGGAAGGACAGATCCAAAGCTCTGCAGACCAAACTCTGTACAGTAAGTCAAGAATTTTAAAACAATCTAAACAACCTCAAACTGTGAGGCTGGTCCATAAATCGCAGTAATGACTGGAGATGGTTAGCTTTGATCCTTAATTCTAATGAACATTAAACTACAGCCCTACTAGAGATCCATCCAGTGGATCCAGGCTGTGTTGTCATCAGAGGAGCAGCAACTGCACGATTTCTCTGCATACAGGGTGATGGAAGATTGTATTCATCGGTAAGGATTTCACAGGTCAATGTGACATCTTCTTCATTATTTAAAGTGATTCATTGTTTAAAGTCATTATTTATCCAAAAGTAACTCATTAACTATTAACTGTTCTCATATTGAAAATTCATAAACCAGATGAATGAAGAGTGACTTAAAAATAACTTGTGCAATTACCAATACAGAATCATTATTCATGAAGCTAAGTATTAACCACAATGGTGTTCTTATATTGTAAGTAAATGTATAAACAATCTTTCATCATACAGTGAAAAGTGAGATGTAACACATTATATACGTATATGAGAGCATATGATTAAACAATCAATATGAGAATCAGTTATGAAAATTCTTTCAAAATTGTTCAATTTTTAAGTGTAAGATTGCTTAGGTTCAATTCCAGTCAAATATTGAAACTTTGGGTTGACGGACTGCCTGACCTCCCAACCCAAAGAGTCAGTAACTTTGTCTTCCTAGATGTTTATAGGCTAAACTTTATATACTGCCCTTTAAAATTGGTTTTATCTTACTATATGACATTTTCTCTTTCTGTCAGACACAGCAACTGTTTCACATTCTTTTGCAACAAAAATAAACAAAGTTTTTCTTTCAATGAACCAGGTGTACCTGAAATCATAATACTGCAGAGTACATTATAAATTAACAAGCTACAAATTGCTTGAAAGGTGAAATTTTTAATATATGGCCTTTTGCTCCCGTAGAGCACGAAACACTTTTGACATCTATTTATTGTGTAAGTAAGATAAGTTGGCATGTATTTTAAAGTGCCAATTTACAGCAAAAGTTATCTCCTGACACTTGTAGAGTAGTTCTAGACTCTAGACTGTACTCTTGAAGATATAATTAAAAGAGAAGTGTCATTTAAAACATATGCTATGTTGTCTGTCAATTAAATAAGAAATTTTAGTGGTTTAAAAGTCCTCACATTCTGTTTCTATTCACATTCTACACCGCAGATGCAGCAGGGTGAACAGGCTGTAGCTGGAGTGAATGTTTCATTTTAGTATCCTTTGGACTCACTGACGCATGTACCAGTGATGTTCTGGGTGGTTTTAATCATTCGTTGCAGCACATTGTTGTTTTTCCAATCATGATGCTTTCTAATGTTCCCCTCTGGAGTTCTTTTTTCTATCTTTCCCTCTGTCTGCACTGTCTGCACTGTAACTAAAAAAACTACAGTACCTTTGACTTGACACAAGGCACATTAGCATTCCACAATATGTCAGCCTTCCTCAAAGATGATCTGGATCTGAATCTGGATTATAGAAATATCATTTAAAGGACACGTCACCATTGAGCGATAGGATCATTTTTCATGTTTTGCCTAACTTTTGCAAAGATATAAAAGAAATTGGACAAACCACTCCAGCCATCAAATCCTATAGTGTTATTCATATGAATGGATTTTCTGGTTGTAATTGAGCTGAACATTACATAAAGTGGTTTATTTTAATATAAAATCTAAAAGTAAATGCAAATGCAACCCTTCTACTCTTTGATGCAATTCCTTTTCATTGAACATGACTGAATTGAAATACTGTCTAAGTAAAGAGTGACATTGTGTAAAAGACAGGGCAATATATTAAGAAGAGCCTTTTTATATTTTATATTAAAGTATTGTAATATTGATTTCAATTATGACCAGAAGAATCCTGGGATCTGGATCACACTACATCATTTCATGGGGGTAGTTTTGGTTTGCTGTTTGGTTTTTCTGTTATCCAACTCAGCCATTGATTTTAATACTATTTTTCACAGACGACCTCATTGATCTGGTGGGTACTATGAAGCTCTTGGGACCTTAGGACCTGGAGATATTTTACCAATGGCTTGTGTAAAAATAGCATAATAGATTGCCTAAATTGTTCCAAACCCACATTAGTCATAAAAAGATCTCTGAAATTTGATTGTGCTTCAGGTTATTTTAGACATTTCGTTGTTCAGTCTTTTTTTTTTTTTTAAAAAAAGACTTTGATACATTTATATCAATAGCAGAAATTGCTGTTGTTCTGTAGCGCTCCTCAGGGTTCCGTGGTGGGACCTACTTGCACTGTAAAGTATATGCTCCCGTTAGTTCATAGTATAAACAACAACAACAACAAAAAAAAAAACAACAAGTATTTCATATGAATGTTCAGGTGCTGACACATCCAGCTGTATATCTCTTTTAAATCTGATGAATCTGCAGTGATTTGTTCCTATAAATGTACAGTATATTCTGTTAACTTTGTTGATGTCTTTAGAAAAGCAGCTGAAGATATACTGTATGATGATCAACATTAAAAGCCAATGACTGTGACTAAGCACCTGTCATCGCTAATTAAAACAATGTCCCTCATCTGATCCTACGAGGGTCTTGTCTTCTGTTAACTGAATAGTGTGCATCCATTGAGTGCAATAACTTGATCTGAACTGTTCTGATGAAGCGAGGGCTCATTTTTGCCTATTGCTCAGTGAGCCTCATTCTTATTTCAAAAACAGTATTTTATTTTTCTGTTACTGGACATTAGCCAGAAATATGCTGAGTAGATGAGTAGCCTTAGGTTCATGCTATTTTATGCTATGTTACGTTATCTTATTGTAGCCATGATCCTAAACTGCCCCTGTTCAAAACCTGTATACACAGTCAGTCACGCTATTTGTTTACATATTATATGAATATACATATACATATGATATATATAATCATGTTTAAATATATCTACGGATCTTCCTAAAGACTTTATGTTGGCATTGTTCACCTAAGTTCTCCTGCTACATCAAATATATTGTTAGTCAATTTATATTTTCAGAAAAGACTGAATAGCACTCATTCAAACAGAGAGCTGGTTTATTAACCTTTGTACGAGATGGTGCAGGGTAGTATATGTTTGCAAAGTTAAAAATCTGAATGAACACATCTAGCAGCAACAGCGGGCAACAGCAACCTTGGCCTCTGGCTGGCTCTCTTTGGCCAAAGTAAACATCCCTCTAAGAACTTGCAAACCCAATAACATATGTTTTTTTGAAAGGGTCCTATCTAAAACAGCATTAATGAATTCTAATTGGAACAACAATTTTGTTTTAGGACTGTTTAAGCAAGTTGATATAACTACTGTGGTCACACAATGATGGAATTGGGGAAGTCTTTTGTCTGCAACCTGACCTGATAATAGCTGCAGTATTATCCAAATTATTCCACCATTAGCTAAGATTAGCTACCTTTAGCTAATGGTCCTACAAGACCTAGTAAGGCTAGAGCCCTGAGATTACTGTATTCAGCTGATATGCATTTTATTTTTTTAACTTTTAAATTTAAATTTTACTTTTCATGTAAGCAGGAAGAATGTAGTGGTATTTTTCTGGTTCAAGACTCATTTTAAGTCATTAAAAAACATTCTTTATCAGTGATACAGTTATCTGCAAAAACCAATACGAGTACGAGTCAATTTTATTTATTTCTTAACATATTTATCATCAATTTTATACACGCATAAAAGTTTGAAAGAAATTAAATTCATTTGTCATGCAACACATGTACATATGGATCATTTTTTAACATATTTTTCCAGAACCTACTTTTAGCTACTTTGTTTGGTTGATTATTCAGTCTTGACAAAGATATAACTTCACAATTTAAATAATCTGAATATTTTTACATGTTTTACATGAGATATTTTTACATCTCCTCCCATTGTTTCTAGCTCACCTACAGCAAAAATAATTGTACCTTCCGAGAGCAGATCTTGAAAGATGGGTACAATATCTACACATCTGTCAGACATGGAACCCTGCTCAGTTTAGGAAACCAGCGACAGAGGCTGCAGGGTCGAGACAGGGGTGTCCCTGCTCTGGCTCAGTTCCTCCCTAGGATTAACACACTGGAGCAGCCCTATTACCCTGGACTGGATATCCACGACCAGTCAGGACAGTACACAGCCCAAATAGAGGAACTTGTGGACACAATGGACTCTTTTGGAAAGGTCCCTCAAATCCTTCACAGTCCCAGCTTCCACGAGAGATGAGACAGCGGTGCTGAGATATCGGCATCTAAATGTGTCATTGGGTGTTCTGTGTCTGAGGCCTGAAGTCATGCACTCCTCCCTGAATGCTGGAAAACTTTCCATCCCACCTGTGCCTGGTGTGCAACATGCCTCCACCACTGTCCTATCCGATATGATCAAAACACAAGTGTCCAGCAGCGTGGAGAATGACACGTGTACCAAGTATTATATTCCATCTTGACATCATTAACAACCTTAAAGCACCCAGATTCTGCTCGTTTTAACCACCCTTAAAAAATAACCTGTGCATAAAATAGGTACGTTTGTCATTCTGTGTCATTTAGAACAAAGACAAGGTGACAGCACCATTAAGCACAGATAAAACAAGAGTAGCACACATAAATACTGCAGAACTGAAGAGAAAGGTGCAATGAGTCATTGTTTAATTACTACATGTATGAGCAGCAAAAATGTGACATTTTGTCTATTATGACTATCACTTTCATACAAAGCTTATCTGTTTAACGCTGACAGCAAATATGTTTTTGAACATTTTCCGCAGAGAGATTCTCAGGTATACTTCCACAGTAAGATTAGCAAGACTTTTCTACCTATATAGTTAAGGATCAGAGGTTTGGTAAAATGCGCTGCAGTGTGGTAGTAAGTTAATATGACTCCTTCTGCACGTGAGGGTACAGGCTTATTTGCAGCAGTATGGTCATTTTATTTATTCATGCCCAGTGGTTTATATGTGACTTCCTTGTATGCTTTATTGAACGCACCTCTGCACTTTACTGTGTGTGTTGATGTTTCCTGTTTGCATTGTTTGATGTTTAATTTGCTAGAAAATTTTAGAATAAAGTCATTATTCTAAAACAAACAGAGTCACTGCGTAAGAATAATACATGTTTATAATTCTACTAATGAATGATGCAGAGTTTTCATACTAATTTCTGGTAATTACTGTAAGGTTGGTAGTCTCTTGTTCCGACCTATAGAGAATGCAACATTAAGTACACATAAAATGTAATCAAGACTGAAAAATAAAAAATAAAATTAGACTAAATGATAAATAACATAAATAAAACTAAATTTATAGTGAAACACAAGTACAACATGCAGCAATGCATACTTGTGTACGTACTGTGCTAATTTAATAGAGTATGAGGTGATTTTCAGTTCCTGCTTTTGCACAAAGTATTGCATTTGGTACTATTATTGTAAAAATGAGTGTAAAAAAAAACATATCAAGAATAATGAGGCTGGAAATTTGAAGTCATTAAATTTTATTTATATACAGCCAATTAATATCAAAAATCATCTCTTGAAACTTAACGTGTAGAGCAGGTCTCAATGAATTTATTTCATTGTTATTCCCAACATTTCCCCATGAGCAAACACACTGCAACTGTGGTGAGGAAAAACTTCCTTTTACAAAACCTTAAAGCAGACCCCAGCCAATTGCCTTGATAGGTTGGGTTGAGAAACAAAAAGAAAAGTCAGGTTAAAGAGAGACATAGGGAGTATATGGGGAAAGGGAGAGGTGCAGAAATGCATAGTTACGTGATAATAGTAACAACTATTGACATGTTACTGACAGTAATAGGAGTAGCTTTAGATTAGTATATTCGTTCTTTTACACACATATACACAGTATATACTATATACAAAAAAAAACAAAAAACAGAAAACAGAAAAATCAAACAATGAGATAAATTATTTATTATAAGGGTGTACTCATAAGAATACATTCATTCTTAACTAATGCAAAAATCATTATAAGTTAACACAAGACTCATGAGGAACAAACCATTTCCCACACTAGCAATCAGGGCCGCCAGAGACATAGACTCCTAAGCAAGATAACTTTTGGGGGCCCTGCTTAGTAGTGGATAGAAATATCCATAGGACAAAATACCACATGCAATTAAAACCTTCATTTTAATTTCATTTCTACCTCTATCAGCATTACTGGCCACAGTTTTGTTTAATGCTAATTAAATACACTCAAAGTAAGGCTGACTACCTGTAGATGTCTTTTTACTTCTACATTGTTTTTGTATAAATGTTTAGTTTTGAAACTTTTAAAATGGCATTAACTCTGTTTGATACAGAAACAGATTTGTGTCAGAGTTTATACTTCACAGTATGCAGCAGGAAGTTGACCTATTGATTTAAAATTATATTTTACATCCACAGATATCTGTCAGTGTCTGTTAGTCACTTGTGTCTTTTCCTAGTCAGTGTTCTGTGGACTGTCTTATTTTGGTAGCGTCTTGGTCGTATCCTCGTTTTCCTTTTTACTTTGTGTCTTACCCACCTGTGTCTCATTAGCCATTAGTCCTCTGTCGATATAATCTGTTTCCCCGCTCTCTTGTGCCAGATCGTTTTGTTCTATTGACCTTGATTTGAGTAACTGTTATCAACATTTCCCATGTCAGAGTCTGCTATTTTGAGTCCAGTCTAGTTTTGGTCTTGATAGATATCTAGTCACCTTCTAAGTAACAACGTTATTGAATGGTAGCTTTTACTATGACCATTTCAACCACCACTGTGGTCAAACCACATGTCAGGGTCTGCTAGTGTCAAGTGTCTGTCTGTTAGGGTCATTCAGTGTTTCCTGTTTTACTTTGAAGTTCTGTCTGTCTTACTTCCCATGTCCTGTCAAGTGTTGTCTCTCAGGTGTGTCTGATTATTCCCTCTCCCTAATGTGTCTCACCTGTGTCCAATTGTCTACCTCTTCCCTCGTGTATTTAACCCCATGTTACTGTCCTCCTTTCCCAGATTGTCTTGTCTACATAGCGAGCAGTCCCGCATCCAATCCTAGTGAGACTCTTTGTGTCCGATCTATATTCCGTGTTTGCCTTATCCTTGTACCTTCACTTCATTTGAATTCCTGGCTTTGACTGTTGTAATTAAACGACTATCGATTTAGAACGCTCCCTGTTGTCTCTGCATTTTGGATCCCCAAGACCTGGTACCTGACAGTACAATCTAGCCAGAAATGGATCCAGCAGAGTCAGACCCAGTTCGTTCAGCCCTGAAGGCACAAGGCGAACGTCTCCACCGGCTAGAGGAGCAACTAGATTTAGTCCGGCAAGAATTGGTTGAAGCCGCGAAGCGCAACAAGTCGGCGTACGCGACTTTTTCGGCTCAGTTAAAGTTTTTCATCGATCGATTGTCGGCGTCTCCCAATGGAGCAGAGGCAGCGGCTGAATATCCTGTGTCTACTGTGGGTTCGCGCTCTCTCTACCTTTCTAGCCCTGAACGTTTTTCTGGAGAGTCTGGGGATTGTCGTCCCTTTATTTCCCAGTGCGAACTACATTTTGAATTTGGACTACGGCCGAGTGGAGCCGCCGATCAGCCGTGTGTTATTCCTTGACAGAATTTATTAAAATGTTCAGGCAAATATTCCAGTCCACGTCCCCGGGCAGAGAAGCAGCCAAAGCTTTGGTATCTCTGAGACAAGGCAAACGTTCGGTAACCGATTACGCCGTTGAATTTCGCACCATAGCCGCTGATAATGGTTGGAATCAACCCGCGTTAATCCACACATTCCTGAACAGTTTATCGGACTCTCTCAAGGACCATTTGGCTCCAATCGATCTGCCAGCGGACCTTGAGGCAATGATTAATTTGGCCTCTAAAATAGATAAGAGACTCAGTGAACGTCAGAAGCCTCGGCAGGGTTATTTCCGGTTTGCTCCCGTTTCCCAGCAACGAGTTTTTTCTCAAGTTCCCTACCGGCAAGTTTTTGTTTTTTTTTTGTTTTTGTTTTTTTTCCCCCCTGCTCCTTCCGACGAATTATTTTATAGGCCTGAGCCATCCGGTGAGTTACCAGAACCGATGCAAATCAGCCGGACCTGCCTCACTCCACTGGAATGACAGCGGAGAGTGAAGGAAGGGAGATACATTTACTGCGCACAGTTGGGACACTTCATCGCTTCCTGCCCGGTTAAGTCTCCAACACCTAACGCTGCCTCGTCATCTCTGGTGAGTCAAACCAAACTACCTAGCAAGTTTGAGACCTCTCACTAAAGTAATGCTCCAATCGAGTTCTGATTCCCTAGTTCTCCAAGCCTTAGTAGACTCCGGAGCAGACACCAATTTGATGGATGTTCGAGTTGCTAAGAGACTTCAGTTGTCCCGGGTAAAACGTTCTCAACCTCTGCATACATCAGCCCTAGATGGTAGATTGATGTGTAAGGTTGCACACCAAACGTCCCCAGTGACGTTAGTGTTTGATGAGTCATCAGGAAGAATTGAACTTTTTATTTTTCGAGTCTGTCCACCACCCACTCATTCTAGGCCTCCCATGGCAGCTAAAACACAACCCCCATATAGATTGGTCCACAGGAAGTGTTTTTCAGAGTGGGGAAAGAACTGTGAATACTTTTTTTTGACAGAATATCTCCCCAGGAGGGGATTTCTGAGGAAGCAGAAAGGTGTGATCTCCATGAAAGCTCAGTTTCTGTCTGTACTGGGGTGTGTGGTATCCGATGGACCAACAGAAGCTCCAGGCTATAATTGATTGGCCAACTCCGTCCTCGCAGGGGGATGTGCAGTGCCCCTGGCCGGACGTCTCTCGGGACATTGTTTCTGGTGAATCCTCGGAGGAGGAGACGGAGCCAGATAAAAACGTCCCATCGGCAGATTCTGCGGTCCGTCGCTGTCGCCGGAGGCGTTCCAGAGCCAGGTCGAATCCCATCAAGTCGCCGGCCGCCTATAGAAAGCAGCAGTTAGGACGACGCGGGCTGAGCCTGTCAACCGTCCTGGTCAGAAGGGTTGCCTCTCTACCCAAGATTTGCCCTTACACAACGATCCATGTAAATCATCCCCGAGATTAATAGATTCTGTTCCTGTGTCAAAGGTCACTAATCCATCTGTTGTGAGACTCAAACTTCCTAGGTCCTCACGAGTCCACCCCTCGTTCCATGTGAGCAAGGTGAAATTGGGTAAAGAAAGCGCTCTCGTCCCAGCCTCCAAACCACTACCACCTCCTCCCCGCATCATCGACACCTACGGGCAGCCAGACGCAGGGAACTAGGGGGACTGGGAGGGCTACGGGCCCAAAGAGCGCTCCTGGGTTCCGTCCAAGGACTTCATGGACCCCCAGCTCCTAAGAGACTTTTTGAGAACCCACCCTCCAAATTCTAGGCTGCCAGGTGTCGGCCATGGTGGGGTGGGGGCTACTGTCAGGGTCCGCTAGTGTCAAGTATCTGTTAGGGTCATTTGGTGTTTCCTGTTTTACTTTGAAGTTCTGTCTCTTACTTCCCATGTGTTGTCCCTCAGGTGTGTCTGATCATTCCCTCTCCCTAATTTGTCCCACCAGTGCCCAATTGTCTACCTCTCCCTCGTGTATTTAACCCCCGTATTCCCTTCCTCCTTTGCCAGATTGTCTTGTCTACATAGCGAGCAGTCCAGCATCCAGTCCTTGAGTCTTTGTGTCCGATCTATATTCCATGTTTCGATTCCCGAGTTTGCCTTATCCTTAACTGTAACTTGGCTTCATTTGAATTCCTGGCTTTGACTATTGTAATGAAACGACTATCGATTTAGAACGCTCCCTGTTGTCTCTGCATTTTGGATCCCCCCCAGACCTGTTACCTGACACCACATGCCCTCATCTGCTAGTAACGCAACAATACCGCTCTGCAAATTTCAAAAAAACAGTGCAAAAATAATAGAAAAGTCCTGAAATTTCAAGATAAGTGTTATTTGAGGCATTTTGTTGGTTGCTTTAAAATATCAAAACTGGTAAAATTTAGCATTGTTGAAAGGTTATTATGCTGACATAATTAAAACATTCTTATCCTCATTTTTGTGCACACACATAATGAAGTATATATTTGTTTTCACCATGAAGGCTGTGGTCTAGCACACATTCATGTCTCACTCTTGTCTTTTTATACAGGTTTGATGAGTTTGGTCGCTAAATGTTCATCCCTGGGAAACACTTGTTCTCTACACTCCTGCATTTGGCGACGGGAGATTATGGTTACGCAGTGTTTCCCCTAGAAAGAGCTGATAGACACAATATGCACGTGTCGAATTCATGTCTCATTTCTTCCCTCACATATGTCCCTCTCCCTTCCTCCCCACCTTTGTTTGGGTTTCTTGAAATATCTATACAAAATAACCACATACCTCATGAAAAGTTATTTTGATAGTCCTGTGGATTAAAGACAGGATTCATTCCTTCATTATATCTACAAAATAAAATCTTTGAGGGAGGTGATGACTGCACCCCTTAGATACAAGTTTGTCTTCATCTTGTCAACCTATACCATGTATTATGTGTGTGCAAGAGTGAACAAGTGTCAACAAAGTTGAGTGAGGCCACAGCAGCAGTTGCTGGCTTGTTGGCTGTCTAGTGTTTTAAAATGTTGAAAAGGTAAGAGGTCAGGTAATGAGCTGAAAGCTCAGCTCAGCTGTGTGCTGTTTCATTACCGCTGCTAGAAGTTAAGGGGTTAATCCTGAGGCATATCCCCTGTTCAAACGCAGAGAAGGAAATAGATTTAGTCTCCACTCAATACATTGCTGACAGGGTAGACAGTATTATCACTCTGAATGTCCACTGCTAACATTTTAGTATTGTCACATGAACGAAATCTTCAACATTTCAGCCGACTTGCCTAAATGTACATTAACTTCTTGCCGGTACTGACAAAGAACTTGCAGAACACAGAACTGCAGAATGCACAGTCAATAAGGTGGGCTTGTCGTGCTTTATCAGCTCTGGAGTATTCCATTCTTGCCAGGAGCTCTTCTTGCAGCCAAGCTCTCTATGGCTTTACTGGGCTCCTCTAAGATTGGATCTGAACCTAGCTCCTCCATAGTTACAGGCCAGGGGTGTCCAAAGTTTTTTTTTTAAAGAGGGCCAGACCTGATAATGTGAAGATTCCCAGGGGCCAGTGGTCCCTTCTGACATTTTTTAAACAGTAAAAGTTACATACAAATGCACTGTTCTATAACTATTTTATTTTCATTGTCACAATTATTTTTTTTAAATGGCAATGTAACCAAATCTAAGCCACTCAGTTGTGAACAAATAAAAAAAACAATTCTGCCTTTCTTTCACATCTGGAGTCAGATAACAGAACAAACTGTATGGAATACCTTAAACTTCGATGAAGTTGATAAAAATCTTAACCCCATGTTTATTTTAAACATGACTTATATGAGTAATGCAAAGTCTGTTAACATTTAAGCTTAAAACATATGACTCTTGCTCTTGTCTTTCACAAGATCATTCAGAAAGTAATATTTTGTGTCACATCTATGGGTACATAACACCAGCAGTTATAGGCAAACCTTATTCAAAAGCTTAATACAATAAGTGCCAGAAGTCCAAGTGCATATATTTATAACTGTGCTTTTGGCTTTTCACTTTTACTAGTGACAGATGTGACCATTCAAAACACTTAGAATTTCAGATTGACCAAGAAATGGGTAACTTACTGACACTAATGAGAAGGGTGATACTGAAATCTGGATTTCAGTAGACAGGCAAAGGTCTGGTTAGAGGGAAGTGGTTGAGATGCGTAAAATGTCACGTAGGTGGAAGTCACTTAGTCTTGACCTCAAGCAGTTCTTGTTTAAGTTCATGACAGAATGCCTTCTCACACAAATATGTGGAGCTGAATAAGCTCAACAATTTCTTTGCAAATGGTCGCATTTCTGGAAACCTGCCTTTATCCAGCTGCCAGTAAAAGTCAACAACAGAAAGGTGCTGGTGTCTGCCACGCCACTTGTTAGTCACACTCCAGCTCAATGAGCTCCAGCTGCAGCTGTGGCGAAGCATCATTGGGGTCCACGGAGAAGGGAGAAGAAAAAAGCAACATGTCCTTTTCAATAGCTGCAAAATCCCGAAAGCGTTCCTTGAACTCCACAGAAAGAGATCCGATGGCTGCTGCATAACTCTTCATTTGTGCACCGATGTTGTCCTGTAGAAAACTGTCCATGACATCTTGCAAAGCTGGAAAATGTGCCGTGCAGGGTTCAGTTTGTGACAAGTGTCTTTGGAAAGGTTGCAACTTGGTTCCAAAGGCCTTAATGTGCGCATACAGTTGGCTCACCACTGCGTCTTGTCCTTGGAGACTAACGTTCAACGCATTTAGATGCTTCGTCATGTCAACCAAAAAGCTAAATCTGCCAGCCATACAGTATCTGACAGTTCTTGCATCGGTTCTCTGAGAGAGAAAAATCGCTGCAGTGCGGAACCCCGACTGAGCCACCTCACACCAGTATGATATACTACATCTCTGTATTCAGCCCAGATATCAAGCAGGAACTGCTTAAACTGGAGATGGTAAAGGGCTTTAGAGCGAATAGAATTGATTGCCTTTACCACGGGTTTCATAACATGATCAAATTTGAGATGTTTTGCGCAGAGAACCTGCAGGTGAATTATACAGTGGAGTTTAATGGCGTTACCTCCTCCTTCGCTGACTTTGTTGCAGATCAATGTGGACAATCCACTTTGTTCACCAACCATGGCGGGCGCACCATCAGTAATCATCCCACTAACTTTACTCCATGGTAGTTTCATATCATCAACAGCTGCACGAACAGAAACGAATAAATTCGTTCCTCTTGTTTGGCCTTTAAGGTTTTGGAGGTCAAGCAGCTCCTCTGTTACGTTCATGTCATTGTCAACTGCTCTCAAAAAAAATCAGTAGCTGTGCAGTGTCAGATGCATCTGTGCTTTCATCACAGGCTAATAAAAAATAATCAAAAGTCCCTCCCCTGTCCCCCAGTTGTCTCTGAATATCTGGCGATATGTCCTCTATTCTCCGTGCCACGGTGTTACGAGCCAGGCAAACATTAGCAAATTCTTGCTTCTTCTCAGGGCAAATGTTCTCCACCGTTTTCACAACACAGTCCTTGATAAACGTACCTTCTGTGAAAGGTTTGCCACGTTTGGCGATTAACATGGCAACTTCATAGCTTGCCTTGGTGACGGATTCATTTGACTCACAGGCCAGCGTGAAGAGTCGCTGTTGTGAAGCTAAAGCAGCTTGGAGTTGCTTCACATTTTCTGCGCGCTCACTCCCTGTTAGCTTGTCGTATGCGTTAGCATGTTTTGTCTGGTAATGTCTCTTTACATTGAATTCCTTCAACAAGGCAACAGTCTCTTGACAAATTAGGCAAACCCAATTGCCTCGATTTTCAGCGAAAAAATATTGTAATTCCCATCTCTCCTGGAAGTGGCGGCCCTCACTGTCAACTTTCCTCTTTTTATTTACAGGTGCCATGGCAGAAATTAGCGAGAAAGGTTCACAGCAAGCTCACAGAGCCAGTTAGAGTGGTGCTGCACCATGAGGTGAAAGTAGAAATTGCATTTTGAACCTTTTATGATTTATTTATTCTGTTTGACAGTCCTAGCGGGCCATAAATAATACGCTATAAAACTGAAGCTGCGGGCTGTATAAAATCTGACCGCGGGCCGTGATTGGACCCCGGGCTGGGCTTTGGACATGCCTGTATAGGCAATGGATTCAAAAGCTTATGGGGACACAATGGTTTGTCTGAAGTTGAGCTCAGTGTAGTTTTTCAGTCATCTCTTAATCTACTGGTCATTGGCCCTAATTTTCTCTCAGGTGGAGGATGTAAGGGGAGCTTTCTTGCACCGGGTTGGTCAAAGCATGTTCTTGATGCCATAATACATCCCTCTGATGTTACATGATATGGCAGCTGAATTTCTTCACTAAGCTGAGCATAGTACACATTGTGCGGATCCTGGCGGTCTGATGAACCTTGCTTCTCAAAGCCCTGACAGATTGCAGATTTATCTCATTTGGCTTTTGTGACAGGAATCATAACAGACAACTTGGACTCAAACCAGTTGTTCTTTCTGAGGTCATCTTAACAAAGGTAATGAAGACTGAGTGGTGCACGATGTCCCGCAGGGTGTCCCCCTTTTCAGTGGAAATCTCCCGGAGTGGCGACGCACCAAGTTCTCTCTCAAAAACCTCTGCATAATTCTTCATAAGGTCTGGCTGAGATATCGTGCTGGTGTTGATACAGGGGTTACCCTCTGTCTTGGTGTCACAGAATTTTTTCTGTGATAGCCAGGTCCTGCAGCACACCAACAAGTGTTTTTTGTCACAGACTGCACTGTGGAAAGACCTTTGAAGAGAATGTGCCTGAGAGAATTCATGACCAAATCAATACATTCATCCAGGAAAATATATTTCTGCAAAAATCTCTAAAGAAACTCCACCATTCACCACCCAGCTCACCTCAATTACTGCAGACAATAGAGCCATGAAAGAAACCATCCTGGACTCACAAGCACATATAATGGGAAAAAAATCTCATCTGGAATTCCTTAACGCTCCACAGACAAACCACAAAAATTAGTCAACAACTTCATGATAGAGCACATTAATGACCCAAACAAAATCATGCGACACCGCAAACAGCTACACCACATCTGCAAATAAATGAACAAGGGAAGAAAGCAGTAATCTCAGTGATCAAACTTTATACCACGACCACCAAATACTCTAATAATCTAATCTCTCCCTCCCCCTCTTATTCATAAACTGTATAAACACAAACGCACACACACACAGAGTTGTCTCCTCATCTCCACAGTCTACCCCTCCCCCCTTTTTCTCCATCCATTCCTCTGAGGAGAGAAAAATCACCATACTTTGTAAGGGCTACTATTCATCAATGCACCAAAGTCTCAATGCACTCTATAGAATATGGCTTGATCACCACCGGACTCTCATATTTTCTTAATGTTTTTGCATATTGGTTTGCTATTATCTCTGTTGTTTTTGTAGATATGCGTTTTTTCTTGTTTTATGTTTTAATGTTTGTAGGTACTACCTTACCATACAAGTGCACTCACACAAACACATTCTTACCCAAGTGCAAACACAAGCTTACACACACACAATTTGTAATATGGAGACTATGAATTTGGTTGTCAGGGAAAAATAAATACATAAATATACAGTATATGTTCAATTACTTAATTAAAATACAGGCAGACACACATGTTTTTACAAGTAAGACATCTTTCAGGATAAGACAATAATAACCTAAAAACCTCAAAAATTATTCACATGTTCTTAGTCATTTACAAGGTGAGCTTTTTACAAGACGTGTGTCTGTTCTAATAAACAGCAAAATCCCATTTATCCATGACACCATCATTACAGATCTAGAAAGAAGTTTCTTCATTATTAACATTATCAATCAACAACAGCCCAGTCTCAACTGGTCATGTTTACGGCCCCAATACTAAAGATCCATCTTTTTTTTCTTTTCCACTTTTTCTCCTCCTTGTCCATTAAAACTTCTCAATCATAATATAAGGCTGTTAACCCATCAACAAACTGAAGCAACACCTCAGCCAATAATTGCATCTGGCAATCCACAGATAAATAAATAAAATAGAATGGTTCATGAATGATTTTGGTCTTAGAAACTTGGCAATTACAACGCCTATCCACAAGACAATATTCATTCTTATATATTCAACACATTTAATCTACACAAACCCAACACCAGATGGCGCCTTAACACATATCTTTTCAATGATCTAGAATTGGACGGTCTCATTAAGAAAGAGTGGGCATCCTTCCTAGAAATAAATGATTCACCACAGTCATGTCATTCTATTTTTTGGGAAACAGCAAAAGCATTTTTAATGGGCATAACCATTTCATTCTCCAGTTACAACAAAAGAACAGCAATAAACTAAACTGGACCAAAAAGAATCATCTAATATCACTAAGATGCAAATACAAGCAAACAAGAGAGAAAAAACAAAACAAAACAAAACAATCTTAATGAATTAAGAAAATGCAAACCCAAATTAAACGCAATTACAAGTATGACTTTTTTAAATTTTAGTGTCAACAACTGCTTATGGCACAATCAAAGGCAAAAGAAAAAACAAAGCCAGTTCTAAACCAAGATTGCCTTTTCCTGAAGTTATAGTTAAGTACAAGAGCCTATTTGTGCATTTACATAGTCTCTATTAGGAACAGACTGAACTGATCCAATAAAAAGTCCAATAAACTCAAGTGTGGAGTAGCGTTGAGAACTTGAAAAAACCAGCATGTGTCAAATAAATAAGTAGATATTCAGCCACTTGCTCTAGGTTGACCAGGTATAATGAGTCACCAAGGTCATACTCTCACTAGACCGTGCCCAAGCACGCGTAAGCATAGCGGACATAACAACATATCTGAATGCCTCTCTGGTCTCCTGCTGTCTCTGCAAAAAAAACAATCACTATATCGCACAATTGATAAATCCTGAATGTGAGTGCGAACAAAAAAAAACTCAAAGCCACAAAGTCAGTAAAGTTGCAGTCATGTTCTCCCAACATGATGACGTAGGTATAAGTAGTAAACGTGCTCAAACACGAGTGCGAGCCAGAGGGGGGACACAGAACAACTAAGCCAAGTGAGAAGTCCAGTTTTGACTGAGGAGGGCACTGAACATGGAATAGAGTCTCTTGTGGCTATTAACTTCAAATTTGTATTGGCTGAGGGTCAGCATTTCATGCTGTCCCTCAGGTGTTAATGGTGAACTGCCATGCTCCTCTCTGAAGCCAGAAAACAGATGGAAAGCAAGGATTAGTCCAATGCAACTATTGAGCACAATGCTTAGACGTAAATTCATACACTTCTGTTGTTAAACAAAGCTCCACTTAACTACGGTATACATATATAAAGAAGAAACCAACCAGAGTATCAGGGCAAAAGGCAGGGGAAAATAAATAAATAAATAACTTCAGCTCTGTGTCAGAAAACTGAATAGCTTCAGATAGTAAATTAACCAAGGCATCTGAAGGTGTTAGATTTGGGTTTTGGGAAACAAGGATCATGCACCTTTTCACTATTTTTTGCTATTTTGTAGACCAAAAATTAATTGGATAATTGAAAAAATAATCCCTCTTAATCTACAATTTAAAAAAAGAATTTGCAGGTCTAGTTCAGTGGCTCAAGATAAAGTTGCCAGCTAGTCAGTGTTGTAGCAAACATGATGATTATCTCATTGTTTGGGTGAAGGCATCAAGCTGAGAAAGAAGAAACAAATGCTGATTATGGCTTAAAATGAAATACCCCTTTCTACTCACCCCTGATATTTAACATAACAATGTACCCACTTATTGATATCTTTGTTTCAAAAAAATAAACAAATCCTCTGTATAAAAAACATCATATGACACACATATGATTTGTGTTATAGTACATAAAAAAAATACATGTCAAAACAGCCCATGTAGCAGTCCAAAATTATTTGGACACAACAAGTTATTATCATGCACTGGTATTGGTAAATGCCACCTTATTTGCCAATTACCAATACCTGTGGAAGGTGTAAATATCAGCTGATCCCAATATTGAGCCAATAAATCAGAGCATCCCAATTAATTATTCAAGTGATCTGCAAAACTGCATTTCAAAATTCTAGTATTTCTAAAGCCTTTTAGACATCTTGTAGTGACTGTGGATACTTTGCAACCAATTTTTGGCAACTTCAATAGACGCTTGTTTCCTGGGGAAAGAGCAAGCCATCATCAAGTGATGAAAATTCATATAATTTCTCTCCATAACTGTGGGCTTGACCTTTTCCTCCTCTCCAAGTACTGCATCAAAGCTTCTGGAAACGTCTTCCATTGAACCGGGAAGTTTTCAACCCAATCCAAAAGGTGAGGTTGAGGAAGAAACTGAGGAGTGTGTTAAATAACCTGGAGAAGTTGACCCACCTAATTTTGTTAAGGCTTAACATATTTTGGAATTTTATTTTGTGTGTGTGTGTGTTAGATCAATCAATCATCATCTGCAGCAACCTTTATTTTAATGACATAATATCCCTGTCACAAACAAGCATATTGGAATGATCAAACTTGAGTCCTAAACTTTAGGAATGATTTTAATGTGAGATATTCACAGACTTTGTTCATTTGCACATCCTCAGACTATTAAGGCGTAAATTGAGACAATGCACTGTGTTTCATTGGAATGTAAAATGGCAATGAAAAGAAATCTATCAAGTCACTGATATCAGACACTGCATCTATCCATTGTCTTTCTTCACTGAATACAGGTGGATCTGATGAAGGAATTCTGTTTGGTACATTGATACCAAAACATAAAGAGTCATTTGTTATCTAAATTTTAAAAAGACTGTTTTTCCAACAAAATTTACAACTAAAAATTTCCTTATGCCCACCTTAACTGGCTTGCTAACTTTTAACACAGAACAGTACTAAACGTTGGCCATGGCAGGCTAATGAGGCACGTAATGTTAACATGGTAATGTTGGCATTAGCTCACTCTTCAAAACAACTCAACCAACTTGTAAAATGATTGTTGGTATTTAATTCATTCATTAGTATAGACACACCTACAGCAAATATCTGCCATCCAGTCTGCATCTGAAAGCTCTGGGACGTCCTTACCTTTCTTTTCACAAAACTCCCAAATCTCTGCTCTTAGGTCCCATACTCTTTTAAGCACTCTGCCCAGGCAGACCCATCTGACGGCTGTGTGGAAGCCTATGTCACCATGTTCTGTGTCATGCTCCAAAATTGCAAAAAACTGTCTGTTTTGCAAATGCTCTTGCCCTGATGAAGTTAACTATTTTATTTACATCATCAGTAACATGTAACTTCCTGATGTATAGTACAATGAAAAAACATCCACTTCAAAAGTTTACATTACTTACACATATTTGGGTGAACGTAACAAACACTGAAAAGCCTCTGAGTAGCTATAAATGCAAGTTCATTTACCACATTGCTAAAACAACTTTTTTTTTTTTTTTTTTTGAAACACTTTATCAGGTTTGTAAGCAATTAGTAATCAAATGCTGGGATGAATTTACATGTTTTATGTGCACACTCTATACTAAAACTGACTTAATATTTTTACCCCAAGTCATATTAGAAGATACTATTTTAAATCTTTTGCCAACACATTTGTATAAGTTATTTTAGCTCACTAGTTACAGAGGAATTTATGTAAAGATACATTTAATAATACTATTGCATCTAAAAAAAAACTGTTGATCGTGATTTGTCAGTGTTATTTAAGAAAATAAACATTTAATGTATTGTCAATTCTTTCCACATTAACTAAAATGTTTCATGCATTTTACAATTTTAATATTGATATTTATAGCCTGATATTTTGCAAAACCACCTTGCAAAATGTTAAAAAATATTTCACTGCAACTGTAAAAGTCATAATGATCAAAAATTAAAACAAAATAAGGCATATTTCATTTTGTAAAATGAATATAAAATATATTACATTTGAAGTTTTTAAATTGAAAAAAACGTTTCCACAATATTCGGAGTTTTTGAGATGCACTAATAGATGGCTGTTCCTCTTGCATGGTAATTTCAACTTGCATTTGTGGATGCAGCAACAAACTGTGTTCCCCGTCAAGGGTTTTTGGAAGTTTGCTTTAGCCCATGCACTGATGTCCACTCTATAATCGTGTCTGTGTTCACTCCAGTGCCGTCTGAGGGACTGAAGATCATGGCCATTTGTTTTCAGCCTTGTTACTTGTGTACAGAGATTACTTCATTGAAAATATTATCTATAAATTGTTGCACTATTTGCAAGTACAGTCTTTCACAAACTTGTGAAATCCTCCTCATCTGTACTTTAGACAGACTTAGCCTCTCTGGACGCTCTTTTCATACCCAATAATGTTACTAACCTGCTGCCAGTTAACGTCACAACTTCCACAGTGTTTAGTTGCCACAGAACACGAGAGATTTCTTTTTTTCTTTTTTAAATTTCCTCCATTAATCACCAGACAAGCCCATTCAATTTAAGCATCCAAAAGGGGCAGCACCGATACCTAACAAACCAGATGCTGGAATTAAGTTAGATAAAATCTATCACATATTAAATTATAAAAAGGTCTGAAAGTCTTTGTATGTAACTCACAAACATATGACTGTACACTCTCTCATTATCCAATGATGCAAGTGATACGGGCGGCTGTGGCTCAGATGGTAGAGTGTTTGTCCAGTGATCAGAAGGTTCCTGGTTCGATCCCAGACCCTGCAGTCAACATGTCGAAGTGTCCTTGTGCAAGACACTGAACCCCAAATTACTCCTGATACTGCGCCATCAGTGTATGAATGTGTGAATGGTTAACACTCCTGCTGAGCAGGTGGGCACCCTGCGGGGTAGTCACTGCCACTAGTGCGTGACGGGGTGAATGCAAAACCTGTGGTGTAAAGCGCTATATAAATACAGGACATTTACATTGAAAACATGCACACACTGAGTGGTTTAACAAATCTTTAATTTAATCACAGAAATCAAATCCAATAGAATATTTTGTTCTCTACTAAAATAACTAGCAGATCACATTTTTCAAAATACCTTGGGTCTGTGGGTAAAGAGTGTGATATCCCTTTCAGTGAAAATACAAGATCAACTTGGGCAGCAAAAATACTTGATAAAAGCAAATGAGGTATTTGACTTCATAGCTTACAGTATTGAATAAAGTAATGAATATTACTATATAATCCATCCATTAATCATTTGTACCATACACATTGGAATCAGCAAAATATTGATTATTTTGTATCTATAAAAAAGCTTTTCTCAGAAAACTGCATAGAAAGATTTTTTCTTTATTTCTCTGAAAGCCTAGCCTCCTCACATGCTTGCTTTCAACTCTAAAATAGTGACGGGACATAACGGTAATTTTTTGCAACAGTTTCAAAAAATTCAAAATCTATGAGAATCTGCTTTGCTGTTAAAGATGAACTTGAAAGATGTGTGAAAAAAGTGTCAAAATAAATACCGGAAAAAGGAACTGAGTAAACTGTGATGTTGGATGAGTAGGCCTATTCTGTACAATGAGTTTCGTCCCTCCAAGTATATACCACTATAAAACATTGCAGATGTGAGTCCATTTGTAAATATTGTTTATTTTTTCATCAAGATGAAAGCCCATTAGCAAAAGGGGAAAAATTACAGAACAAGCTGTGAATTAATGTCTTCAGCAGGTTCAGGTTTGTTCTGTTGCTTTTGGCTTTTGTTATTTGGCATGTAGTATCATCATTGATAACTGGACGCGACTGTCAGACAACTCCACAGCAGTGAAATCATGGCGGGTAATGACTCTGGAAAACATGGCTGCCAACACTTTTTATAATAATGTAGGAGTATAGCCACTTAAATATTTGTCATGTTTTGTGTAATCCCCTGCATTCACATATAACATAAATATGATTCTAAACAAGGGGGCAATAGAAATTTGCTTCTTACCACTGCTGGCACAGAATACACAACAATATAAATAAACCCTGTGTCAGTTCTTGACTTTGTTAGCAAAACAGGCAATGTTAATGCTAACAAAAATCTACAAGCAAGATGCCACTAGATACTTAAGTTAATGTGCATTTCAGACACGTTCACAGTAAAGTGGTGGTTGTAGAGGGAGGACTTATTCATAATGTTGAGGGCTTTGGAAGAAAAATTTCATTCAATGCATACTGGCAAATGACGGGTTTGGAGCTCTGGTTAAATTATCAATGCAGTTTTACAATAGTGTGACAAAACAAATATTTTTTGTAATTTTTTTAATTGCGGTTGTGAAGTGTGTGAGTACTTAAGTCAAATCAGAACAAGCCTTTTTGTAAGAAACATCCTCTAACAGAGCTTTATATTTGCAATTAAATTTGATGATAAAATTAGCTTGGATTTAGTTACTTTCACACTTGAAGTATAGATGAAACCAATTATATTGATATTCCAACCAAGGGTCTAAGCAAGCCATGCCACTGTGCCAGCATGCACAAGGCCAGGCAACTGGCAAAGTAAATAGTATGTTTACTGTTGTTTAACACCAGGTACATGTGAAAGGACATGTAAAAATGTCTGTTGTGAAAAGGGTCTGGGACAATTACTCAATTTAATGCTGTGAGAGAACTGTACTTGTGCCTTTTTTCAATTTGAGTGAGGATGGTTCGCCAAATAATGGAAAAAAACATGATCGAAACAAGTATTTTTTATGGCCAGAATATAAAACTAGGGTATCTTTACTGTAGGCAACTAAACTGTCCCTTATAACTACACAGCTGTGTTGAAATGTTAGGACAAGCTAAAATGATGACTACAGAACATTCAGATCAGTAATTTGTTGAATTGTGACTGGGTGGCTTAAGATAGAGTATATGCTTTCAGGCTCTCTCATAAAAATCCAAATTTTGCCCAGACACAACATCTAGAGAAATGTAAGCTTGTCCTCATCTAGAGCAGGTGTGTACCTGAGACCTCTCTAAAAGGGCTGCTAGGAAGCAGTTGCACTAGCTATTGTTATTTCTATGGTAGTAGTGGAAAGGAAGATGGAGATACCCGGAGAACAGCGGCTTTAAATCTATATCCTTCGTTCTCGGAAACCTGAGAAGAGAGGTGAATGAGGAATGGTTGTAATTAACAACAAAAAAATGGGACTGCAGTTGTGGCTGTGAGGTCTGGTTTCTCAGCGTGTATTCTTGTAATACACAAACACCGCCGCTAATATTACTGATGCTATGATGGTAACTGTCCTCCACTGAGAAAAGCCACGGATTACCCCTTCCTAGAAAGATCAAAATAACAATATTTATAGCTTTACATACTGACACCATGAAAATATGTGATGGTGACACCTTAAAACATTTGAAATTAATGCTTACCCAGCCACCCTGCTGTACAAGCCAAGAGTAGAGCAGCTCTCTGATGACCTGGAGAACCCAGCCAATGACTGTTCTGATGTTCTCAAGATGATTGGTGGCCAGTGCCTTCAAAGTAAACATCAAAACCAAAGTGAATAATTCTGATGCGATCTCCCATTATTTTTTTTCATTTTTTTAGAGCTTTGAGGAGGAAGTTTCTGGACAGACTGATACATTTTGTTTGGATGGTCGATTTAAATAGCACATATTTCAGAAATGGATTACTCCTTATATGCAGGAGTTGTGGATCAAATGGGAAAAAGAGAGGAATAAGTTTATCATATTTTTCTGTCCATGTTTTAAAATGTTGTATTTTCTTGTTCATTAGAAAATCAGCATTGTTCCATATGGGACTAAAATTAAGTGCATAAGTGATGGATTCTCCAAGTGGAACATCAAAATTATAACAGCACAACAACCCATCAGAACAACTGTTTTCAACCTATCATTATCTAAATGAACAAAAGGGTAAAAATAATATAATCTGACCATTTGCTACAAATGAACTGTTATTGTGATTTATACAATAATATGTCCTTCAAGAGTTGTGATGATATCGTTGTGGCTAAGTGACACTTTATATCCCTACGTGCTGGCGATAGGAGGCATTACTAGTGACTAACATGATATCTTGAGGTCAGAGATCTATGGTCACTCTGATATATTAAGCAAATGTTTAGTGATAATAACTCAATATTTCATGTGTTAATTATGACAACATTTTGCACAATATTTGCTTATTGTTTAAATCTCTGTGCCGCTGAGTTAAAAATGAATTTAGACCTTCTTTGCAGCACTGCTCATATTTTGAGATGGCCGTCTACCAAAAACTGTAATTTGGTATTTTTTTTTATGATAAGTTTCAGGTGATTAGTTGATGAGGTGAGATGTTGTTGCACCATGTGACCAGGCCAATCCATACATTAATATTGTGTAGTGCTTATTCAAAAGCACACATGAACATGGTTCACCGAAACATGCCTCATGTATTTGGATAAGTGCCAAATGTTACACACAG
>KV751341.1:846339-882081 GCA_001698575.1 Mola mola | reverse complement strand
GCCAGTAATCAGTAAAAAACAATAAAGCATGTCACTTAGCAGTGATTAAATGCACACTCTGGATATAAGAGAAAATGCCCTTGGTGGCATGTGGCGACAATTGGTGGTGGTACATTTCTGTCGTCTCTGTGTTTTTTTCAAACCCTGTTGGATTTTTACTGGACCTCAGACGTCATCAGACACACTTGGAAATACTCACAGAAGAAATAAATAAATATCCAAGATGTGGAAACAGGGTTGATGAGGAGGAAGCAGATGGAGCCTGAAGCATCTGAAACCACACATACCACACCCCTCGATACCACTTTGCAATGCTCCGTCCTTCAAAAACAATGTTGATGAGCTTCAATCCAAAATTATTAACCTAGAGAAATTCAGGGTTGCTTTCACCAAGACCTGGCTTACTTCAGCAAACACGCTGACATCACAGGAGAATCCCAAAGGGGAGGGATATGTGTCTGTGTCAATCAATGTAGGTGGACAAACATCACTGTCAGATACACTGTGTGCACAACAGACACTGAGCTGTTTTCTGTGTCTGTGCGCCCACTCTATCTCAGTCGTTAATTTCATCAAACATTTGAAACTGTTGTATGTATATACACCCTAATACTAATGCAAAGAATGTGGTAGCAGCTACTCATAAGGTTACACAAAAGCTTCAGTCCCTCTGTCCTGATGCACCCCTTCTTCATCCTTGGTGTTTCTAGTCATTGTGACCTGAAATCAATCAACAATTTCTACCAGTATACTTCTTACCTCCCCATACTGAATAAAACCATAGACTTATGCTATAGTTTAATAAAAGGGGACTTTAAGTCTGTAGCTCTGCCAACCCTTGACTCCTTGGATCATAATACTATCCTTCTTAACCCAACCTATAAGCCACTCCTTAAACAGGGTAAAGTAACAACAAGTCAAAGGAGCCCTTGAAGGTACAGACTGGAATGTTTTTATCTCTTTGAATCTTGAAGAGAGGTCTGAGGTGATATTCTCTTATATTCAATATTGAAAGGATTCTATTACCCCATCCAAACATATCAAACAGAGCAGTAAAAGATGTGCTGCACAGGAAACATAAGGTCTACTTACTTACATGGTAAGGAAAGAGAAATCAGAAGCTAATTAGGAGGGCAGATTAAAAATGAACCAATTGCAATATAAATGTAAAAAACATGAACAATTTCACAGCAATGACCTAATGGCAGTGTGGGATGGCATGAAAGCCATGACAAGCCAGTATAAAACATATACTGAACAGAGTGATATATGTGGTTTTAATAGTAATTAAGAGCTTGCTAATGTACTAAATGGCTTATATCTACATTCTGATATTGAATACTATTTTTCAAAAGTACACAGCAATATGTTTGACCTGTGGAGAAAACAAACTGGCACCTCACCGCTACTTATCAGTGTGCCTACTGTTAGATCCACATTTCTTAAATGTAATATCAAGAAGAGTCCAGGGCCTGATTATTACCAGCAAACTCTTGAAAGTCTACACAGATCAATTGTGTGACGTTTTTAGTCTCATCTTAAATTCATCTGTTACTTAGTCTGTGCAATATCCCATTACTGTGGAAAGAGGCTATTGTGGTACCTGTAGCAAGAGCAAATAACCCAAGGAGCTGAATAATTTTAAAGCAGTAGCCCTTACTTCTCTGGTAATTTATTTTTTTGAGCGATTGGTCAAACAATTCATGACACAAAAAGTGTCAAATCTGCTTGACCCAAGGCTATTTGCATATCGGCCATATAGAGGAGTGGAGGATGCTACCACTGCTCTCCTTACAGTTGTATGCAAACATTTGGCAACTCCTTGACAAACAGCAAGATTTTTTTTTAATTGAAAAGATGCAAAGACGTTCTCTGTAGAATATGGAAAAAAGGACAACATTACCAGCAACCATTAATGCAGTTACACCTTATTTTAGAAATTGAACCAAAAAAAACAAAAAAACCCAAAACACATTTGTGGCATGTGCAAGGGTCTGGGACCCTACACACACATGCTTAACAGTTGGGAAGGTGTTCTTTTCATGAAATACTGCTCCTTTTTTCTCCTTTTTCTAATTTACCATTACTAAATGTGACCAAAAAGTTCTATTTTAACTTCATCACTCCACAGCACTTGCTTCCAAAACACGTTAGGCTTCTGTAGATGTTCCATTGCATACTTTTAACATTGCATTTTATGATGAGGAAGAAGGTAAGGTTTTCTCCTACAGACTCTTCCCTGAAGGTCTTCTTTGTGCAAGTATGCCTGCACAGTGGAACGATGCACCACCACTACTGACTTGTCTTCCTGCAGGTTTTTTGGAGTCAAATGGGGGTTTTGATTTTTCATTCTGTACAGTTTACAAGCAGTTCTCTCCGAGAGTTCCCTTAGTCTTCCAGATCTTATCTTAACCTCCACAGTTCCCTTCAGCAGCCATCTCTTAATCATATTTTGCAGTGTGGTAATTGCAAGTTGAGAATGCATCACTATCTTCTTGTAGCCTTTTCCTGCAACTTTCATTTTCAGAGTCTAATGCTACATTCATATGGAATCCAGCAGGCTTTAAATAGCAGATAGCAAGAATACACCTCCTGGTCGGCATGGGAAACAACAGTCTGATGGCAAGACCAAAAAACTAAGCCATGTGTTACTATGGTGATGTCTTGTTTACAAAGAAGAAAATAAAATCTATGAAATTTCTCTGTGTGTATTATTTCATATAAATATTTCAGTATTGCATTTGGATGTAAAATAAAGCTCTCTCTTAATTTTAAGTTTCAAACTTTAAACTACTTTTAAGTTAAATTTAACTTAAATAAACTTAAATTAAGGTTTTTCCAAAACGTGCATACAACTGCTGCATCAAAATGATCAGCTTCTCATTGATAATGTCAGCCTAAATGAGGTGCTTGAGGGTATACATAACATCCGGTTGTAAATTGCCATCGAAAAGGATGTAGAAAATTTAAAAATTTGTTCAATAAGCGGCACACTGGTGCAGTGGTTAGCACTGTCGCCTCAAAGCAAGAAGGTCCTGGGTTCGATTCCGGGTCAGGGCATTTCTGTGCGGCGTTTGCATGTGTTTGAGTTTGCATGTTCTCCCTGTGTCTGCGTGGGTTCTCTCCAGGTACTCTGGCTTCCTCCCACAATCCAAAAACATGCAAAACTGGGGGTTAGGTTAATTGGTCACTCTAAATTGCACGTAGGTGTGAATGTGAGTGTGGATGGTTGTCCAGGTTGTCGATAGGCTCAAACCCCCCCGCAACCCCTAACAGAATAAGTGATTAAAAAAAAAAATGCATGGCTGGATGTTAGTTCAACAGCATTACTGTCGCCCGTATTTTCTGCATGCCATCCTAATTTTACCGTCCTGCTCTCATCCACTAAAATGACACAGTTCGCTGTCTGCCGGATTTCATGTAAATGCAGCATTACACAGCTGCTTAGAGGAACCCGTGGTTACTGAAAGGGTTGGGTATCAAAAGCTAGTTCCAAAATTTTGATTCCATTTGAATCATTAACAGATTTTAATTTTGGTTCTGCAAACAGATTCTTAAATAAACTTTGCACACGACACAAGTCTGGGAGCTCAGAGCTAGAGCTGTGTACCATCATGAATTGTGACGCTCCAAAGTATGACTCAATTTTGTTGAAGAGATGTTGAGTCTGATTTGTCACAGTGCAACAACTTTCACAAATGTATTCCATGCAGGGGAGGGTGCACTACAAACGTGGCAAAATAACTTCGCCAGGTGCACGCTTTAACAATCAATGAGTGCATGGTGTTTGATGTTTTGAGCTGGCTTCTCCCTTCTTCCATCATCCTTGCAGCTCAGCTATCAGCCAGCACCTACACTAAGTAGGGGTAGGTGATATATCTAATATTCTTGATGTACTTGTGGATTGTTCTACAAGATACAGTAAATGACTATATTGCGACCATCGAGTACAAATTGTGACGTGAATGTCTCAAGCCGTCTGCATTAAATGCACTTTGGAGATTTGCTTCTCTCGGTCTCTCCTGATGCACACTCACAGCAGAAATCTCGCTCCCTTGTCCGTCAAGTAAGCTCTCCTTTGCACACGCGCATTTTTGTTTCCGGAGGAGCGGAGGGAGGAGAGCCCAAGAGAGTGCAAAAAATGGCACAACACCTGCTGGGACAACCCAAGAATACAACTCTCATAGCCTGTGTGTTTAATCCGACCCACGGGTCGGGCCACAGGACTTCAATTAACGGGACTGGGAAGCTAGCCAGATAATTACAGATAACGAGTTGGCTCTGGTTTATGTCTGTGTGTGTAGGCGGGGGGGGTTCAAAAGTGGCCCTGTGCAGGACTGTGACTATCATGTGTCAGTGGTATGTGTTTGAATTACTATATGGGCTTACATAATGCCATTATTTATTTCAATTTGTTAAAAGCTTCTGTGTGGAAGGAAAATTACTTTGTTTGAAATAAATTGTTAAAATTATTAATAAATTAAACTTGATTGCATTTTCCTCCCATTGGCACGCAAAAATATAAAAAAACAAAAAAACACAATAATGCAGACAAATGTTGCAGGGACAAGTGGAATCATCACACTGGTGTCATCGTATACATAAAATTGTTTAATTGCACATTTATTAAGAACTTTAGTGGAGACTTTGATGATATAGCCTAAAAATATTGCAATATTATTTATAGGCCATATTGCCAAGCCCTAACACAAAGTCATCCATTTATAGCTTGTTTAAATACACAAGCAGTAGTGCTGCTGGGCAAACACTTTTAATGTATTTACTAGAATTTACTGTATTGCACAGCAGATTTTTTCAATATTATGACCCAACCCAATTACATAGAATTAGGCAAAAGAGGATCCAAATTCAAAACTTTGTCAATGAAAATGTATGTATTCTAATGTTACCCTGACATGTATTACATATATTTTATATATACCATATGAAGTCAACATAATAAAAAGAAAAAATGTGCTTTCACAGGACAGTGACTATAGTGGATTCCACCACTTTTCTTGCACCTTACACTACCTTAAATTATGTGGTATCTTGACAGTTTGACAGTGAAGGACCTGCTACGATTGATTGTGAGCTGTAGTTTTCCTGTTATACACATCAACTTCTTTGGCAGTCACTCCTCCTCGTGAGATATTCTTCAGTGGTTAGAGAGAGCATGTGCAACAATAAAAACATGCATCATTCTATAACAAAAATAGTCCTTGATTGTCAACCTCTAGAACAACTGACGTCCTGCTGTAAAGCAATGCTCTGTGAGATAGGTGTGTGTTACCTTGTATATGAGTCTGTAGGCCAAATGGAAGAGGGCCACTACTCGACCCCAGCTAATGCCATCAACGAAGATGTTCCTAGCCACCTTCATGAAGATTTCCTGAGCACAATTTCTTTGAAGCTGGTTGATCAGTCTGAGGAATAAATAGACAGATTCACATGTACTAATCTCTAACAAGGGGGCACAATATATCTTTGTTATCCATCAGGTTATACATTTATCTCACTAAACATAAAAGACAGTACAAACATAGACAAGAACCCTTTACACATAGAGATTGTGCCAGATTACTTCAATGTTTTGTTAATTTACAATGTATAAAAACTAAAGAAATGCGCCTAATTGTGTGAAATTAGATAGTAAACTGGCGGTCTGCAATCAAGAAGACTGATATGTAAAATAGCAACATCCGTATCAAGTGTATCATTTACATGCATGACGAAGAGTGCTTTCTAACAATGGAAAAAATTGGCAATAACAATCATTTGTCATTTGCACAATAGTACATAGTTAGTTAATCTTATGGTATCCTCCAAATTTGCAGAAATTTTCAGCTGCTCCTCCTTAATGTAGCTGCTAATTGCTGCTCTCCTTGTTGTGGGATACATACATAATATGTTAGCAAAACGTTACACTCGTGTTCCATCCTGATTCAGCACTGTACTTTCAACCTGGTGTCTCAGAAAAAAACATCATGTTTGTTTTTGTCAGATGTCAATTTTGAAATTTGCCCACAGAATCATTTGCCTTAGGACTGTCATTTCCTTTGTCACTTTTTGTGTTTTTTGTGAACAACATAGCCTAGAGACAAAATGGGTTTTCTCCAGGGGAATGATCATTTGGTGTGTGAACCCTTAACCCTCATAAGCTGGTTAAGTATTTTGAATAAAAAAAAATACTGTATGACTCATGATCACAAGATGTTACGTTGTGTGAACTGCACAGCAATTGGTGCAACAGGCTGTGTTAAAAGGGGGTAAGGTCACTGTGAACATTTATACAATTAATGACTAATTTGTTACTTTGTAGAGTTCAAAATATTGTAAAAAATACATTTTTAGCTATTGGAACTAGCTGCATGGATCCTCCTCACTTTCTACCCTGTTCTGACAAACGCTGGATTAGATAATTTTAGGCTTGTTTACATGTTATTGAAACAATTGTACAAAATTTATTTGGAATCATACATGTACAACCTAAGTTCCAAAAATCTGGGTCACTGTGTAAAATATAAGTAGAAACAGAATGTGATGATTTGTAAAACTTTAAAACCTTGCATTTCATTGAGAAAAAGACAAAGGTAACATATGAAATATTGAAACTGAGAAATGTCATGTTTTGAAATTGAGATCCTCATTTAGAATTTGATACCAGCAACACGTTCAAAAAGTTGGGACAAGGTCATCTTTCTACTCTGTTGCATCACCTCTCTTTTTTGATAGCATGTGTTTAAGTGTTTGGGAACTGAGAAGACCAACTTCTACAATTTTGAAAGTGAAATCTTTTATCATTCTTCTTTCAGTAAATGACATGTCAAGACTGCAGACAGGTCAGTTTAGCGCTTGGACTCTTACTCCAGAGCTGTGCAGTTGTAATATGTGCGTGAGCACATTTTGCTCCAAAACATGTACATATCATTAAGAATTAATAATATAATATACGTGCAACCTATGATGCCATTTGGTCTATTTTAGTCCCATACTATCATAGTTTGTGTGCTTTTAACAAGCCTGATGGTCCCTCTTTAGACTGGAGCACATGGGGGCCATGATTTCCAAAAATGATTTCAAATTTAGATTTTCCACTTCTCAATCCACATTAAATGAGGATATTTATGGATGTGGTTTATATGCGGTTTCTTCTTTGCATAGTAGAGTTCTAAGTTGCATTTCTACATACATTGATAAACCAGACTCACAGACAGTGGTTTTTGGAGGTATTCCCTCGCCCAAGCAGTGATGTCCGTAACAGAAACATATCTGTTTTCAATGCAGTGTTGTCTGAGGGCCCAATGATCTTGCCCATCCTATATTGGTTTTCAGCCTGGTCCGTCGAACGTAAAGACATTTCTTAAGATTCTATGAATATTTTAATGTTTTCTTTGGACAAAGAAATAATCAAATTTTCCCAGTTTCACATTAAGAAACAATACTCTTAAATTGCTGCACTATTTGCCATTGCGGTGGTGGTGATTCCCTTCCAATCTTTACTTCAGAAAGACTCAGCCTCTTTGGGGTGATCATTTTATTCCCAATTACGTTACTAACAAGGTACCAGTTAACTTAATTAATTGTGAAATCTTTCACCACTTTTAGCATTTTGTAATTGTTAGGCCCCACAACTGAGTGATCTTCCCAGCCCCCAACTTTTTACAATTTTTAACAACTTGGTGCCAAATACCTCACTGATGGAACCAAGAGCTGCTTTTGGTCACCAGACATCTGGGAAGGGCAAAAGCATACAAAGAGAGTCTCTCTGCCTATACTTCTCTGTCTCTCTCGTCCTACTCTCCTAGGAGCTGGAGCCACAGAGCACCTGCTGAGGACTCAACAAGCTCAAATTTAGCCAGCAGCAGTGACCAGGCCTGCAGGCTTACCAGAGGGAGTTACTGGAGTGTTCAGGACAACTGCTGACTCTGCAAGGAGCAAAGGACAACTGCTGACTCTGCAAGGAGCAAAGGACAACTGCTGACTCTGCAAGGAGCAAAGGAGCAACCCGTTTCCTCCACCACCAGGACTGATCAACAAGAACAGCATTCTCCACGAGAATTCCTCGAAGGAGCCTCAACTTGGGCTCTCCTGCGAACAAGGATCAAGGATCCCCTTTAAAGGACTGGTGTTTTTAATGATGCACAAGAGAGAATTTTGCCTGATGAACTAGCCACTTTTTTTGAAAAGTGTTGTTTGCATTGAATCTAAAATGGGCATTAATTTTGAAAATATATATATATTTGGGTTATTTTCAATGAAATATGGGATACAATGTATTGTAGAATCATCACATGTTGTCTCTGATTACATTTTTCACAGCATTCTTACATTTTTGGAAACAGGGTTGTAGGTAAATATCAGACAGGAAGGTAAAATGCTGTCAAAAATATTGATATAAACTAGTTCAAAAATTTTCAGACTATCACAGAAGCCATTGAGTTTCTTAGGAATGTTAAAGTCACTGTGAGCATTTCTTGAAAACATATTTTAAAATAAATTCCATTGCGTGTCCAAAAGTAAACATAACGGTGTAGAGGTTTTCCACAGTGAATGAATTTTGGCATCAATGGAAAGTGGATCCCTTTTTAGATGTAGTTTAGGACAGATTATTAGGTCTTTTACTTTGCAATAATGATTTCAAGATATCTAATTTGACATCATGTTCAAAGGGTTCTTGTGTGGGCCAGATATGCAGACTCACTGAAGGGGTCTGTTTTCTGTAATACTTTTCATTCATTTGTCAAATCCATAGCTTACTGTTGGAGCTCAGCATTCCTGTTCAACTCCTCTGCAATCTTGAGAAGCTGTTCTACCACCTCTTTGATTTGTGGATCCTGTTGTTCATTTGGCCTTCCTCCAAGATCTTCAGAAGAGACACGTCGAGTAGGCTCCTCTGCATTTATACGTTCAATCACATACCTAGGACATAAAAACAAAATGCAGTAAAAATGAAAAAAAGAATTTCAGTTAACAACATCACATAGTCGTATTCATTGTTAAACCTCTATTGCTGAGGAAAATCTATCTTATGTAACTCTGGCCAAAATGCATGTTACACAGCATATCCTGCCCCAACTTTTCATGATTCGATTGCTGTCTTTGGCCCTCCATTGGAGTAGTATAGATGCGCTTAGCGCACAACTCTCAACTTTAGTATCACTATGACACTGCACAACAGGAAAGCAGTACCCTGTGCCTCAAACTACACCTAACAAATGCCAGTTTACTTAGTTCATATAAAATCAAAATTGGTTAAAACTAGTACAGTAGACCCGACCCAATACCTTTTCCTCCCAGCTCGTCATTTATCAGATTGTCACAGCCCCACGCAGCATATCCAGATACAGAGGGAACCCTTTGGTGGTGCCAACTGATGCGCTTAACCTTGCTTGGACACTCACAACTGACACACTAAGTCATCGCATTAGAGTCATGGGCCTACACACTAGGACACCTGTGGGTCCCTCCCTGATGCGAAAGGGCTCTGTTTCTTTGAGTTTACGTTATAAAGAGCACTCGCGTTTTGTTAATTAGCTACCAGACCAGTAAAAGAAACCTACTTAACCCCTAGTCAAGAGTACCCCTAGATTTCTCAAACTACTTTCTTATATTAACCTGTTTATTTGTATCATTATATTTTGTTGCCCATGTACTGTCCCAATACAAGTTTTAATTCTAAGAGAGACAAATCTGTGTAAAGTTCAAATATAGGCAGGGTTTGAAAACTGATGATGACTTAAGAATCTAAACTCTACTACACCGTTTATTATTTTGATTCATGACTTTGCTGTTGGCATTAAGTGGACACGAGAGGACAGGTTTTACAAGGATCAAACAATCAAATGATTGGATTTACAGGTAAAACTACTGTCCAGTTCTGAAAGTTTCTGCCCATAGTCAACTGCAGCAAATGACTTCAGCAACAATGGTAAATGAACTTGCATTTAAAAAGTGTCTATTGAGTCCTTTTTGATTTGAAGTGCCTTACAACATTTGTCACATTTACCCATTCACACATTCGTAGAGATGCAGTATCATCTAAGTTGGGAGTCAGAAAACTGTTTCTCCAATCAAAGGACGACCCATTCTACCCACCGAGCCACATTTCCCCCTATGGCTTTGGAATGCCGGTGGTAACATTCTACCACTGCTATTCTTTACATTAAAATACAACATTAAATACAATATTTGCTCTACTTATTCAGTATTCAGATCTTGAACTTGAGAACTTGTATCATCCCAAGAAAATGCTTTGCTACTGCAGAAATAAAATTCCCAGCTTCAAATGCAGTGGAGCAAAAAGTAGAACTGCGATATATATATACCACTGAGACATGGAGGAGCAGAAGTACAATATGTGGTATAATATATTTCATATATTACATGTACATGCATAACATCAATTTAAATTGATGATTAATTGCACAATTTTTGTCATTTGCCTCACAATGTATTCAACATGAAGCGATCATGTGATTAAAGTGTAGACATTCAGCTTTAATTCAATGAGTATAGGAGAAATATTGCATTCAAATTTAGAAATTAAATTCATTTTTATACATAATTCATCAATTTTCAGATACTAAAATAATGTGACAAACTAACATATTATGATTATTATTATTATTATGAAAATAAGGATTGTTTGTGAAAATTGGATGAAAACAAAAATGTGTTGGATTCTTGTCAACTAATGTCAAACATACAGCCACACTTGACTGCATAACCAACAGCATCAGAGCAGGCTCCTAATAGGCATGCACTACAAAATGTGTTCCAGCTGCAACAACAGATAGCCTACTACAACTTATCACAGCTGATGTGCAACATATCGTCACACAGCACATCCTGAATGAACTAATTAACCACAGCAGAAGCAACTCCCATTATAGAAGAGAGGGGTCTGACAGACTGAGGCTAACCTAATTTAAAAAGAAGCTCACATCGACAGCCTTTCTGGAATGCAAACAGGTTAATTACCATGTCTGTAGTCTGCAGTTGGATGAAGTCCCACTCGATAGAAAACATAACCAGTGCATTCAAATAACAATAGTCCACCTTGTGCATGCTAACAGCCTCCACTGCCAAACTTCTTTACTTTCTCTGCTCTCACCTAAAGAAATCAGAACCCTTGAGAAGAGAAGAGTTGCATCATTTCCATTTACTCCTCTGGACGATAATTATACAACAATGGTGGACAGTGGACCCAGTAAATAGTTCCAAACACTGGGGACTAGAAGCCTTAATAATATGAAAAATGGGACTTTGGCAGAATGATTTGAAGGGAAAAGGATAAAAACAAGAGAACTCTCATAGTTTCTTTAATTTATACATTTTATTGGAATTACCTACCAATAAAACAATACATTTATTGCAGCCCCACACATTAGTTTTAACTCAATTAGATTTAGTGGAAAATATGGCAATTTTATCAAATAGTGATCTGTGGCACCAGTCAGTGTTGATTACATCTATATAAACTCATGACACTGAAGAATAAAAAGGATAATGTCTGTTTGTAGTTGCCCTTATGGGTTGTTTATAGACAAGTTTGATTAGAATGAACAGAAAACAGTGATACATTGTTTGTCAAATAGCATCAGACAGTTTAAGAACACATTCCCACGTAATCTTGACAGTGAAAATACCCTATACATATTTGCATAATTATTCATTTTTATTTGTAAGCTGGAGCAGTCTAAGTTCAGGTCAAATGTGGAGCTGTTCTTATCTGTGAATCTACTCTTAGTGTGGTGTTAGCTTATTGTTGATTTGTCTTTGACAGTGTGTGTTCCAGCAGTTTACTACTAATATTAGTGCGGATGCTGATTGTCAGCATCCTGTTCTTTATTTTTATTACTCCACTTCACCATCAAAATATTCAGCTATTTGATTTACAATCTTATTCCCTTTTCCCTTGATTGTGTCTTCTGTGGTGCTGTTCTGACCTGTGGAATGTAATACTGTAAATCAATTCATATCTTGTTTACTAGTTCCCATTTTTCGAATTGCCCGTTTCAACACTGACAACAATTCTATCCCTCTAATGACTCTCTCATCTAAAGAAATATAGGATCTGTACAGAGGCAGCCCCTGCCATTGGTCAAAAGTCAGCATTTGTGGGCTGAATAACTTTAGCCCAAATCATGGGGGTGGGACTTGACACACAAGTACAGAGACAGCCAGCTGTGAGTAGTTAAAAGTCAGAGAGCCTGTGGCTACATGAAATTAGCCCAAATCATCAGTAAATGCCAGGGGCAGCACTTGACTCATCGGTTAATTTCACTATGAAAATAAGTCTCTTGACGCGGAGGAGCAGCGGTTCTACTCTGAGCTCCTCCAGGATATCGGAGCTCCTCACCCTATCTCTAAGGATGAGCCCAGCTAACCTATGACGGAAACTCATGTCGGCCGCTTGTATTCGCAATATCATTCTTTCAGTCACTACCCACAGCTCATGATCATAGGTGAGAGTTGGAACATAGACTGACCAGTAAATTGAGAGCTTCGCATTCTGGCTCAGCTTTCTCTTGACCACAACAGATCACATTAGTGTCCACATCACTGCTGATGCAGCCCCAATCCGTCTGTCAATGTTGCGTCCCTTTTCCCCTCACTCGTGAACGAGACCCCAAGATGCTTGAACTCATCCACTTGAGGCAGCAACTCTTCAACGACCCGGAGTAGGCAATCCACTCTTTTCCAGCTGAGAACCATGGCCTCAGATTTAGAGGTGCTAATCCTCATCCCTGCAGCTTCACACTCAGCTGTAAACCGTCAAAGTGCAAGCTGGAGGTCACTGTTCGATGAGGCCAACGGGACCATGTCATCTGCAAAAAGCAGAGAAGGAATCCGGAGGCCATCCAACGTGACTCTCTCCGCCACTTGCCAGCGCTAGAAATTCTGTCCATAAAAATTCTGAACAGAACCGGTGACAAAGGGCAGCCTTGGCGGAGACCAACCCTAACTGGGAACGATTCTGACTTATTGCCAGCAATGAGAACCAAGCTCTGGCTCTGACAATACAGATATTGAATGGGCCGTAACAACAGGCCATCTACCCCATACTCCCGGAGCATCCCCCACAGGACACCTCGAGGGACACGGTCATAACCCTTCTGCAGATCCACAAAACACATGTAGACTGGTTGGGCAAACTCTCATGCCCCCTCCAACTTCCTGTACCCGTGAGGGTACAGAGCTGGTCCAGCATTCCAAGGCCAGAACGAAAACTGAATTGTTCCTCTTGAATCCGAGGTTTGACTAACAGCCGGACTCTCGTCTCTAGCACCCTGGAGTAGACCTTCCCAGGGAGGTTGAGGTGTGTGATCCCCCTCTAGTTGGAACACATCCTCTGGTCCCCCTTCTTAAAAAAGGGAACCACCACCCCGGTCTGCCACTCCAAAGGCACTGTCCCCAATTTCCATGCAATGTTGCAGAGGCGTGACATCCAGAGTATTGAGGAACTTAGGGCGAATGTCATCCACCCCTGGAGCACTGTGGAATTGTTTAACAGCCTCAGCGACTAAGACACCAGTGATGAGAGAGCCCATCCCAGGGTCCTCTGGCTCTGCTCAATGGAATGGGTGTTGGTGGAATTGAGGAGATCTTCAAAGTATTCCTTCCACAGTCCGACTACACACTCAGTTGAGGTCAGCAGCACCCCTCCTAAGCCTGAAAACTGTGTAGAAAGGGTGCCAAAGGGTCACCAGACTTTTGCCAGAATTTCTTCAGCGCCAACTGGGAGTCTTGTTCCATAGCCTTACCAAACACACCTGGGTTTTAGCTTCCTCAACCACTTGAGGCGTAGATGGCTTGGCCTGCCAGTAGCTGTCTGCTGCTTCAGGAGTTCCACATGCCAGCCATGCCTTGTAGGTCTACTTCTTCCGCCACAACTACCACAGCTTCAAACAACCGCCTATAGATTTCATGAACTGCACTGATTACTTCTACTTTTTATTGACACTTCGACAAAGGAAAACATTTGCCAACTACACAGGCTGAATATAACCCGCCGATAAGACTTATCAAGTTTATTTGTGCATTGTAAACAGCCGACATACAAAGTATGCAAACATGGAAGAGGTCCATACATTGCATTGTGCATGATGGCTTAATATGTGCAAGACTGGGTGAGTCAGGGGATTATAATTTGCAACAATGAACATCTTGACTGACTGTCCTGTAGCTTCTTCAAGAGGGGAAGGGTTCAAAGAGACTTTGTCCATGGTGGTGCTGGACATGAGGGTGAAGGCTTAAGGCTTGTACATCAGGTGTCTGTCAGTCCTTGGGTTGACCTGCATCTTCAAAAGTCAAGACAATGACAACCATTCATCATTTTGACGAATCACATTATTCGCGCGATGTAATTTGTAATACATCCCCATTTACACAACACATAAACCATGTTATGAACTACATACCAAAACCTGTTCTAAGTTGTTTTTCAGCAAGTCTTTGGGGGTCATCTTGGCACTGGGTCCTCCTTTTTGGCATCCAGGAGGCCTCATTTCCAAATGAGTCATGTTCAGTGGTATTGAAGCTTTTCATAGCTGAAAAAAAATGTTCAACTATGAAATTTCATCTTGTTTCTTTTAGGCACGGCCTATATTTCATACCTAAATAAAATGCATTCATACCACAGCCATTCCTATAATATATTGAGAGAATGTGGACATAAACTAGAAAAACATACAGCCCCTGTCAGAGCCTGTGGTAACCTTTACCCGTTCTCTGAATGTAACTCTACAATGCTTGTCGCTAGCTATTCTTAGCTAACATTACTTTTCACCATGGTCCATTTACCTGTAAAGATACTGCTTCAAAAGTACTCAATAATAATGTGATGACATTGATCAGACATAGTAATAACAGAACAATCATCGCACAGTAGTTAGAAGTCCCCTTTCAAGATCATCAGGGCTGCCGGCCTACTCAGGCCCTGCTGAGGCATTAGGCCACAGGTTGCATTGTAATCCTCAAACGCACATTAGTTTACCTGACTGCTCTGTTGAGATTAGCATTTTGAATGAAGATAGAACAAAGAAAGAGGTATTGTAAATAGATGCTTTGATGAGGTTCACAAAATCAAATGTAAAATAATGTATGTTTGTTTTCGATGTTGCATAACATTACATCAGAGCAACAATAAACTAATCTACCCACAACCAATATCTCCTGCTAGCATAGCTGAATCCAACAAAGATTCATGATATGCTACAGTAAGACAACTAGCAATTACAACATTTGCATAAGAATTTCATTATACGGAGAAGAAATGCAGTAGTTTGGTAGCATGGTTAAATGAATTTAGCATGAATCCCTGCCAAGAATTGCATCCCTTGGATTTGATTTATTTCAGCAAGGGGGATGAAGCTGCGGTGCCATGACGGGTCTTCTTACCCTACAACGACAGCTGGGCCTTCCATGCATTCATCCAATAACTTTCCAAAAAAGGCAGCTCAGGTCTTTGCCCCTAATGTTGTAATAACTAACTCTTTAGGAGGGATGCAATTCTCAGCAGGCAGGTATATTTTGGTAAAACATTGATCACTACTGAAAATAGACATGTTACTTACATCAAATAGGAGAGGAGCCAGCTCTGAGTCAAGTTAGAGTCCTTTAGCATCATAGGTCCCTCCATCTTGAAACGCTATACCAATGTTGTCTCTGGTCTTCGGCTCTCTTTTTCTGAAGCCTTCTTAGCCAATGATCGCATTTTCTTTGGTTGAAGAGATGTTGAAATGTTCACTGAAAGCTGCACTCTATGTTCAGACTCTGTTAGCGGTTACTTATAAATGGAGGGAGAGGCGAGCAGTAAACAGGGTCCCCTCCTGTCACAAGCACATCACATGCACAAGCGGCCTGGCTCAGATATCAACAAACACAGGGGGAGTGTGGCTGCACCCTGTGGTAAGGATACCATTACTCCATTATATAACTGTGTAGCAAACAGTTGTTGAATGCTATATTAAAGTTACAAATCTTGCATATGGTACTTTTTAAGTTTGTGCGAAACACTTAATATATGGGGAGAGCCCAACCTCTCTCCTCGCTACACCCATCTTCTGTGACAGCAGCTATGCAGTAATGAATGTTGTTAGTAATTTTGCCGAGATCCCTCTCCAAAACTGCAAATTTCAACCGCCTTGGCTATGTTAAGTCCAGTGTGTGACTTAAAAAAAAGCCGGGTCATTATTTCTCAATTGCCGGTCAGAAGAAAAGCTGACATTATTGACATTATCGACATTACTTGAAATGGGAAACCCAAAGTGTTGCCACTTCATCTGTAAAACTTGACTGGCATCAACAATTTGCAGTTTACTTTAGCTGTGTTAACCCACCACTGTTACTGGGTACTGTCCTGTGCGCAGACCTACGGGAAGGTGAAAGGAGTCTGTGTCTCCTTGGGCAGTATAATTGCACTCTGCTGACAGTTTAATGTAGTTATACACTGAATCTTCGAATAATCCCTGTGTTAAATCTGTAAGATTTAGAGGCAAAATAACCATGTGACATCTCAGTAGATATTGCCGCATACCAACGATATTATTGTGAAATTTTTTTATTGTGATATTCAAAAAAATTGTTACATCCCAATTCATTAAATGTAAACTAAAATGTTAGTAAGCACTTAATTGTGCTCATTTTAATTGTGATGATTATGGCCAACAGCTGTAATAAAAACATATTCCAAAAATATTAGAATATTTCAGCCATAATCCTCAAAATTAAAGCATAAAAGGGTTTTAAATGTTTCACTTTATGTGTACTGAGTGAATTAAATTAAGAAAAATATGAACTTTTCCTTGAATTTTTTGAGATAAACTAGTATATCAGAAAGACATTAGGTCAAGTTTCTGTAAATGTGATAAAAGTTAGGTCTTTCTTGTCTTGGCCTTAAAAATGTCACACAACATCATCTCAATCAACTCATTGCAATTCATTGTGTATTTCTAGTTCACTATGTCAAGCAGGTATTGACAGGCTTTTATTACTATTAGTAGTAGTAGTATGGAGACTTACCCTCTGAGGACCACTGCTCCTTGTTCCAGAATGGGATCATCGATGACATCTGGTGAATTGACAACAATTTTATACTCAGTTATTTCAATTACTGACACTAATTTCTATGTATAGAAACAATGTTTCAAATTTCTTGAAAAAACATTTAAACTTTGATAAGTTCTTCTTTAATAAACTACCTTTTTTAATATTTATGTGATAACAAGAAAGTTTAATAATACATAGTAACAAAAAACATGAGATGAGAACAACTTGTGTTTCTTGCCAAAATCAAACAATTTAGTTTATAGTGATAACAAGAAAAACATAATAAAATTCCTATTTAGTTTTAGAACATAAATTGGAGCTGGTGACAACATTGTTATTTAGTATAAACTGAACTAAACCGTAAAGTGATTGGTATGGTAAGATGGTAGTGGCTAATCAACTGGACATTGTGGTGGTTGCAAAACAGGCAGTAGTGGTAGATGTTATAATCCCAAATGATAGCAACATCCAGAAGAAGGAACATGAAGCTTAAAAATACCAAGGGCTAAAAGAGGAGCAGGAAAGGATATGGGAAGTCGGTGTTGTGACCTCCATACTGGGAGAGTGACTCCAGTATATTCCAGGAACATCTGAGATCATCTAAAAGAGCATAATCCTAGAAACAAGATTCCTAGGATTATGCTCTTCTAGACGGAGATGTCAGATGTTCCTGGACCTATGCTAAGTGAAAAGCTTATATTTTTTCTTTGCTTCATCACAAATATTCAGACATGGTAACAGAAACAAGGTCACTGACACTGGGAGAATATTCGCTAAGGCCTTACCTAGCCATAGAGTCTTAGATCATATATTTTATGCATGATCTGAATGGCTCAGAATAGCTCAGCTACTATCAGGTCCATATTATAGATATAATAGTTCTTGATTTTTTGGGGGTATATCTTTTTGGGCAAAACTGACCTCCAGTACCCAATGGCTTAACAGGCTAAAATATTTAGCCTACACCTGAACACAACATAATTACTGATTTAAAAATTGGTGCTACTATAGTATGTTAAAATAGCCAGAAGTTTTTGGAGACTGTGATATGTGGTAATGGAACAGAGAATGGAAATACATGCAATACAATGCATGTTTGTGCCGTTCTAGATTGTAATATTCTTAGTTGTATTGTGTTTTTGAAGCGTTTTTATAAAATGTTAAAACAATAATACTGTACTGAATACAAGCAATTCAGGGAATGCTCACATGAATTTTAGGATTAAATTATTATTCATATGTGTACCTACGTGAGGAGGTTTTCCCTGTCATGGTCACGATCTGTTTCCCATTTTTGCCACCACAGTAAAAATGAACAGAATACGCCACTGTGACGTTACAAGAGTGTCATCCTGGGGGGCAAGATTACAGGCATAATACCTGTCTTCCTTTACGATAACAATGTGATGTTGCCTTGAATCTAAACTCTAATTCTAATATCCGGTGGGAATTTAAATCGCTTACACTTTTTTTTAATCTTACGGGAAAAGTTGACACCGCTTCACATACCTTCCTCACCCGCTGCGCCCTGAGACTCTCGACCCTCTGTATTCTCCTCTCGTCTGCTAGCCATAAGTTCAAACTCTGTCGGTTCGGAGCGAGAAAGAAGGAATTTGAAGCTTCTTTTTTAACATTTAGCAAAATTCCAAACCAATTCAAGTCATTCGCTGTGTCGAGGCCCTTCTGTGAAAAGTTGTTGCCGTCCATACAAAAAACAAGGAAGTGAAACAGAAACGTAGAGAATCTGCCACCTGGCGATGCAGTGGCATTTAACCTCAATGTGAGTAACCAAGATGTGCTAGAATGCTAACGAAGATTGCTGTCAAGAAGCAGGCAGCTTTGGCCTGGAGAGCAGTGTTGTAAAAAAAAAAAAAAAAGTATTTGATAAACACTCTTCAGTAGAAGTACAGGAAAAGTACTTGACTTGGGCGAAGTGTTTTTTCGGTGGGGCACATTCAACTGGGGACTAGTATTCAACATTTTTAGTTTCACATAAAGTGCAGTAAATAGCACGCAACCACAAAATACCTTTAAATGTTGTTGGTTTTTTTTCCCAGTAACACTATTCCATTTACATTTGTTTATTTCAGTAAAGTAACTTTCAATTGTATTAAAGGTGTCTTATGGAACTTCGGGAGATCGGTGTCAATGGAATGATGAAGATGAATAAAGGAATCCATATTGCTAACTTATCTCTATTTTTTCATCTACATCATTTGATTTTGTCGTAAAATCATAAATACAACACAATAATTGAGTGTCCTCACATCACTGGTGGGCATAATCTTACTCATCAACTCTTAGTAACTGTCAAACTAAACACATATTTGTGAAACAGTTTAGACCAAAATCAACACTTTCAAGTGAACAATAAAGCTCTTTTTCACAATCAGACAAAAATTAACAAGCACTATTTCTTACTTTTATTCGACCCTTTAGGGTGTCAGTCCAATCTGAGGTAATTGGGTGATTGTGTCATGCTCTGTTATTTTTCTAAATTTCAGCAACATCAAACAATGATTCCAAAGTGTTTCATATTTTCATTGTCTGCACAAACTCAGCTACAATAATATGAAAACAGTATGTATGTCATGTTTGTATTTGTTTCTTAAATCAACAGAAAGCATAGACATTGTGAAAAATAGTGCTGAACATAAGCAGAAATAACAGTAAAAACACACTAAGACATTGTGATGAATTGTATTGGTGAACCAAAGTGGTTACATATGGCCTTTGCTATGTAAAAATTACAAATTGATCCATTCATCTTATTGAGATTGAACAAATAGTGTCTCTAAAGTTATTCATGTAGGTATTGCTTGTCTTGAACCAAATGATGATGGTCTGTCTATGTTGAATATGCATAGTTGTTCACATCTAACCCCTTCCCAATGGCCTGACACAGCTTTACTTCCAGTATGTGATGTTAATGAATTTACACCAATATCAGAGTATGACACAATCACCTCATCACCTCAGATTTGCCTTATTTCCTATTTTACTTATACTGTACTAGTGGCTCTCCTCTGATCAGAGTGCAGCAACCGCACTCCGTGTACAAAATCAGCTGACGGACTTTTCCTGTTTCTATGATGCTTTGCAGAGAAATGTCCTGCTTACAGTTCTTCATCACTGTCAAATGTCGGCGTCTTCTTGATTCGACGTGTCGCTCACAAAATTTTAAAGATTAGTTTAGGATTTAAGGATTTTATCAATAGTTGCTAGTTTGATGAAATCTTGCTGAACAGGTGATGCCGCAATTAAGGTTTTGTTGGAGAATCTAATATTGAATTTACAGTTCTAACTTTAAAATTATTATTGTTCATTTCAATGATTCAAGCTGTTCATGGACATAGTCAGCTGGAGTTCTACACTTGCTCCCCTCTCTGTAGATCCACCCCTGCCTTTCTTCATAATAAATGGAGAGACAGTCGATTGATCCTGAGCGAAAACACATATTCCAGATAACCCTGATGTTTAAAGATTGTCAACTCGATTCAGATTTTAAATTGTGACAAGTAATGAGATGTGCAATATTAATTTAGTGGGGGTAAGAATATTACTTTTGTTAGAAAAATTTGGTAAAGTAAAAGTTCACCCTATAAAGGCTGACAAAGTTGGAAAGTCAGGAAGTTGTTGAGAAAATGCTCTGCTTGTTTACTCATATTTTTTTTTTCAATTTTCACCGTTAGGGGAGCCTTTGAGTCCTGTTTAAAAGTCACATTTGCTTAAGTATAGAGTGCTCTGTTATTTAATCCACTGTAGCATTTTTATCTATAGTGTATTGTTTTTACTTTTATTTTTTTCCCACTGTTAAGTCCTTTGGAAACTTGTTTAAAATGTGCAGTACAGACCAGTACAAATTTATTATCATAAGTAGTAGTAGTTTATGGTAAAAGCGTTCAAACAATGAGTGTACCGTTGGCAGGATTAACGCCTGTCACGTTCTAAAGTCTTTCCTGAAGAGAGGGTTCCACAAGCAGAATACACACAGTGCATGGAACTTCATCGTACCTGAAGTTAGGATATACATTATTATATTGGCTCCAAAATATTGAACAAATCACCAAACAAATTATAGTTCTGGAATATGTAGTCTTTAATGAATTACATGCAGGCAAATGTCAGTATTGAGTGTGACCTCCCTTGGCACAAAGCAAATCTTGAACTCTTTTGGGGAGACTGTCCAGGAGATTTTTGAAGTAATGTTCTGGTATATTATACCAGGCTTCTTTCAGCACTTCGCAGAGTTCTTCTTTAGGTTTAGGCCTTCTTTTATATCTTTCTCTGCCCAGTTGATCCCATACTGCCTCTATTATATTCAGGTCTGGACTCTGGGAAGGCCAATCAATGGCTATCAGTTTTGCATCAGCAGTTTTTTTTCTCCAAATAGGATTTTACTGCATTATCAGTGTGCTTAGGATCATTATCATGCTGAAAAATAAAACCATTCCCGATCAGGCACTTTCCAGAAGGAATTGCATGATGAATTAAAATCTGCCTGTACTTCTCAGCATTCATGATCCCATCAATTCGAACAATACTGCCAACACCAATGGCGGAAATGCAGCCCCAAACCAGGACAGACTCTCCACCGTGTTTCACTGAAGGCCGCAAGCATTCATTCCTCCATCTTTCTCCAACTCTTCTTCTCACATATTGTCTGCAATTGGACCCGACAATTTCAAACATTGATTCGTCACTCCATAGTACTCTTTTCAACTTATCTTCTTTCAAATCCTTGTGAGCTTTACCATATCTTAGCCTTTTCATCCTGTTCCCCTTCCAGAGAAGCAGTTTCTTGGCTGCTACCCTTCCACAAAAACCATTTCTGATCAAGCTTCTTCGGACTGTAGTTGTGTCAACTTGGCATCCTAATGAAGCTACCAGATCCTGAGTCAGCTTCTTGCTAGACTTCCCCTGGTCTCTCAAAGAAAAAACTCTGAGAAACTTATCATCAGATCAAGAATTTTTTTTAACCTTTCCAGTCCTTGTTTTGTCCTTGACCTCTCCTGATTCTTTACATTTCTTTATAAGAGCGTTAAAACCACATCCACATATTCAGTTTGTTTGCTAATTTCCCTTTGAAAATGACTTTGCTGATGCAAAATTCAGATTTTATGTCTGTCAAATTCTGAGATCTTTGGCATTTTGAATGGATGTGATTGAATGTCAATCTTATAAATATTAGCAAGCTTCCACAGGGTTACACTCATGCAAGATGTGTATGCAAGGCTCAAGTATATCTTGCACAATCCTCCTTTTTCACAGGACAAATACAGGAATCTGTCTTTTAAAACTGCATGCACAGTTTCTGTAGTTTTTCCTGGTTGTATTCTACTTAAGAGACTGAGAAATAATTACACATGGTCGTTACAGCATTGCTAAAACAACAGATCTAATGGTGGCCTAATACTTTTGCACAGTACTGTATATATACATACATATAGTGTATATACAGTATATATATTCTAGCCTCACTGTGCCTGACTCATGGGTTAATGTACCAGTTGCAGTAAGGCTTTTCTCTTCACTGTGGTTTTGTGGATTTCCACCAGGGGTCAGGTTTACCCTTATCATCAAAACTATCAACGCTATACTGAGTTAACTGACTAAATTGACTGAGTTTTGGAATTAGTCTGTTGGGGCTTCATGCCCGTTGCCCACTACTACCACTACCTTAATCATTAAGAAATAAAACCATGTGTCTAATATTCCATTGGTATGTCACAAAACCCTTGTAGCATGCCTGTCACGGACTGGAGAACTCTGAGGGTGTCCTGTGGTACTTGACACTGGGTCATTGATAATGGATCCTTTTGGTCCTTTTGGGTGGGAGTGCAGCTTGTGTTGTCTCACGCCTCATAAATGTTCAATTGAATCTGGTACTGAGTAGTTTGGAAGTCTTGGGCTTGTCATATTCCTCAAGCATCCCTGAATAGTACATGTGGTTTGTGGGGACACATTATTCATGAGCACATATGACACACATGAACAAAATATGGACCAAGGGCTAAAACTGGCCTTGACCATCTGGAACATCTAAATCTGACCTGCAACTTTCTCAGTGTGAAATAAATTATTCTTAAAGAATTTCTTAAGGGCAGAATTATGTTGATGAATTTGGAGGTGAAAGACTTTAGTAAGGACGTATTCATACTAGACCAGGTGGCCATCTTCCATGCCCCAGCATGCTGGCCCTTCTCTCCAGTCCCCACACAGCCTGTGCTTACTTTTCATTTATTGTTCCAGACCTGAGCAGACTTACATCGTCACCATGCAACGCTTCTGAGTTGACCATTTGTCTTCAGGAAAAATGCTCTTGTACAACACAAAAGAAGGCATACTGTTATCTGATTTTGCTCAAACATGGTTGTCAATCATAGATTATGTGTGCTATTCCCCAGTCCACCAGAAACATGTAACATTCCAGGGTAAGAAGTGATCACACTAAATCATACAAACTGGATCAAATGTACTCAGGCATGGTATGGATCACCTATTGTGAGTACACTCTTTGCATTGTTATATAATTCAATTCCAACAGAACTGGCATTGTTTACATTAAGTTGGACTGAAGGCCCAAATTTGATTCTTGCTTACTTGCCTAAAGTGACGAGTTGCATTACTGGTTGTGATTATCGGGACATGAGTAAGAACAAATGCTTCAAGAAGGAGACACATTTTAACCAAGAGGGGACATCAGTTAAATACAATAAAAGTATTTCCTCAGAACTGTCTCTTCAAAGGGACATACCAAAAGAGTAGAGTATGTGTTGTTAAGAATCCTTGACCAAAGCTGGTGTCATAGAAATTTTCCAATAGAGCAAGCCTTTCTCTGGTGGTGAATTTTTGAATGACTGTTTTAGAGAATATTATGCCTTCACAACAAAATCTGAAAACATCTCACATACTCACTTCAGCCAAGTCAATTTGGTCCCGCTTGGCTTACGACATGTTAAATGCAGAGCTCAAATTTAACAACCTTTGTTTTGTATATTATTGATTGTATGTATGTGGCAATAAACTTTATTTAATTTATATTTGGAAAAAGCAAAGCCTTTTTAGTAATACAGTAGGTGGAGCAGTGTAATGTGTTGTTTTGACGATCTCTTTCCCGTCACCACACCCATCCACCCTCACTACCTGCACTACACAACTAAAACTTGTTTGTCAGGTTCAGCCATGTCTCAGTGAACTGACTCAATAAAGCGTATGATCCTGTCGTGCTGGTAATTTTCCAGTTACGCAGAGATACAAAAACAAATTGTGAGGATCAACAATTCAGGTGACCACCTTTAAGGTTTAATACCCCCACCTGAGGTTAAAAACTGGGAACTCCCCACAAAATGTTTAGAACTGAAAAAGCCTTTTAGATGAGAGGTGAAATGTTATTAAAACCACAAAGTCCAGATGCTTTCCACTAAAGGACTTAAGACTATACTATAGGTAGAATTATTTTCATCCTGTTCAATTATCAGATCCAAAATTCATCAATATTCATTATTTTTCAGTTTTATATATATATATCCACGATTGAAAGAGCCATTACGGCTTGGACGTCGCATGGGTCAGCAAAGTCCACAACAGGTGTTGAGGAACCAGGGAAACCTGATGATTCATGGAGTAGGAATGACAATGTGGGATTAATGGAGTGCTACTATACCAGCAACCCCAGTCAGAGGGGTTACATGCAGCGGATGTGGGACCTATGGATGCTTCGAAACCATACATCCAAGCTAACGAAGAAGCAGCTCGTAACCCAGTGTTCCAATGTTAGCAATCGATAATTACTATCCCAGGACGACAGGTCAGTGGGGAGATTTCATCACCCCCGCCAAACTCAGAGATTGGGTTCCAATTAGAAGCCCGGAAGACATTAGCACAAGGGCAGCTGACGTGAGAAAGAAAATAATGGCTAACATGAATACCTAACATGAATAGGAAGTGGCTGATATCAAGAAAACATACCAGTGGCTGGAAAAGGCTGGTCTCAGGAACAGTACAGAGGCACTGATCATGGAAGCACAAGAACAGGTCTTGGACACAAGAACGATACAAGCCGGGGTTTACCACACCAGACAGGTCCCCAGGTGCAGACTGTGCAAAGATACCCCAAAGATTTTTTTATACTTAGTTACATCCTATCACCGGTAGTAGTCTCACTTGAAGTATATTAGTTGACAGCAGTTCTGATTGTGTTTCACGCTTATAATTAATGTATCATCATAATTTATGAAGCAAATTTCAACAAGATGTAGAGTGACACCTGTTGTAAACCAATAAATCCGCAGATTAATCCATGTGGATATACCTGCTGATCCTGCCATGCTTTCACTGCTGACAGCAGTTCTTGTAGTTCTAGTAAGCTATGAGTGATGATTCATTTTGAAACACGCACACATACTCAATCATATAAATCACTGGTTATTAGCTTGGAGTAATTACTTTCTGGGTATTAAATCTGACATACTGGATTAATGTTTAATTTTTTCATACTGTTGAAGCTACATGAATTCACTATAAAGTCATTCTAACCTGATCCCATTTTTTTGTGTTTTTTTTAAAAATAGAATTTTATGAGAAAACAAACTCTCTCTCTCTCACAAACACACAAAGCTGCATGATTTGGCCTATCACTTCACTATCTTCATTAGACTGTGAGAAAATGCCCTCAGTTTCACTTTTGGCTATGTAGGGGTCCAAACTGACAGACTGTTTTAATTTCAGCCTTGTCATGACAGGAAGTGTGTGTATAGGCATCTGAGCGAGAAAGAGAGAGAGAGAGAGACTTTGTGTGTTTGCGTGTGTGTGTGTGTGTGTGTTTAGAGGAGTGGGGGGACAAAAGGAAGTGGGGATAATAGTGCATGGGAATCATTTAATGAAGTTATTTTTGCTGGGTATGCTGGTGTGAGGAGGGCAGTTTGACCTATGTCATGTTCACACTAAAGCTAATTATGTCAGCCAGGACTTATCTTAGGGTCACAAGCAGTCTATTATGGATGTTCCTCAGCCTTTTGCAAAAAACTTTATTTCTTCAATTAATTTTTCAACAAAATAAATTAAATGATACATATAGAATGAAAGCAGAGGAAGCATTTGTAAGGTCAAGAACAAAATGGCTGGAGGAAGGGGGACAAAACACAAACAAAAAAATCTTGTAGTAAAACCAATTTTATTTTAAAACATAATCAATGGCGTTATTTTTGAAGATCCCCTGGATATAGTTAATGATTGCTCCACATTTTATAGTAATTTATATATGTCACAGTATAATGAGGTAGCAGTTAACCCTTTTTTTGATTGTCTTACAGAAGCAAATTCAATAAACAAAGACTGGAAGGACATCTGTGATAAACCAATTGCTTCAGATGAAGTTTTGTTTGCAATCCATCACTTAAAACTTAATAAATCTCCAGGAACCGACACTTTAACCTCAGAGTTTTACAACACCTTTCATGAACAACATGCCTCATTTCTTCACTGTATGTACACAGAAAGTATTGAAAGTCAAACCCTTCCTCCGACTTTGTCTCATGGACTGTTAACTCTGATTACAAAGACCTCCCTCAAATTTTTGCTATAAGAATAAAAGCAGTTTTGGCCCACATTATTGATGACATCAAAACTGACTTTATGACAATCAGGCCTATATCTAATAACATTAGACTTCTGTTAGACCTCGGGGACTATTAAGATCTTTGCATTGAGGATAGTTCCTTTTTATTTCTAGAGCTCTGTAAACCATTTTACACAATTAAGCACAGATTTATGTTTAAAGCCTTGAAGATATTTGACCTACTTTTGTACAGCTATTAAAGCAAAAAGGACTCACCAAATTAGAAAATCGGTCTTAATGAACCCTGATAAAGATCAAGGAATGATTTCTTAACTCTTGCAAAAGTGTTTATACACAAATTGACTTTATCATTACTTTGTTTGACAAATAAATTTCCCTTAGGGGATCAATAAAGTCATCTCTACCTCTATCTATCTTTATATTTTTCCAGGGAGGGAGTCCGCAGCCATTTTGTAAAGATGTCTTTTTTGTGAGCAGCCCTCTCTCCTTATCTGCGTGGTAACACCTCTGCAAGGTTTGGGTGTGGAATGTAAATCAACACCCAGGGCTATGAAAGTGTTGGTATTAGTGGAAAAACACAATAGGGTGACTAAGTTAATGCAAATGCACAATTCCCTTCCCTCAGACCAAGCCTCCTCTGGCCCTTGCCAGAAGAGTATTAAAGGACAGCCCCCCACCAGTGTCTCCACTGACACCCATTTGGGAAATATTTTGCAATAAGCGAGCAGAGTAAATAAGTTATAAAACACATTCAAGCTCTGGACAGACAGCAGATTTTTAAAATTATTTACATTATTTACAAGTAGTGTGTCAGGTTTGCATACTTTCTGAAATGCAAAATAAAAAAATTAAACTGACCAAGACTGTTATAGCTGTAAGACACATTTTCTCAAAAGTATATGTGGATATCTTGATTTAGATAGGGCTTAGATTCTTTGCAGGCAAGAAATGTATTTCTCATTCTCACTAATATCATAAAAACTTTGCCCGCAACCTGTTCTCATGCCCAGCTCATCAGTTACTGACTTATTGTCATGGCCCTTTGCAATGCAAGTACATCCCTCGACTTTAGGGAGAGACACACAAGGATTCAATGTAGAAGTTTAAAAGCTGTAAAGTTGTCTATGTTAGGCTTAGATTGCTTGAACAGATGATGCAGTGTGAAATAAAGTGCACAAGTGCAAAGAGGGGTGGAGGTTAGGGTTAAGTGGATGATCACAAACATGTCTTTGTCCCAGAAAACCAGTTTTACATGACATTTGAAACCAAGCATCGACATAATTTCCGAAAGATAACAATGTGGTTCTTGTGCCCAAACATCACAAAACCGGTTTTTATTTTAATTTACTCCATACAGTGTAAGCCTTTCTCATATATGACTGATACATGGGGAGGAAGCCTTTAATACTAAGAAAAAGTTAAGGGCATAAACTACACCAAGTCGCAACTACTCCAAATGAAATCTTGACAGCTGAAAATAATGACTGTATACCAGCCTGTAATCGTCACCTACTGGTGCTATTGCTACTATTCATACTAATGTTAGTACAGCAGTTACTACTGCAACTACTACTATTGCTGCAATTACATATTATCAGAACAGATGCAACTGCTACTTTCACTGCACTACCATGTACTTCAACAAGTATAGCTGCAAGTTTTACTGCTACAATTATGACTGAATGTAGTACTACCATTACAACCTTGGCTGCCACTAAACTTATCACAACAAGATCCGCTATTACTAGTTACTAGCTACTATTACAGCCTGAGGCCAGCGGTAGCTAGGGCAGGGGTGGGTTTAACCACCGCACTTGCTTCTTTCCTAACCAATCAAATGTTTTGGTTGGGCAGCCTGGCTATTTTGAACTGTAGTGGAGCATAAATGCAAATAAACTGTCAACCAACGTCTCAGGTTCTGAAATACCATGCACACAATCCAACCTGAGCCCCAGTAGCTCTGTTAATCTGCAGCCGTCAGTCACTCAGACTGCATTGCTTGCGGCATTTCACATCAGAGTTGCAGTCATACATGCTTCCTTTAGAGTCATCCACCTACAACCCCATACTTTCCTTTTTGATAAAGCTTATAGTTAGGGGTGGCCTATATAGCCCCTAGTTTTTCTGCTATAGGGTTAGGTTGCCGGGGGAACAATCCATGATACACTGAGCACTGTTGTTCTCCTCCCCTTCTAACTCTTGACTCTATCTCTGCTCCTCTGATTGTCCATATCCTTACAAAATATTATACTTATTTTACTTTAGGTCACGGTGGGACCTGCTGCTGTGGTCTTGCCTGACTTTGCATCCCCCTGGATTTATTGATTCCACGTTCTCTTGGACTCACTGACTTCTTCAGAAATATTCACATCTGGATACATGGACTATAGCAACTCCTGGACCAATAAACTACACCTGCTTCTGGATCAATAGATTTCTCATACATCTGGATTTATAGACTCATGAATGTCTGATGCACTCTTACTCATCTGTTATTGTCATGTTGTTGTGTTCTGTACATGTGACATCTATTGCACGTCTGTCTGTCCTAGGGAGAGGGATCCCTCCTCTGTGGTTCTTCCTGAGGAACATTACAGTAATGATAATGTTGCTTGGTAGTTTGTAAATCTTGACTTCTTATTTCATAATTACTGCTAATTACTGCTTACTAATTCTCATTATGCAAGTTCTGCTTCGTGCTCACTCAACTACAGAAGAGGAAGGCTTTTGTATAATTCCACACTGAGATGGAATGAGAGGGGCGACAGAAGTAACAAAAAATAGGAGCTGTGATGGTGAAAGAAAAACAAAGAGTAAAGATTATGAAATAAATGCTTCAACATTTAATGAAAACGTTTAAGTAGTTTATGGAAACGCATGAACTGAAATTTGTGATGAAGTTCCACTTGTATCTGAATTAATTAACAAAATTAAACTAACTTTTTGTTTGCTGAAATAAAACTGCTGAAATAATTTACCGAATTGCAGAAATGTGGAATGAAGCACCAGAAAAGTCAAGAGCTACAATATAAGTTTACATGAACTACAACATACTCAAGAAGTAAAAGTGAAATCAATTCAAAATGTCTTTAATGCCTTTATGTTAAATAGACTTAATTCACAGATCCCAAAAGCTACCATAAAAGACAAAATCAATGGGGTGAATGGTATAAGAATAAAATATAAAATTAGAATCCAGAAGAGCAGAATATTTCAATAAAAGGTAGATAAAAAGGAAAGAAACATATCCCCTTAAAGAATGGAGCATTTTGATAGTTGAATGGTTTCAACAAACGGAAAGGGTGTTAAGGAAGAAGCATGTGGCAGAAGTGTAAATATAATAATAAAGTACAAGATAACAGTATGTCAATTCTGGACTAAATCAATAGTCGAAAGACAGCTAAAGTAAATGATAAAGATCCGATTTAAAAGGTCAAACATCTGTGCTGGCTTATTTACATGATATTATATTGCTGTTGTATGTTGTTTCTACACAAGCATGGCTTAGGACCTAAATGCAGATTTCATTTCATCCTGCAGCTGAAATGAAAGAAAACAATGATATTACAGCAATATTTGACACAATTTCTAATCTTACTAGTGGATTAGCAGCTGTCATTATCTCAGTACCACATTTCCACACTACATAGAGCAGAAAGCTAAACCTGCTGCATTTATCTTCAGAAAACAGCATGCGATCACATCCACCCTCTGGAATGATCAGTCTTGAAACAGTTGGTAGAACAGTGGAGGGACCCTTTGGTTTAGTCATGCTGATAATAATCATGTATGTACTGCATGCTGGACATTTGCAGCCAACAAACTTATTTCTCTCACATAATTTCAATTTGTTTTTTCTTCAAAATACTTTGTTTGTTGTGCATTCTGTGTCTGTTCATTCCTTCCCTTAAAGTGTGAGCTAATGAGGTGGGGGCCTTTTTCTGGAACTGAAATATTTGGGGCTGGTCCACGGCAAGTCAGCACATGTCTATCTCACTTGAGCATAGAATCTTGTTGGATTGTCTGATATCATGTTGTCTGAGTCAATCACCAAACTTAACTGTAATAAATAACTATAGTTACCAGACAACCTTATTAAATCAGTGTTGGTTGTCAGTTGCCCATGTTGAGATCTTGCAGGATGTATATTGTAAGTTTATTATAGAATATGATCGTTTTGGGCTCCTGGCCAATCAGCAATTCGGTGTGTTATCACGTTACTCAACCTCCCAATGACTGTTTGTTCCGGCAGATCTGCTGAGTGGGAGGAGAGATTTTACCTGGGGAGAAACACTTCTGCCTCCTCCCGTCCAGGTGAGTTACAAGTGTTACGTAGGCTATACCTGTATTTTATATGTGTGTACCTTTGATTCAAAGGGCCCCTCTGTGACTCCAGATAAAAGGTACATATGAATTCCATTCACATATTTGATAGTAACGCGTTTGGAATCTCGTCTTTACTGGCTATGCCTTTTTCGATTAAGACATGTTGTCTCACCAACTTTATTTTATTGCACTTTAGATAATTTCTACAATGCAAAAATCAAGAGGAAATGTTTGTGTTATGCTTGCTGAAGTGTCCTAATGCGCATTTTGGAACGCCCAGGTTCACCGGTTTCTCTTTGAATGACACGTTGAGAATACTGTAGTTAATAGGTGGCACCTATAACAGTCTGCATTTCGGTTCTCATTATTCATGCAGACCACTTAAACTATATCTGGATGGAGGCGACTTGGTGGGATGAATGTTCTCTCCATTTTGTCTTTTCGCCAACTATCCGTCCTCGGAACGGACAGCAGGCAGGTAGTGGAACGAATAGTTGTGGAGATAAGAGGGTCGGATCACTGAGCAAACATTCCTGGATGTTTCTGTTTCGCGACATGTTGAGACATATAGGATATTTACAGCGACTCTCTCTATGTATTCAGTGCTCACTAGCAGATACGAGAATTGCTTCATTTTGAACATTTGGTGTTACTGTTATGTTAAAATGTTGGGTTTCACACCGAGTGATCACATCAGCAGTACAGTTCGTGCTCCCTGATGACCTGGCGCGGGTTGGAGGATCCCCCCAGCAGTAGGCGCAACCAGCAATTATGCTTGAAGCTGGGCAACAATGCAGCATTCAAGTCCCTAAGGAAATAACAGATCTTTCCTTAAGGAACATTTCTGATGATGTAGAAGGCTAATGGCTCAAGAGATAGTGTGAAATATCCTACTGGTTAACGTCCTAATCTCCTAGAGCCTCTCAACATCACATATAGCTGTGGAAAAAAATAAATATATTCAAGTTTGTGTCCACATTGGACAGCGACGAAGAGGTACATTTTGACGTCAAAGAAAAAAAACAACAACAACAACAAAAAAACGTTTTATCATGCAGCATGTGTATGCTACTTTTATTTTATTTTCACCGACATGGTTTGTAGTCTTTAGGGCCACTGGCTGTATCTCCTGGGTTTCTCAAACATCATTTTCGCGGCTGTATTTCAGATGATTGAATACATAGACAACATAAATACTGACAGAACGCTTTGAACAGGTGCGCGTTTTGTTATGGTATCTACTGTACCGATGTAAAATCATATAAACAAGCAAGTACATAAACGCTACCGTTAATATCATTTCATGATGACCAACTGAAATGAGTTTAACCAGGGAAACTATATTTTCTTGTTTTCCTACGGACCTGAAAGCAACATTATTGGCACAATTTTCGCTGAGCTTTTCCAGCGCGTATTCACCCGGCTGTGTGAGTAGATCATTATCATTTGGACAGAGAATATCCTCACACACACATACTTGGTGTTTTGGCATTTAATTGCTTCTGACATATCGTATTGGTAGCATTTATTTAGTCCTGAAGCAGCTCCCATATGCCTGTGACAATTACTCTCTGCAGACAAGATCACCTCATAACGTTGACAATAATTTTGATTCGCATTTGATTCGGGAGCATTTTGACAGTAGCGAATTAACACTCCAGAAATAATGAATGGGTGATAGGTTAGCTCTCCGTCCAGCGTTTCCATATAACAGCGGAGCAGACGGTGGGATTGGTGCGTTTAAGCGACGGTGCGTTTGACATCTGGCTGGGGTCTGTGAACAACGTGAAGAGGCGACTTTTTAAACCTAATGGAGCGACAAGTTGATAGAGATGAGCCCGTCGGGAGCTCACAGCAGTTTGATCGCTCAGAGGAACCTGGTAAGAGCATTATTTTCACAGAGATTTTTTTCTACATTTTCTTATGAACACGTTAATATGATCAGAGTGATTTGCGCGCGCTCCCTAGGCCGGAGCGACAAAATTAATCTCTGCGTGTGTTTGCAGTCTGTTTCTCTGAGAAGCCGTTAAAATACGGGTTGCTTTTGGAAGATTGTGTCCGCCGACAGACGGAATGTGATCGAACAGATGTGTGAAGGGAGCTACCTGGAGTTCAGTTCGCTTCAAGGATGCTGGAAGATATGACTCTGAGACTATATGATGGCCATTATAAGAAGCTTGCTGGCACTGACATCATTTATTCTTATAGTTGAACGTCAAGCTGAAGCTTAAATGGATAGGTCGGATTAAAGAAAACAAAAACCCCACATTTTACACATTTGAAAGTTTAGACTTATATATTTTTAAAGGTGCAGTTTCTTTTAAGTTGCAGGCTTTAAAACCAAATGATTTCGCTAAAAAAAAAAAATGCTACAATTTCCGTGGAGCTTTTTGCCATTGGTTTAATGTCCAGCAGGACCTTTAAGACAAGTAATTTGTCTGGTAATGTCAACATTTACCGCTGCACTTTTAAATTGATTTTCTTTCTTACATTTACAAGCAAAAGCCATTTAAAAACATGTCAGTTGACACTGAGTATGAAGACTGAGCTAAAAGGGTTAGCATAACATGATACACACACTATACATATATATTTGTAAAAAGCAAACATGTGCAAGCCAAGACAGTTCTATGAAAACATACATATGTCAATATGTCACCAAAAATTCTAAAAACATACCATGGTCGAACAGAGCAGAACACAATTTATTTTAGCTTTTCTTTAATGAAGCTCTTTAGTATTATTGTATTGAATTATTCAAAATTCGTTGTATGTTTTAACCTGATTAAAGACTTTAGTCAGCGATGACAGGTAGGTTATCTAAGAACTGAGTTAAAGTAGTTTCATCATTGTTGCTAAAGTTGAGCAAAACTGGTCTGTTATTTGAACCGATTCATTCATTCACAGAGGAGACCTATGTGGATAACTGGTCTTTTTTTTTAACCTTTGTTATTCATGAACCCGACTGTAGGGCTGAGCACTATGGCCTTAAAAATAATATCCTAATTATTAATCATAATGTATGGTACATCACAATATTTCTCCTTGAAAACTCTTCATAGTTGATAGGACTGGACATGGCAACAATACTGTAACATTGTAGAGATGACTGACTCTTAATCTAGCTGAGCACTAACAAACAAAATTTCTGAAGATAAATGGGAAAAAATAAATAAATCATGTGAAACTGCTTGGGTCTTTACAAACCCTGCTTTCCCAGGGTTGGTATTGGAATTATTGGAATGCCAAATATGATTGTTCAATCAGGAAAAACATAAAATGAATATAATCTCTGTATCATTAAATGAAAATAAAATGTGTATTGCATTGCAGGAGTGTATGTTCAAGTCTCTCACGAGAGGGCGTTAAGAAAAAATTAACATCCTGAACCCGAAAAGGAGTTAACTCTTTGCTTGATTACATCATTTATGACATAATGTTACTATTTTTAAATAACTATGGAATTTTGCATATGAGAGTGGTTGTTACATTGTCAGCCATGTCAGTGCCTCGAGGTCAGTTTATTAGGGCTGTATCCTTGAGATGTTAATGTCTTACAGCACTGTGCAGTATTATGGTAACATGAAATTGGCCCTACAAATATTTACATTGATAATGGTGATGAGCTCAGCCCTGTTGTAGCTGCACATGATGACCATGCAGTTATCGTCAGGTCTTTTGCTAAATGACACAAGAAAAGCAAAAGTGCTTCAATCAGATGATTTGTGGCTATCCAGAATAAGCCAGTGTAACACCCCCTAGTATATTAACATCTTAAAAACCACAAACATAATAGAAGTCGGCAGCTTTTAATGTAATAATCCTGTAATTAAGAACAAATTTCTCCCAAATGTAACATCAGTTGCCTGGTACCAATGTAATGGGATTTTCTGCAACAATAGAAACTGTTGCTTTAGCAGGAATTTGTTACTTTTGTGAGAAGGTGAAAAATCTTGTGCTTTTCAAACTGTAATATCTTCCAACAAATATGATATGAAAATGAAAAATGATCCGTTTGTTTTTTGTTTATATTAATACACCTTCCAAGTGGGTCAAAACATGTCAAAGGAATGCTCTGAGTAAGTTATGAGTAACTTACATCCTTGGAATTTAGTCATATCAACTGAGGTAGTCTTAGCATCATCATAATGAAGATGTTTTTGCTTGGTATATTTTTGCAATTGCTTAATTATTTTTATTGGCACAAATGTCACAATGCCAAATCTTCAAGAATAAATAAAACAAAATAAATATATTTCATAAAATGCTTGTTTACCAGTATGGTTAAAACTTGCTCTGTGTGTGGGCGCATGTGTGTTTGCATTATATTGTCGCGTTAAGCTGCATGTATTTGTGTGTGTGTATAAGAGGAAATTAATCATTAAGTAAGTTGTAAGTTGAATGTCTGACCATGACAGGCTTCTAAACTACAATTTTTGTGATGTCAGAAGTCATTATAGGCGATGACATGAATGCAGCCCTCAAGTGTCATACTCTGCACATGTTGTGAAGTTCAAACATTCAGCTGTAGTAACAAGAAAAAAACATATTTAGGAGGGGAAATTTAATTCACAGTATTTCAGTACACTCAGCTGGATTTTTGAGACTTGCCCCACCCTCCCCGAACTTAAACTGTATGTTCTCAAGAAGAGAAAAGAAACTTTTTAGGCTATCACGTTCTCAGCCATCAACCTGTGTGTGTGCCGTCCGTGGGGCTGAACGTGTAGGCTAATGAAACACAGACGAACCTGCTGCTCCTCAGTAGAAGAGGGGTTTTGCTT
>KV751341.1:788580-815257 GCA_001698575.1 Mola mola | reverse complement strand
TAATCTCTCCAGCCTGTCCTTGGTCTGCCCCGGGGTCTCCTCCCGGATGGGCATGTCCGAAACACCTCCCCAGGGAGACGTCCAGGAGGTATCCTGACCAGATGCCCGAACCACCTCAACTGGCTCCTCTCAACGCGGAGGAGCAGCGGCTCTACTCTGAGCTCCTCCCGGATGTCCGTGCTCCTCACCCTATCTCTAAGGCTGAGCCCAGCCACCCTGCGAAGGAAGCTCATTTCGGCCGCTTGTATTCGCGATCTCATTCTTTCGGTCACTACCCAGAGCTCATGACCATAGGTGAGAGTTGGGACGTAGATTGACCTGTAAATTGAAAGCTTTGCCTTCTGGCTCAGCTCTCTCTTCACCACAACGGACCGCTTCAGCATCCGCATCACTGCCGATGCTGCTCCAATCCGTCTGTCAATCTCCCGCTCCATTTTCCCCTCACTCGTGAACAAGACCCCGAGGTGTCATATCTGTACAGTTTGTAAAAGCCCAGTGAGACAATTTGTAATTTGTGATTTTGGGCTATACGAATGAAATTTGGTTTGATTTGGTTTGATTTGATTTGAGGCCTCCCTGGACAGCAAACAACCTTCTGCTGTCAAACTATGAGACAATAAACATTATTATTATTATTATTGTGCTGTTGTTGTTATTATTACTTTCCTTTACATTTGCACATCCATGTTGACAATTTTGAAGTGAAGTTACAAAACTCAAAATATAGGACTGATGTTTATTTATTTATTTATATTTTGCTTCGTGGCAGCAGTACAGCATAATCAAGCTAAAGTTTTCTTTAAATTGTCATATCAGTAAAGCTTTTTGAATCAGAGAAGCACTGGTTTAAGAAAATAGAAACTAGATCTCTGACCCTCGTTGATAGTTTCTGAAATACTTAGTAGGGCTGGGATGATATGCTTTTGCTTCCTTGATTCAGCTGTATCATTTGAAGAACAGCCGCCTGTTTGATCAAGCTAAACTTGTTGACACAATACAATATCTGCCCCTGACAGTGTTTGTATACATTTCCTGGAAGAGTTTTTCAGCTACTCTTGGCTCATCTCATTGCACCATTGCTCTTTATTTCAGGAATGTCAGGGTCAGGTCGTGTCAACTGTCTATCTTTTGGGGTCATTTGGTGTTTCCTGTTTTATTTGGAAGTTTTGTTTGTGTCTTATTTCCCAATTCCTGTCAAATGTTGTCCCTCAGGTGTGTGTGATTACCTCTCCTCCCTAATGTGTCTCACCTATGTCTAATTGACTACCTCTCCCTTGTGTATTTAAACCCTGTGTTCCTTTCCTCCTGTGCCAGATTGTCTTGTCTTTCTATTGAGCAGTTCAGTGTATCTTCCTCGTGTTTTGCATTGCTTGTATCTTGACTATTGAGTTTGCCTATTCCTTAAACTGTACCTTTGCCATCTAGTTAGATTTCCCAGTGTTGACATATTTTCAGTAAAACGAATTTGATTCAGAGCCTCCCTGTGTGCCTCTGCCTTATTGAATCCCCCAGACCCTGTACCTGATAAGGAATGAATATGATGTCGTGTCATTGCCATTGTCATTGTCTGTATTATCCTAAAAAATATATAGCATTATATACTAATTCTGCGGAGCAAGGTCAATTTTTTAAAATATCCTATAAAAAGTCCCGATAATTACACATATCCTTGTTTTGTTTTTTTTACACCCCTAATATTCTACATCCCATAATGTGTTGTATTATTTAGTAGAAATTAATTCCAAAGCAAGGCAACTTTGTCTGTTAATATGGCCTTTAAATATTTTGATAACTGTCCATCTTATCTATTTAATGCATGGCAGGTGTATTGCTAGGGACACTAGAACATGTGGTGTGGAATTTGGCAGATTTTTTGGATTTGACAAGACACATATAAATGAGCAACATTCTTTGAAAATGGACAGTCATATAAAACTAATTTTGCATGATGCACTCTGAAAACAAAGCTGATGGCGGTTTACTTACATGATCTAAAAAAATGTAATTGGTTTATGTTGGAACTGTTTATAGATAGTTGCAGTGTTTTTGTTTATATGGTTCCTGCATTTTGAGGTCTTGCTTTGTAGGAAGGGTGGGAAATATGCTTCATAATCTGACATATGCAGGGATTAACAGTGTAGAAAAAAGTGTAATAGAATCATGATTTTTTTTTTTTTAAAGCAATCCAGTAAAAGGCCATCAGCATATAAGATGCTACTTTCAAGATAACACACATGGCTGAAGCCAGATCAATCTCTGTTCCTCTCCCAGGTTCTCCTCCCCTGGTTTATGAGGATTCAGGTAGCTTGCAGCAGCAGGAGACTACCATGATGATGAAGAGGAATGACAACTACCTGCCAGTGCCAGACAAAGAGAAAAACCTGGAAGTGGACTTTGTCAACAACAAGGCCAGGAGCAATGAGTCCATAGTAAGAGATCACCTCTTCTCATTCCATGTTCCTGGGTTATAGCAACTCGTTTAACATATTGACTGTGGGACTTACTGCTCATGATCAATAAATAACTGCGAGTTTAGGTATTCACGCGATTGTAAATTTCATGGTGAAAAATTGGAATGTTCATGGCTCTCCAATGTGTGTAGCAAAGATAGGTCTGTCTCTAATGTAGCTGAATTTAAATGAAGAAAATGCTCAAATATTATTGTACACGTGCTTTGCAAATTGTATTACTATTGCTGTTGTAAATATAGAGGTGGGTGATATTACTGTACCTTTAAATTATTTCACAGTATTTTAGGGAGCTTTTCGATAATGATATTCATGGTGATATTTTTTAGAAATAAACTTTACAAGACAATATTCCATTGATGATTGCAGACAGCCGCATATATTACACCAAACTAGTGCAAATTAAGTACATGACAGTTTCCATCCTTTTCCAACTCGCTAATCATATCTTCTTTTTTTTTTTTTTTTTTTAAACCTGTCCTGTTCAGCAACTGAGGCATGCAGTGTGAAGGTTCTGGATGCCTTATTGTGCTGCAAAAGATGTGTTCTCTAAGATGAGGAGTCTGATGTACCCCTCCTGTTGAAATCTGTGTTTGACTTTATTGGCAAGGCTACTGGACTGCGTGAGGCAAAAGAGTGAATAGAAAGAGAGAAAAGATACAGGTTAGGGAGCACAGAGGGGTTGAGGAACACGGAGAACAGAACAACAACAACAAAAACCACAACATCTACAATAACAACAGAAACAATGATAACCATTATAACTATAATAGTTTACAGCAACAAAATCAGCACTAGCCGTAGGATTAACAATGCAAATTTACCATAGTAATTACCACGGTAGCAAAGGGTGTGCACAAAATACATACAATTACATTTGCAACGAAAATTGTTAAACGACTAGCCCAGTAGTGTTGATGAGGCAATGCAAGGGTGCATTTACACAACTATCCATTTTGTAGTGTGTGCCTGTGTGTTGACGTGGGGGGCTGCAAAACCAACTCCCAGGGCCAAGCAGCTGGAAGGTCACGACCCAGGCCACCAGAGCATCCAACAACCCCCCCGCAAAACACAAGGGGCCCCGAGCCACCCACCACAGAGACAGCTGCAAGCCCGACCCAAAATTCACATCATAATTACAACCAAATCTTACAACAGCTCTTCTGCTGCCAGGTTAAACACATTGAATTATTGATTAGAATCTGTATTTTAGAATTTGACCTTCTTTGCAGTAACATCCAGATTTGAAGAACTGTGGTCCAACACAAGCTCTTTGAATTTGTTGACAAAAGTTGTGAACCGTAGAGCATGAATCATGTTACAGATAAAGAAAAATTTGATCCCTAGTCTGTTAGTATGCAGCAGAAACTTCTGTATCTCTTGTCATTTGAAAGCAAAGTGAATAGGCTGCCGCTGTTATTGCCTCACTGATGTCACTGATGCTTGGTAAATGAATACCAGTGAAGTTCTGGGTTGGTTTCATTGCCCACTGCAGATATTTGATACCTCATTTGAGACTGTGAAAAATCTGTCTATATCAGCCAATATTGGAAATGTGACCTTTTTTGCTGCCTGATGTCAGTATTGGCACCAAAAATTTCTTATCGGTAAGGCTCTAGTTATTTCATGGGAGTCCATGAAAGTACAGTGTAATACTAACATCTCACACTTGGAGCAGAAGATAGAATTGCTAATGTCATGAGAAATACATTCATCTCCCTGCTTGGAATGGTAGGGCGAATAGTATCCTAGGAAGACATTAAAGATTAAATTTAAATAGATTTTACTCTCTGTATTAGAAAATATTTATTAAAATAGTGTTTATACATACTGTCAATGTGCGGATACAACATTTTTTATCCTTTGATAAATAGAGGTTAGAAAATTTTTAAACTTGAAAACAGTGCACATTTCCATTTTTGTAAATGAGAATAGCTTCTGTATTAAGGACATTTTTCAGGCAGAAAACTGAGACATTCACAATGTTCTCTGCTGTCTCACACAAAACTTCAAAATAAAAATCCTTTATATCTCTAAGACAGGTTGAAAAAAAACTTTGTACACTGAAACATCTGTTATGTCAGATAGAAAAAAAAACAATAAAACTAAATTGAAAATTTAAAACAAATTCTAAATCTTTACATGAATTAATGAATAACACAATTAAAAGAAATTTCTACGGCTGCCATTAATATACCAATTCACCTAGTGATCTCCATGGTTCTTGCACTTGTTTCTGTGAGCTGGATTGCAAATTCTTTTGTCAGTATGATTTGGTCTTTCAGCAGCTTTTATCAGCCATAGAGAGACAATCAAAGCACTTTGCTGTGGTGTTGTTTCACAAGCTTCATCATGCTTGTCGTGCTATTCATGTAGGCCATTGCCGTTTTGCAATATTTACACCACATTTTTGTCTTGTAGTTTATACTCTCACCTCTTTCTTTACACTCTTTGGGCATTCAAAATGCTGCCATCACTTTATACAATTGTTTAACCCCACAACTGAGTGATCCTCCAGCCCCCAACTATCTACAACCTTTTACAACTTGGTGCTAAATACCTCACTAATGGAACCACGAGCTGCTACTAATCACCAGACATCTGGTAAGGAAGGAAAGGGATACAAGGAAAGATCCTCTGTCTTCATCTGTTCTCTCACTGCTCTCCTCTGAGCTGGAGCCAGATCCACAGAGCTCCTGCTGAGGACTCAGCAAGCTCAAATTTAGCCAGCATCAGGACTGAACAACAAGATCAGCATTCCCCATGAGAATTCCTCGCTTCACCAGGAGAACATCTCTCCCCCTTTTAAGGGGTGGTAAAGTTGACCTGGGCACATCAACTTGGCACAGCACAGCTACACACATAATTGATAAAATTATTTTATCTTGCATTGTTGAACGGTATTATTGTGACTGTAGTCGGGTTATTAATAAGTGGATTTGCCACAATTTCAAATTAAGGTTAGTTAGCTGATACAGACTCGGGGTGTTGCATGCAGCTAATCGTCTTCTTTCTAACATGGCACCACGTACTCACACATACCCAACACTGTCGTAACATGCAGGGTCTCTACCAGCAAATGGTCTAATCCCCCAGTAACAACGGAACGTGTGTTGACACTTTCATAGCTTTCATCCATTTTCCCTTTGTTTAACATTGATCCGCCTCAACAGCCATTTTGATTCTCTCTTATACACACAAACACAAATATTTTCATATAAATGTAGATAATGGTTTATATCATAGATTAGGCTTTGTGAGTCTCTTCTTTATTGTTCATTCTTGAATTATTATGGATAAACATGCCATGTGTTTAATGTTGCACAAGAGAGAATTCCAACTAGCTGTTGCTGAGGGAATCTTGGTTGTAATAAATTAATTACTAAGCATAATTCCAAATTCACAGTTTAATAGATTTCATTAGACTGATTAATTAACTTGGCTTTTCGCTGCTTCAAGGGTGGTGCCCCAATGTAATGTAATCTAAATTAGAGTTTACTATTATAATAATCATTGATTAGTATTAATTATTAATGTTGGTAGCCAAATTCAACCACTTAGTTGTGGTCTTGTATTGTTAACATAAATGGTGGTCAGGTATGTTGACAGCCACACTTTCAACATACCTGAGCCCCAGCTCAATGAAGAGGTATCCTCAAGTTGTATTTTTTCACCAGCCATCGCCAAGTGGCTACTGTTGTTTACTTCCTCTTATGTGCAAAGACAACGAGGCCGCAGGCTGCTGTTTAAAATGTGAATTGATTAATTTAACATCTTAATTAGGTGGATTAGTGACATGTATGTCTCACACACTAATTTTGCCCCAAATTACAAGTATTTAGCCTATTATAACTTAAAACAAAGAAGTGTCACTATTATAAGTAGAAAAGTATTTTTTTCCGACATTTATACTATTATGGATCCAGAAGGGAGATTTATAATAGTTACTATATCAATTCAAAATATAGAATCATGTATTGCCAGTATATACGGCCCAAATATTGACGACCCCTTCTTTTTCCATTCCTTCTTAACCTCACTCTCAGCACACTCAGACACTGCACTTTATAAGAGGAGGGGACTTCAACCTTGTATGTAATCTGGAAGTTGACAGGCTCAGCACGAGAGGGATCAATCACAATTGGCAATCTACAGATATTTAGAACAATACATGAGTGATTTTAGCCTTAACATTCGCAGCATTCTACACTCAGGGATTACACCTTTTTCTCATCAGTTCACCTTTTGCAAGCTGCAAAAGAGTCTGTGCAGCAGAGGAAACCATGTCCTGCCTAGCCAGATTGAGGCCACCAGGAGCAGACTGTGGCCCTTTTGGAGGACCAAAAATAAGTTGAAAATATGATGAACAATGGAGGAAATGCATATAGTATAATGTTCAGCCAGTCGTTAGCCAGGGCATCTTGGCCCAGTGAACTGAATTTGTATGTCAGGGAGAAGCACAGAGGGCAGTGGTTTGATTCACCTTGTGGCAAACAGATCCACTTCTGCCCTTCCAAAGTGGTCCCAAATCCCCTGGAACCACCACTATCCGGATGTGGGCCTTTGGTGTGATTTTAAAAAAAAAACAACAAAAAAAAAACTGTGCCAGATTCTGCCTCCAAGGTGTGTAAATGGCTCTCAAGCCGGCCAAGCGAGTAGCTGCCCAGATCAAAAGCCGCTGCTGAAGGATAGGTGGCCATGGCAATTGAAATCAAAGCCACACCAATGAAGGCGAATGGGACAAATTTCCATTCTCAAAATTTACCTTGAAACCGAAGTGCTCCACGAGTAAGCAGAAAAATGGTATCCGTGATCCACGGATCAGCCTGTCATTTAGATAGAACAAAATCATTAGGCTACGTGCCCGCATAAAGGACAACTGGTGAACACCCTTGGGGAGCGAGAAAGACTGAACGGAGGAACTCTGAGCTTAAAGTTTCGGCCTTCACAGGCGAAACACAGAAACTGTCTGTGATGAGGGCAGTGAGTCCGTTACATTGAGGCAAACAGATGCGCTTCTGCCCCTTCCAAAGTGAAAGTTTTTGGTCGGCAGAAGTGAACCAATCGCCTTGATCAATGACCTGTAGCATGTCCTTACTGCCGTGCATGTGGAAAGGCATTACCTTTAAAAACACATTCAGACCTCTCAGGTCTTGAACCAGCAAATATATGAATAGAACCCCCCTGGCAATGTCAGGGGATCTATGGACTCAATGACACTCCTGGCCAGGAAGGTGGAAATATCCTTGTTCAGATCTATAGCTTTTGCTAGGTCTTTGATGACTCATCTTGACCTGGCCAGGAATAGGGGGAAGCTGGAAATCATCCAAAGGATCTGGAGTATGAGCAGGCCAATAACCGGGCTGCAGCAGAGTTGCTGCTGGGAAAAATAACCAAATGCCGGCCGTGTGACCTCATTTCCAAGCCCCCTGACATCTTGAGGCCCTTGGGGGCGCCGAGTAGGCTCCATGGTCCGAGGTAGACGTGGGACAAGAAGGCTGGTTGAGCCCTGACAGCTTTGAAGATGATGCCAAGATGTCAGTGAAGGAGGTTGATGGAACAGAGTGCCCTCAAATAGTCATAGCGCTTCTCAAACCACTGTGGGGAGGTGCACACCTGTGAAGGCCTGAAAGCTTCCACCCGGGCCGTGTGGCCTGGACTATATTTTCCAAGGCCTCCAGCACAGTTGAGCAAAAATGCTCCCCTCGAACCACAGGAAGATTCCAAAGAGTTCTCTTACAAGCCTCAGTTAAAGGTGACTGCGCAAGCCATACTTGGTGGTGCACCTGAACCAGAGTAGAAAGCAGATGGTCTCGCTCTGAGGCAAACTCCTCTAGGGAACCAGGTTAGAGTTGGAAGCATCAACTGGGTCCTTCTGTAGAGAAGCTGAGAGGCCCGGCATAAATTGAGACAATGCAAATCACGCAAGCCCCCAGCTCTCTGTTGCATATATCAGCTTGTTGGTCTGATGGTGATGGTCACAGTAGGGATAGTTTGTAGGGCCCCATTCACATCATCTAGCAGACGTTTACCAAGGCTTCTGCCGCTAAGCTTGCCGGAAGCTAACCCTTCCTGGGGGTTCCAGGTATATACACTGATTGGGCATAAAATTGTGACCACCTGCCTAATATTGTGTTGGTCCCCCTTTCGCTGCCAAAACAGCCCTGACCCGTCAAGGCTTGGACTACAATGGACCCCTGAAGTTGTGCTGTAGTATCTGGCACCAAGATGTCAGAAGCAGATCCTTTAAGTCCTGTAAGTTGTGAGGTGGGGCCTCCATGTATCGGACTTGTTTGTCCAGCACATCCCACAGATGCTCGATTTGATTGAGATCTTGGGAATTTGGAGGACAAGTCAACACCTCAAACGTGTTGTTGTGCTCTTCAAACCATTCCTGAACCATTTTTGCTTTGTGGCACAGCGCACTATTCTGCTGAAAAAGGCCACAGCCATCAGGGAATACTGTTTCCAGGAAAGGGTGTACATGGTCTGCAACAATGCCTGGTAGGGTAACATCCACATGGATGGCAGGACCCAAGGTTTCCAAGCAGAACATTGCCCAAATCATCATACTACCTCTGCCGGCTTGCCTTTTTCCCATCCTGGTGCCATGTGTTCTTCAGGTAAGCAACGCTCACACACCCTGCCATCCACGTGATGTAAAAGAAAACGTGATTCATCAGACTAGGCCACCTTCTTCCATTGCTCCGTGGTCCAGTTCTGATGCTCACGTACCCATGGTTGGTGCTTTCGGCGGTGGACAGGGGTCAACATGGCACCCTGACTGGTCTGCGGCTATGCAGCCCCATACTCAACAAACTGCGATACACTGTGTATTCTGACCCATTTCTATCAGAACCAGCATTAACTTCTTCAGCAATTTGAGCAACAGAAACTCGTCTGCTGGATCGGACCACACGTGCCAGCCTTTGCTCCCCATGTGCCTCAATGAGTGTTGACCAAACATGAACCGGTTCACCACTGTTCCTTCCTTGGACCACTTTTGATAGATACTGACCACTGCAGACCGTGAACAACCCATAAGAGCTGCAGTTTTGGAAGATGCACTGACCCAGTTGTCTCGCCCTCACAATTTGGCCTTTGTGAAACTCGCTCAAATCCTTACACTTGCCCATTTTTCTTGCTTCTAAAATATCAACTCTGAAGGCAAAATGTTCACTTGCTGCCTTATATATCCCACTCGTTAACAGGTGCCATGATGAACAGATAATAAGTGTTATTCACTTCACCTATGAGTGGTCATAATGTTATGCCTGATTGGTGTAAAAACATATATACATACTGTACATATTATATACAGTATATATACTGAATATAGTGGGACTATTTGTGCTTACCGTGAAAGCACCAGTAAGTGTAGAACTGTATTCACCACTACAATTATAGCTTGTCGCTGCTCCTGGAGGGCAAGATAAAACTTTATATCCAACCACTAATCTGTTACAAGGCTAACGAGGCTATGCACTTGTGTGAACCTGCCCCAGACTTGAGTTTAATAAGGCTCAGAAGTCTGTATGTCAGTGTGCTTGGGTGTGCGTACGTGGGTGGCTATGTGCATGTGGAAACCCAGGGATGGTGAGAAAAGAGTTCCTACTGGTAAATCATGAATACACCACCCCATCCTCATCTGCCCTCTGAGAAGGGACCTCTGACCTTTTCAGCAATGACTACTTAAATTTGTGTGAGTGTCTGTGCATGTTTTTGTGTAGGGATGAGTCTGGGGGCTGTGTAGATTACACACACAAACAACACACACACCAATCCCACTCGATCCTTACAGACACACGCACATCATAGGAACAAACACTAGCTATGTTTACATGTGCAAAATTTCTTAATCAGATTAAAAATTTGAGCGATTGGAAATTCCAAAAACACTGTTTGTATGGACACTAAATAAATCATCTGATCATGGCGTGCGTATACATGCATCAAGCTTTAATCAGTATAACCACATTTTGACATGCGCAGATTTGTCTAATTTCCTTAAAATAACCGCAAAAGAAGAAGTTCTACTTCCGCCCTTACTGTAAACAAATGCTGATGTGACTACACTTTCCACTATCATACTTTTCCCTGCAATTTAAACTCAGCACTCCTAAAGAATGGACCTGCTTAGGTTCTGAAAGCCCTACATTTGTTTCTACAGTTCTTTGTGATCAAGCTACGGTCTCAGCGATGCATAATGCACCTGCGCTACAGGAGATGAGAGCGGGTGGGTACGCGTGGCACACATGCGCAGTGAGGATTATTTTACCCAAACAGGAATTAAGTGCATTAAGTGTTTAAATGAACACGATTCGGAACAAGGATTGGCATAAACCACCCCTCTCGTTCGGAATATAATTTATTTCCGAATGAGCCAGATCGGATCAGAATCTTCCAATTGACGTGTTTACATGAAGCATTTTTATTCTGATCAGCCCTTTATTCTGGATATTTCTGTCCATGTAAACATGGCTACTGTTGCTGTAAGTGGAAAAAACTCTTCATTTCAGCACTAGGCCTATCTTGTCAATATTGGTTCATCACAAACAAAAAGGCAATTCATCTCGAGGCATTTTTCCTGTGTACGACTATTTTATAGTACACAGATCTTGGCTTGTATTGACATGTTTATCAGTATGTAAACAACAGTCAATACCAGCTACTTTTAATGCTATCACATCAGGCATTAATAATATCTACTGCTCTACAATGTGATCTATGTAATCTTTTACTATGTGAGCACACAAAAAAGTATTAACATTTGAAAAAGGAACTTCAGAACTTCCTAATGTTATTCATTTTCCTCTTTTGGCTTTACCTAGGTTTTTCTCTAGGAGTCACCACAGCGGTCATCCTCCTCCATCTCTCCCTGTCCTCTGCATCTTCTTCTCTCACACCAGTTATCTGCATATCCTCTCTCCCCACATCCATGAATCTCCTCTTTGGTCTTCCCCATTGACACCTGTGTGGCAGCTCCATATTGAGCATCCTTCTACCGATATACACGCTGTCCTTCCTCTGCACATGTTCAAACCATCTCAATCTGGACTCTCTAACTTTGTCTCCAAACCATCCGACCTGCGCTGTCCGTCTGATGTGCTCATTCCAAAACCTATCCATCCTTGTCACTCTCAAAGAAAATCTCTACATCTTTAACTCTGCCCCCTCCAGTTCTGTCTCCTGTCTTTTGGATATTGCCACAATCTCCAAACCAAACAACATTGCTGGTTTCTTGACCTTCTTAGGTGCTTCTTAGGTGCTGGTTTCACGACCTTTCATTTCACTTTTACTGCTACTCTTTTGTCACAGATCAATTCTGACACTTTTGTCCACACAGTCCATCCTGCCTGCACTTGCTTCTTTAGCATGTTGAGCGAAGCTAGAGCTGCTGCCACTGCATCTCTTTCCTCATAGAGGGGTTGGAGCATTTCAGATCAGATCAGATGTAACTTTATTGATCCCCCTTTGGAGAAATTCAGGTTGACACAGCAGTACAGAAGTGAAAGTAGCGGTGCAAAGGGATTAATAAAAACTATAATACTAGAAATTAAAAATATACTAAGTATTATGCACAATCTGGCCTCTGTGTATAAAGTGTGAAAGGTGCAATGTTCCTGAGTTTTTATAAATAGATGAATAGAGTGTATCATGAAGTTTACATACCGAATAGTGAGGAATTCTCTCTTTGTATATATATAACAGTTGGACATGTGCAGTATCAGGGTTTATTATCCTAGAGCGGTGTACGAATTGAGTCCTTAATTAGTGGAGTGGGTGGTGCTGGGAGATGTGGGAGCAGATGGAATGAAGGAGCCCCCCAAGCGCTTTGAGGCCCGTGGCTGGATGAGCCTGTGGCTAAAGGTGCTCCTGAGTTTCTGCAGCTCGGCTTATAGAGGATGAGAGGGATTGTCCATGATAGCCTTCAGCTTTCCTCTCATCCTCCTCTCAGTCAGTACCTCCACACTGTCCAGCTCCTTCCCCACCACGGGGCTGGCTTTCCTCACAAGCTTGTTCAGTTTGTTTACACCACCGCTCCCGATGCTGCCTCCCCAACACGCAGCAGCAAAGAAGATGACACTGGCCATTAAAGAGTGGTAGAACATCCGTAGGAGCCTGGTGTCCACGTTGAAGGACCTGAGCCTCCTCAGGAAGAACAGTCTGCTCTGTCCTTTCCTTGTAGAGGGCCTTGGTGTTAGGTGCACCCCAAGGAACTTGTAGGTGTCCACCATCTCCACCCCTTCACCATTTATGAAAAAAGGTGTTGGATGTCTCTTCCTGCGTCGGAGATCCACTACCAGCTCTTTGGTTTTCCCAATGTTGAGCTGCAGGTGGTTCCTGTCACACCATCCCACGAAGTTCCTGATTAGGTCTCTGTACTCATCCTCCTTGTCGTCTGTAATGCAGCCAACAATGGAATCCTGCCAGCTGCTCCGCACACAACCTGAGCACCCGTGGGTTGCTGTTGTCTGGTGCCCTGGCCCTATTGGTCCTGGTCCTGGTGAGCTGCCGTCTCACCTCTTCTCTAGTCCCCTCTGCCACTCCTGTGGATCTTTCCATGCCAGTAATGTTCCTCACCCCCACCCAAACCTCCTTAGCATTGCCTTGCTGTAGCTTTCCCTCAATCCTGTCCTTATAAGAGCCTTTGGCCCTCCGCAGTTCCCTCCTCAGCTCTCTCTGGATTTCTTTTTGGGCAATCCCATTGTCACCAGCCATGAAATCCTTCTTCCTGTTCAACAGGACCTTGATGTCCCTGTTGACCTATGGATTGTTGTTGGGGAAGCAGCAAACCTTCCTGGTGGGAAAAACACTCTCCTCACAAAACCTGATGTAGTCAGTGACGCATCGAGTGAGTCCCTCAATGTCATCACCAAAGTCCTCCTGAAACATCTCCCACTCTGTTATCCTGTAGCATTCCATCAGGCTCTCCTCTGCCTCCCCTGACCACTGCCGTACAGTCCTGGTGGAAGAGGCCATTCTCCTAACAAGAGGCTTGTATGTAGGAGTCAGCTGTATCAGGCAGTGGTCTGATTTGCTTAGAGGGGGGAGGGCTGTGGCACTGTATGGTTCCTTAACGTTGGCATACAGTAAGTCCAAGGTCTTGTCTCCTCTGGTGTTGCAGGTCACATACTGGGTGAAGTTAGTCAGTGAGATATCAACGTGGTTAAAATCTCCATTTATTATGAGGAGAGCGTTGGGGTGCCACGTCTGCAGGTCTGCGACGGTCGAGTGAATGACATAACAAGCGCGTGCCGCCACTGCCGACGGTGGAGTGTAAACAGTGACGATGATGGCCGCTGAAAACTCCCGGGGCAGATAGAATGGCCTCAAGCCCACAGCCAACAGTTCAATGTCAGGGGTGCATGTTATCACCCTCGTGGTCACATGTCCCGGGTTACACTATTTGTCATTAACAAAGACAGCGAGCCCACCAGACAGTTTCTTACCGCTCTGTTTGTCTCTGTCCGCCCGAACCAGCGAGAAGCCGGCTAGCTTCACTGCACAGTCTGGTGTCTTCCAGTTCAACCATGTCTCCATCAGGCATAACACACTGCTCTCCCGGTACTCACGTTGTCTGCTGACGAGGGCAGAGAGTGCAGAGGGCAGAGAGTTCATCCATTTTGTTTGGAACATTCCCCATGATGATCGAAGGAAGAAAGGGGTTATATATCCACTTCCTCTCCGTCTTCTTGTTCTATACCAGGACTCCGGCTCGGGTTCCATGTCTCTTTCTCCTCAGCACTTTCGGGATCTTCGGAATGTCCTTCGGACATGCCATGGGTCATTCCTGGTGCTGGAGGTCCTTGCGCCAATAAACAACCGTCCGTTGTTTGGTGATCGCTGTGTCTGTTGTCCTGCACATTGTTACTTCGACTGTTTGTTGAACGCTAAATAAACTTGAAACTGAAACTGAAACTAACTGCCTGTGTCGTAGAGTACTTTCCCAAAAAGTACCAGGGTAAGAAAATAAACTAAAAGAGCAAAAGGAGTAAACAAGAGTAAAATAAGGAATTGTGAAGCAGGAGCTGCTGTGTCGGGCTGCCACTCGCTGCACACCCAGAGCAATTTCCAGGGTGCTCTTCCAGAGTGTGTCATTGTCCAATTTGAGCTTCTTCAAATTGCGGCCCATTTGCTGCTACATTTGGCTCAGCCTCGCTTGTGCAGTTGTGCTTGTATTGAAATAAGGCACTATCCTCCTGCTCATGGTTTTAATTTCATCAAGGCCAGGAATGGCTTCAATGGAGTTCTCGACAACAAGATTGAGGCAGTGTGCAATACATTTACATTGACTCAAGTTCAAGATGTTGGCATATTGCTAGCTGAATCGGTCACAATGCATCTAACTCTTTTTATTAGGCCTCCGCTCTGCCATCAGTGACATAATTTTGGTTGCTATGTGGGCTGCTCTGTGAGTTCTAGTAAAAGGCTCCACTCAGAAAGAGTGGACAGCTGGTCATTTTTATTGATGAAATGTCAGGTAACAGCCAGATATGCGTACATGTTGATGGAAGTCCACAATTCTGATGTGAGGCTTACAGTCTCGACACCCTTGATCTCAGCTTTGGCCTTCTCTCTCTCCTCCTCATACTTTGCCCCCACCATGTTCTTGTGAAGAGTAGAGTGTATGTGGGGTCCAGGGTGGCCACAAACTCTTTAAAACCAACATCACAGAGAACGGCTGGGAACCCTTGATGATGAAGTTCACCACAGCATCATCAATCATCAATTGTCATCAGCAGTAGCTAAAGAGAGCTTAGCTCACCTGAATGTTAGACTGAAACTAGCACCATCTCCCCCAGTTAAACCTCAATTCATGCCGCTAATGTAGTCAAGGCAGACTTCTAATTAGTGCATGCACCTGTGGTGTATAAGAAGCCCAAATGAATTGAACAAAAAAAAGTTATAAGAAAGTTGGAATACTTTCTTTTTTTTACTACTGATCAAACACTGCTGATGGTGCTTTACAAAGAATTCAAAGCTGTTAAAAGGCAATACTGCCATTAATAAGGGTTAAGACAAAACTAAAGTGTTTTGCATTTCTGTATATTTCACTTACTTCCATAAAGCACTTCATATCGTCTCTGCATGAAATGTGTTACACAAATAGTTCTTACTTTCCCTTGCGATAAATGAACGTTCAGAGAAGTGAAAAATATGACTACTGTGGCAACAAGTAAAATATATAGAAATATCTTCCACAGTGATATAATTTTGTACATTTACTTAAGTACTACACTTAAGTATAATTTTCAGGTACTTGTACTTGAGTGTTTCTTTTTTCTGCTACTTTATACTTGCACTTATTACATCTTGGAGGCAAATATTGTTCAAGTTCAAGAATGTGAAGAGGGGGAAAGAGATGGATTGCTTGCAGATAGTTCTAAGTATGTTGGTAACTACTGGTGGACTAATGTGGTTGCAGCAGTGCTTTCTTCCAGCCAACTTCCCCTGATTCATCAGCCTGCAAGCCCACACCCACACAGACAAACACATTCACATAAGCAGCAGCTTCAAACTAAAGAGAGGAATAGAAATCATTGGCACATAATATAGAAAATACAAACCATTGACACAGGGTCATAACAAATTAAATAATTTTAAAGAAACGTTTGAACCCAGTACCAGCTATGGACATGGGTCCCATTTCTCCTTTTACACAGAATTAAATCTCATCTAGCAACACTTAGCACATTAAGTGCTCTCGTATTCTCTCAAATTTGCCCACCTTATTTTTTAGAGCATAGGTTTTCAATATTCAAGGTTTCACCCATAGTTTTTCTGGACAGTTGATGTTAATGACCTTTGGCGGTCCCATATCAAGATGCATTTCAATGCCACATAAGATCACCAGTCCTTTCACTGATATGGGGTCAAATGTCCTGTCTAGATCTGAAGGTATTATGGTAGTGACCTGACCAAAGGAATTTCCAAAACTTTAACGATCAAGTCCCATACTCCTTCCCAAGAGAGTTTAAGACTTTCACACTCCCAGAAGATATGGAGTATTGACCCTGTATGTTGAGATGGGTTGGGATACATCCTGTTCCAGCCAGAGCAGAGTGAGGTACTGTGGATGAAATAAATATTCACCACTATCTAAATAGAGGATTTTTAAGTCCCTTGTCTGTTGAATTCAACGAGGGTTTATATCTCTATGATCTATCAGCTGTAATGCTCAAAGCACAAAAGTTTCGCTTATCCCTTTATAGTCATACATAAACATGTCATACAACACTCTGATCCCAGTTCCTCATTAGCTGTCTGGTACTGGAATGCTTCATACTCCCACAAAGCAATGGGAGTATAAGTGCTCTCTTCAGGTGTTCTCTTAGTTTTAAAATCATTGTATATTATCAAGGTCACCATGGTCTCAAACAACATAGTTCCTTTATCTCACACAATGAGCTGCTAGTGACAGTACATGCTTATTTTTCTTTCAGGTACATCCTGTGCATACATTTAATTCTGTTCTAATACCTTAATGTAAGACAATGAAATAAAAATTTTCTGACACAAGTTAAAGGGTTTCATGCATATTTCCACAGAAATGGTTGTCATCATAGTGATCAACAAAAACAATTGTGTATGATATGCCTGTTCATGTTCATTGTTCATGTTAATAATGAATCATCCAGATATGATAAAGTTAGTCACGGAGTCCCACAAGGTTCTGTGCTTGGACTAATACTATTCACACTATACATGCTTTCTTTAGGTAATATTGTTAGAATCCAATCCATAAATTTTCATTGCTATGCATATGATACACAGTCATACTTATCAGTGAAGCTACATGAAACCCATCAATCAGTAAGCTAAATTCCAGGTATGTCTTAAAGACATAAAAAAAACAGGATGGCTCATAACTATTTACTGTTAAACTCTGACAAAACTGAAGTAATTGTGCTGGGCCCTAAACAGATTAGAGACTCATTATCAAACAATGTAGTTAATCTGGATGGCATTGCCTTGGCCTCTAGCAACACTGTTAGGAACCTGGGTTTTATCTTTGGCCAGTAGGTATCTTTATATATTAAACAGATTTCAAGGACGGCCTTCTTTAACCTCAGAAACATTGCTAAAATCAGGCACATCCTGTCTCAACACGATGCCGAATAATTAATTAATTAATTCACTTGTTACTTCCAGCTGGAATACTGTAATTCTCTATTTTCAGGCAGTCCTAATAAGACTTTAAAGACTTTTCAACTAATCCAGAATACAGCAGTGTGTGTACTGACAAGAACCAACATAAGAGACCATATTTTGCCAGTACTTGCTCCCTGTTAAATCCAGAATAGAATTTAAAATCCTTGTCCTCACCTACGAAGCAATTCATGTTTGGGCACCATCATTCATTAAAGAGCTCATAGAACCCTATCCCCCCACCAGAACCTTATGTTCCCAAGATGCAGGATTGCTGGTGATCCCCAAAATCTCCAAAAGTAGAATGGGAACCATAGCCTTCATCTATCAAGCTCTTTTCCTTTAGAACCATCTCTCAGTCTTGGTGCAGGAGGTAGGCACACTCTCTGCTTTTAAGAGTAGGCTTAAAACTTTCCTTTTTGATAAAGCTTGTAGTTAGGACTGGCCTATCTAGCCCTTAGTTATGCTGCTATAGGCTAAGGTTGCCAGTGGAACACTCCATGATACACTGAGCTTCTCTCTTCTAACCCTCTGACTCTAGCTCTGCTCTTCTAACAAAACATTATACTAATTTTACTTCTTCCTTGGAGTCTTTGTGCTTTATCATCCTGCAAGTTTTCTAGGTCACAGTGGGAGCTGCTGCTGTGGTCCTGCCTGATGCCTACTGCCAACATTAGGATGGGAGATTTTGTGACTTGGATCTTAAGATGAATTGCCCAGTGCAAATCTGGATACATGGACCACTATGACTCCTGAACCAACAGACTACACCTTCTTCTAGATCAAAAGAATTCTCATACATCTGGGTTTATAGACTTGTGAACTCATACATTTTTACTAATCTGTTATTGTCATGTTGTTGTGTTCTGTACAGGTGACATCTATTGCATGTCTGTCTGTCCTAAGAAGAGAGATCCCTCTGTGGTTCTTCCTGAGGTTTCTTATTTTTCCCTGTTTAGGTTTTCTTTTTAAAGTTTTTCCTCTCCTGGTTCAAGGGTAAGGACAGAGGGTGTGTACAGTTTTTAAAAGCCCAGTGAAACAATTTGTAATTTGTTATTTTGGGCTATACAAATAAAATTTGATTTGATTTGAAATAATAAATCTAATTTCTGAGATCTGGAGATATCGTTGAATCAGTTTTATTATTTTTAAGAACTACAAAAACAAAAAGGACCTATAACAATATATGATATTTTGTCTATTTGCCTGTCTTGCTTCCAGCCAATGAGAAAACTTTGTGCCAAAGATGGTTCACCCATGGATCCACGACTTGGACCATACTTCTCTGATGGGCAGCGGCGGGTGGACTATGTGCTGGCATACCACATCCAGAAGCCAAGCAGTGTGCGACGCAGGTCATCCAAGTTTGACGACAACACTTTCATTAGACGGCTTCGTCGTAGTATCAGCATTAGAAGCAGTCGAGCGCCGCTGCAGCCAAAAGAAGACCCAGAGGTTGCTGCCCAAGAGCAACAAGATGACTATCATGAGGATGACAAGCGCTTCAGGCGGGAGGAGTTTGAGGAAAACCTCCTGAAGATGGGACTGGAGCTGGAAAAGGATGAAGAGGTGGGACATGTTTATACATGTGTGTGTGTGTGTGTGTGTGTGCGCGCGTGCATGTAAATGTTTGCATATGCACGTTTGTATTTCAGTTGCCTCTCAAGCTTTCATTTCTAGCATTGTGCAGCATACAAAAGAGATTATGTCCTTGCTTAAAAGACTGAGGCTAAAGTTGCAGGTTGCAGGCAACAACACTTGGATAAGTGGTGTTTGACGTCAAACAAAAGTTAAATGCAATTGCAGGAAGAATAGTTTCTACACATAACTTCTGATGTTTAATCTGAAGGACAAAATTTCTGGATATATTTAGAATAAATTTTTTGTTCCCATATACCCAGCCTAAAGAAATTTAAACTGGTGAGGAATATTTCTTGATAGAAAAAAATTGTCTGGTCAATGAATTTGGAAAATTTAAGTTGTATTCAGAAAGAGCAAAATAATCCCATAGTGAACGATGAATTCAACAAGCTGCAGTCAGCAGAGTGAAAGCCCAATGAATACACCCAGAATAAAAGTAAACAGTTTAGTGTAAATGCTTCCCAGGTGATAACTAGAGATGTTCTGATACCATTTTTTCTTTCCCAATATCAATTTTAATACTTGAGCTTTGAGTATTAGCTATAACAAGTGATCATTTACCAGAAGAGGATATTTTAAATTTAAAATTTAATATAAAAAAACAGCTGTATACTTCTACTCATGTATATGAATTCTATTCCTGTCAGTCATACCTGAGAATAACTCAAATAAATTTTGAAAACAACTTAACAGAAATCGTTAAAGTGCAAACGCAGTTTGGAAAAAATACTCATGTTTTTGACTGCCATCAGGAGTTGGTCATCGAGAAAAATAAATTTGACAGTTTTGTCAGTTATCTTTAACACTTTGGTTTGGAATTTATAAGGTCTTGTGAATGCGGTTTCCAACAATCTTCTTTATTGTCTTACACTGTAGTAGACATTGTCAGCGCTCTTTTATAGTGGTGAAGAAAATGTGATTTCTTAAATTGAAAACAGCAATTTTATTTGTGTAAAACTGCTATAAATGACATTGGATTGGTCCAAAGACCTCGCTAACACCTGATCCATCATTTTTTGCCTTACATGGGGCAGTCCCAGGGCTGGTATCAAAAACAGAACAAATCTAATAACAACCACTCTTTGCAGATAAGTTTGAAAAGCCAGACATATTCAGATCTACATGATTAGGCTGAATGTTTGGTGCTGATATGGACCAGTAAAGACCTTTGGTACAAATTATGCTCTTGTAACCAGGTAAGATTTACTGAATCTAGATCAGCGTATCCTCTATTTAAAAATATTTAAATGTTAATTCTCGTTCTTCTTATTTAAGTACTGCATTAGACAACAGCAAAAATAAAAATCCACATCCACATAATTTGAACTGACTGCAGACCATTTCTCTGACATTAATATGTGTATTTAACTATCTTATCTCATCTAAACATGATTGTTTGCTAGACAATAAATATTATACAATGGTAACTCTGGTATCTCTTTTGTGTACTTGCTGCTGGGAAGTATACTAATGAACAAAATTAAGTACATTTGTTGAATTGATCATTAATGGTAAATGAGAGCTTTCGGTCATGTCTAAATAATTTTCCTGTGAAAAGGAAAATTCAGACAAACTGACTCATCCTTTCCGGATCTGCACCTAAATTTAGTGGGGTTTTCCTTAATTGGTCCATCCATCCAGTTTTGTGTGGAACAATGTTATGTTTACCTGATATGGAAATAATGTAAATCCCCTAAGACCATTGTACTTATATCATAAAATACCACAGTTAACTATCATAGAAAATAAAATGCAGGGAAATTTAAATTTTGCACTGTGGTTGAGAGTGTAAATTATATACTGTATATAGACAGTTATTGTCATGGTAACCAATGCTAACCCAAACAACACAAATTTTTAAATCAACAATTTAACTACCTAAAATTTAGATTTTAATAATAAATTCTAAATATGTCAAACAACAATCTACAACAGTGTTTAACTTCCTTCTGCATACTATCAAAAACTATTACCAACAATGCGTAGTGAAGTTAGATGTAGATTAAGGAAGTTCTGTGCCTTATTTGTAGCACATGTGCAAAGGCTCCACAACTGTTGTTAGCCCAGTATAAATTGAGAGTACAGTAGTAGCAGATCAGAATAGTGGCATTAGTTGTGCAAGCAATTTGGTCCGCAGGATTGCAATAATGATTTTCTATTTTTGGAACTAAGTCTCTGTTCTTGTTATCTCTGTCTCTTTGTGATGCCCACACATAAAAGTTACTTGGGTAATGCCAAATTCAAACTACATGACCTTCAAAGTCACCAGACCACTATACAGTTCATGGCAACATGACAAACTGTCTTGTGATCAGGAGTTGTAGTTCTTTAGTTGTTTTCAGTTACACAATCGACCTTTTGTCAGGGGGGTCACACACTACACAATCCTTCATCAACAGAAACCCCTGACAGGCTGGTGTTCATGCTATATTTTGTCACAAAAACATCAAAAGTTTCATGGGAAGTGAAAAGCAAAAGGTAAATGATTCTTGGAGCAAATTTGAAATGATCCTGATATTCCATACTATATGCATTGAACAAAGTGAATCAACTGGAAGGGAACTAGGCTGCGTGTATGTGTGTGAGAGAGAGAGTGGTTCTGGCATATTTTTGACTACATATTTTTGAATTTAACTGAAAATGTTTCAATATAACAATAATTTGAGGTTTTAGTATTTTTGTTTTCATTTCTTCCAATTTATATAAACTCTTTTCCATATTCCATTTAGCTGTATTTAATATTTATTTTTGCTGTATGATGTTTAGCAGACATTGCTTATTATCAACAGATAGAACAATTTGAAAATCATATGGGGCAAATATAGATATACAGTATGATATATGATCATCGTCAGAAAGTTGTTTATGAATAAGTATTGGTCACGTGTGGTATAACTGACAGGTCGGTGTACTGAGATGTGAAGTGAGTCTGGCACCATACGATTGGTTTTATACAACTGTAGAGGCGGCAGAGTCAAACGCACATGCAGCAAAAAGGATAAGAGTTTATGCTGAAGGGAATTCTGAGGATTCTGCGGGAACTCTTCCAGACAACATAATGCTCTATCAGCTGGACTATTAGCTCCCATATTCAAACCAGACATTGGTTTTCTTGGTTTTTCATCCATTTTGAGAAATTATGAAATGTTCCAGATTTAAAGAGTGGGGACTGTACATATAGACCGGTATTTACTATGCCAACCTTGGTTCTTTTTCAGAGTCAGATCCTTGGAATCGGATTCTTGAAGATCCATGCTCCATGGAATGTTCTGTGTCGAGAGGCTGAATTCATGAAGCTGAAGATGCCTACAAAGAAGGTATTCATCAAATCAGTGAATTGTCTTATTTTTATTTACTTTTATTCTTATGCATATTTTAACACCCCTATATGACAATTCTGTGCCGAAAACCGCTACGAGTCTTGGACGTATTCAGTCCCTTTTTTATTCATAGGTGTGTTTTAGTCACACGATGAATAAAATCAGAGCGTCATCTCCCATTCCCTTTAAAAGTTTCGCAATGTTCATTGCTATTCAAACGGTGGCACTTGTCTTTTTGATGGATATGAATGTGTTCCTTAGTCTGTGGACCCTCTGCTTCATCTTATCTTTTTTAATCGTTGTCCCCTTTGCATGCATATGAGCTGTGTGTTATTGATGTGTGATTCATTATGATTGATAGCAGATAGAACGCAAAGGGGTAAAGTAATCAAGTAATCATGTGCATCATCAATCAGGAACATAATAACTACACTTCCTGCAGGAATCCCCCAGAAATGAGACATGTGTCTCCCCAGTAAGAGATGTTTACACACATCATCTTATACTCATTATTCAAAACACATGAACTGTAAAAAATAAATTGATTGTTTTATCCTGTTTCAAACTTCAATTTAAAGATCCTGTGTGTAGAGATTAGAATTATCTGTTCTTAAAAATGTAATATAGTCTTCAATACTATATTGAAGTTAGTTAAATAAACTTTGTATATCTAAGTTGAGAATAATCAATTTATAGTTACATGGGAGGGTTTCTCCCATCCACACAGATCACCTTCTTGCGCTGCCATGTTACAATGGTAACTGAGAATACAGAAAAATTACTTTTCTGGAAGGCTGAAACTGATTAGAACTTTAGCACTCCATTAGAACGGCATTACATTTCGGCACCGCAGCACCTGCTCCGCTTCTTTCTTTCTTTTTTTTTTACTCTTTTGTTTACACTTTTGTTGTTTTTTCTTAATCCTGGCACTTTTTGGGAAAGCAATTTACGACACAGGCAGATAGTTTCAGTTTAATTAGGGCTCAAACCAACAGTCGAGGCAACAATGTACAGGACTTCGGACACAGCAATCATTAAACAATGGACCGTGGTCTACTCGTGAGAGGAGCTCCTCCAGCCCCGGGAACGACCTGTGGCAGGTCCGAAGGAGATTCCGAAGGAGCTGAGAAGAAAGAGACGGGGAACCCGAGCCAGAGTAGTGGTGAAGAACAAAAAGACTGAGAGGAGGTGGAGATACAATCCCTTTCTTCCCTTGATGATCACAGGGAATGTACACTCACTTCCAAACAAAATGGATGAACTCTTTGCCCTCGTCAGTGGACAACGTGAGTACCGGGAGAGCAGTGTGTTATGCCTGATGGAGACATGGTTGAACTGGAAGACACCAGACTGTGCAGTGGAGCTAGCCGGCTTCTCGCTAGTTCGGGCAGACAGAGACAAACAGAGCGATAAGAAGCTTGTGCCTTTGTTAACGACAAATAGTGTAACCCGGGACATGTGACCACGAGGGTGATAACATGCACCCCCGTTGAACTGTTGGCTGTGGGCTTGAGGCCATTCTATCTGCCCCGGGAGTTTTCAGCGGCCATCATCATCACTGTTTACACTCCACCATCGGCAGTGGCGGTGCGCGCTTGTGACGTCATTCACTCGACCGTCGCAGACCTGTAGACGGCACCCCGACGCTCTCCTCATAATAAATGGAGATTTTGACTATGTTGATATCTCAAAGACACTAACTAACTTTATCCAATATGTGACCTGCAACACCAGAGGAGACAAGACCTTGGACTTACTGTATGCCAACGTTAAGGAAGCATACAGTGCCACAGCCCTCCACCCTCTAGGCAAATCAGACCACTGCCTGATACATCTGACTCTTACATACAAGCCTCTTGTTAGGAGACAGCCCTCTTCCACCAGGACTATACAGCAGTGGTCAGTGGAGGCAGAGGGGACCCTGATGGAGTGCTAGAGGATAACAGCCTGGGAGATGTTTCAGGAGAACAATGATGATGACATTGAGGGCCTCACTCGGTGTGTCACTGACTACATCAGGTTTTGTGAGGAGAGTGTTGTACCCACCAGGAAGGTTCGCTGCTTCCCCAACAACAAACTATGGATTAACAGGGACATCAAGGTCCTGTTGAACAGGAAGAAGAAGGCTTTCATAGCTGGGGACAATGGGAACGCCCAAAAAGGAAATCCATAGACAGGTTAGGAGGGAACTGAGGAGGGCCAAAGACTGCTACAAGAACAGGATTGAGGGAAAACTACAGCAGGACAATGCTAGGGAGGTTTGGGCAGGGGTGAGGAACATTACTGGCATGAAAAGGGCTACAGGAGCAGTGGAGTCGACTATGGAACATCCGAATGAGCTAAACCTGTTCTTTAACAGATTTGACTCACCAGCACAGACCAGGCCTACCTCCACCCCCTCTGATACATATACATATACAATTTGGCCAAATCAGTACTTACTGCTTGTTGAGTATGGACTTTCTATTGGCCTATTTAGGACTAGATTAAGGGCACACTCACACTTGGCCTTTCGTAGCATGGCGAAGCAAAATTGTCCCCCCTCCCCAATCCCTTGCTTGCCTGTACCCAGACTGCTCCCAGCATGACCATAATTGAGCAATGAGACAGTAATTTAAAGTATACGATTAATCATATATGTAGCGTTCTCATTTTCAGCTAAAAGTTGTGCTTTTGCCTCCATTCTAGGTTTATGAATTAAAACAAGGCAGTAATCTAGTGGAGAAGACCCGAATGTTTATTCACAAAGTCACAGCTCCTCTGCACCCAAAAGTAGAAGCCAACCGGCCACAAAACATCAAATGTCTCTCTCACCCTTTTTCCAGAGAGAAACAACATCTGTGAGTAACTTTTGCTTACTTTCACGTTGAAAACACATAGTATTACTGACTGTAATGTTTCTCATGTAAGGGTTTAAGCAGCTTTGTATGAACTGAACTCTTCATACAGTTAAATGTCCATGGCAAAGAGACTGTACATGCCTGAGTGGTTCACCCTCTCAAATGCAGCCAGAATGTTCACATTCACACTGACAAATTGTACTTAAACTTGTTAAGGCACAAACTAATGACATTGTCGCCTGGTTTACCTATCATTTTAGAATACGTATGCAATTTTTATGTATTATGTGTCTCCTAAACCACATTAACTCATTCTGGATTTATCAGATTTCGTCTCTGGTGCTTCAATATGTGGGCATATTCAACTGAATTAATGAAATATCTGAGAGAATGTTAAAGTTAGTTGATGACAAAGTAGCCTACTGGTACATGATTAAACTAAAAACCCCAATGTGAAAGTTTAATTACAGATTAAGGCATTAAAAAATTAGTCAGTAAAGGCACAAGGACTATTTGGACTGTTTCAGGGATTGACAGGAGCTAGCCACTCATTTTGTTGAAATGCTTTCAAGTGTTTTTCATGTTTAGTTTTTTTTTGTTGTTTTTTTTAAGTCATTTTCAAATCTAAATGCTAACATGCTATAGTGTGGACCTTGTGAATCTTGGTCATTGTCAGCCAATATCAAAACCATCCTGTTTTCAGAACCTGAATTACTGGTGAATAACCACCTCATTTTTTTTTTCCATCATAATATTCTGTGCTGAGTCCTCACTGGTCTTGTTTCAGATCTGAGCATAGTACAATTTTAGCTGTTATATTAGTTGTAAATAATATTGTTTCTTGTATGGACAACAGGAAGCAATATGCCACTATTTTCATTGATTAAAGTTTTTGAATATAGTTTCAAAATTAATCAGCTGCTTGTAGATGGTTTCAGACTTACCTGTATGACAGGTTGTAATGTGTCACAGGTCTGAATATTCATCTCTTTAAATATTTTTTTCTCCATCTCAATGTAATGTCCATATATATGTGCATGACACTTTTGCATTACTATGCGTACATTTTGTCGAGAACTTAACTTATTGTAATGCTTTTGTCAAGAAAATGTGTTTGTTAACCTTATTTAATTCTAGAGATGCACTGGTTACAAATTTCATGTCCACTTCCAATTACCAAATTTTTTTTTCAAGTGTGTCCGTGTGTGTGTGTGTGTGTGTGTGTGTGTGTGTGTGTGTGTGTGTGTGTGTGTGT
>KV751341.1:741732-787080 GCA_001698575.1 Mola mola | reverse complement strand
TAATTGTGTGGCTCATCAGCCTCATCCCTCTGTACTTGCTACAACACTGCACATCACCCTTGTTCTTTTCCTCCATTCCTCAGGCATTTTCTCAATGTCAAAGGTCATGTTGAACTGCTTCGTCAAAAATTCCACTGCCCCCTCCTAAACTCTTCCATACCTTTACCAGTATGTCATCAGGACAGTCAGCCTACATACTACCGCCCAATGCTGTTTGGCTCCACTCTCGCCTGTGACCACCTTGAAGTATTAAATCTCTTTCAGATTGTGTTGTCTACAACAAAATGTAATTCCTTCCTCCGCTGTTATATGTCATGCTATGTTCTTCCTTCTTTTGGAAGTAGGTGTTCACCACAGCCATTTCCATTCCTTTTGCAAAATCCAGTACCATATGTCCTTCCAGGTTTCTTTCCTTGACACCAAACTCTCCATCACCTCCAAATCCCCTCTGTTCCCTTCACCAACATGCCCATTGAGGTCTGTTCCAATCACCACTCTCTCCTCCCTGGGAATACACTCTACAACTTCATCTAACTCATTCCAGAATTTCTCTCTCTTCCATCTCACAGCTAACTCGTGGGCCACAACCACTGACAACATTCATCAACCCACCTTCAATTTCCAGCTTCACATTCATGACCCTGTCAGATACTCTTTTCACTTCTATGACATTCGTGGCATACTCCTTCACGATCACACCTACTCCATCTGTCTTCCTATATACACTATGATAGTACAGCTTGAACCTGGTCTCTTGCACACACAAAACATCTACCTTTATTTTCTGAATCATGTTAGCCAGCGCTCTACCTTTGCCTGTCATCATGCCAAAATTTCTGTCTCCTAAAATGTTTCCCTCCTCTTTTTTTCGGTAGCCCAATTTCTGTCGGTACCGTTTGTTAACAGCACCGGTGGCGGTCATTGCTAACCCGGGCCCCAACTGATCTGATATGAAATTCATTTTCGTAATTCGCATGTTTGATTTGGCTCAGTTTTCACACCGGATGCCCTTCCTGACGCAATCCTTGCCATTTATCTGGGCTTGGGACCAGCACTAGAAATAAACTTTTTGTGACCCCTTAGTTGCTGGTTTAGTCATGGAGAATAAATATCTAATAATTTTAATTTTCCATTTTGATTTATTATTCTTATTCTTATAATACATAATAATAATGCTAATAATTATTTATCAATTCATCATTCTTGAACTCACAGGACTTTTTGTCATGATTCAGGTTTTTGTTATGTTTTCTAAGAGTTTTGAGTTCCTTGTTTTCGTGAATTATTGTTTCTAGTTTTCTACTGTTATGGTGTTGATGTGGATCAGTTTGATTTATTGTATTCTAAAGGATTTTATGGTACTGATCATTTTGAGTTTATAGTATAGGGCCCCACAAATGAGTGATCCTCCCAGCCCCCAACTATTTGCAACTTTTTACACCTTGGTGCTAAATACCAGACATCTGGAAAGGAAAGACTTACAAGAGAGATCTTTTTATTCTCTCTCTGCTCTCCTCGGAGCTGCAGCTACAGAGCCCTGCTCTTCCCTCTCAGTGCTCATCGGAGTTGGAGCCACAGAGCTCCTGCTGAGGACTCACCAAGCTCAAATTTAGCCAGCAGCAGCAACCAGACCTGCAGGATAACCAAAAGGAGTTACTCAAGAGTTCAGCATAACTGCTACCTCTGCAAGGAGCAAAAGGAGCAACCGGTTTACTCCAGCATTAGGAATGAACAACAACAAGAGCTTTGACTTGGACTCTCCAGCAAACACGGATAACTTAACCAGTAGAACATCTCTCCCCTTTTAAGAACTGGTAGAGTTGACTGTTAGGAAACAAATGTTCAAATGAAGCACAGAGTCATCCAGAGTCAAGGCAAGAGTTTTAATGAACTTGCAGCAAGGAGACAAGTCAGCACGGCGGCGCTGAGTTGTCTGAGGTTTTAAGCTAAAACATGGGTTTATGTAGAGAGAATGGTTGCTAAGGGTGGTCCCTATACATGATAAAGGAAAATAAGTCAGATAAGCATTGTCTGTAAGGTCTCACACTCCCATCAGCTGAGCTGGCCTTGACGCCTGGACAGTACAGTGTCTGCATGCTATGTTCTAGTACACTGAGATCTTTTCTGTTAAGCATAAGATAAGTACACATTTTTCTGACATTGACCTGGGCACATCAGCTCAGCATAGCACAGCTAAACACGTAATCGATGAAAGTATTTGTCTTGCATTATTGAATGGTATCCTTGTGACTGTAGTCAGGTTATTAAATTGAACCACGTTCTCACCCTGCAAACCAGCAAATGGTCTGAGCCCCCAGTAATATAGGAACATTTGGTCTTACACTTAGACTTTTGGCCATTTTGCATGCATTCAACATCCATCCATCTCTCCTTTATGCACACACACACACACACAATTGCACATACACACACACCCTTGTATATCAATGTATATAATGATTTACATCCTAGATTATTGTGTGTTTCTTTTTCTTTATTGTTCATTCTTGAATAAATACTTTTGGATAAATATGCTGTGTGTTTTCATGTTGCACAAAAGTAAATTTTGACAACGTCTACACTGTCTAGAACTCTCACTAGCTGTTGATGAAGGAATGTTGGTTGTAATTATTTAGTTAATTATTAAGTATAATTCCAAATTCACTGTTTGGTAGATTTCATGAGGCTGATTAATTAAATTGGCTATCTTTTCCCTTCTTTAAGGGTGGTGCCCTGAGGTAATGTAGTGTAAATTTTATCTTAGTATTCTGATAATCATTAATTATCTATGATAATTATTGGTTTATTTTTGTAACCAAATTCAACCACTTAGTTGTCGTCTTGTATTGTTAAAATAAATGGCGGTCTGTCTGAACAGCCACACTGTCAACATACCTGAGCCCCAACACTAGCTTATTTCATAGTCTGTTTTCTTGTGTCTTGTGTTTCTCATGTCCAAGTTTCTTGTCAAGTCCCTAGTGTTCCCCCCTGCTTGGTACCTGCGTACTGCTGTGTACCTGTGTTTCTAGTGTTTGTCTTTCATGTCAAGTTCTATGTGTTGAACCCTGTTCGTTACTTGTCCTTGCTGTTGTCTTTTGTAGGTTCTCTTCCTCCTTGTGCTGATTTATGTTTCCTTTCTGTGATTGACTTGATGTGTTTCACCTGTGTCTCATTTCCCAACACTAGGATGTTCAATTATCACCAACCTCCCTCATGAATTTAAATCGGTTTCCAAATCCACAAAGGCACACAAAAGGATTCACAAATGCACTTTGAAATTTATATGTAAACGATTGTCCACAATATTTTTCAATGCACACAAATATATTTAATGTTAATATCTACTATTGTAGAGATTAACAATGATAGCAATAATGATGAGAGAGGTTATTATTATTGTTATTATTATTAAAACCAATAATATCAAACAGTCAAAAACTTTGACTGTTAAATGTCATGAATTTTCCTCTTCTTTTCAATATTTATTGAGAAGTAAAGGGAAGTGAATAGTCTGGAACTGCAACTAAAAATAGACCTATTTGTTTTGTGTTCCCAGATTCGATTTGTCCGACAGGGACAGTTTCTTTGACAGCAAGACCAGGAGCTCAATAGTAAGTACTGGTTATAATACATGGTTCTACTAGTTGGAATGTGACTCCTTCATGAGATCACAGCAACAAAAAAAACACAGTTTGATTCAGCACTGTGGAAGCATGTGTATGATTGAATTTGTTGTAATCAAATCTTATCCTATGGAATATAAAGATGTATCTTTTAACATAGATCTCACAGCCTGTTTGTGCTCCCTGATGCCAGTTCAACTACTTGTTTCTAAGTGATGGAAGTGGCTGCTTTTTAAAAGATACATTCTGTCACTCTTCATGATATACACCTACACAGCACTTTGCGTTTCTTGACTAATGACTGGGTAATGTGATTGGCTTGTCATTGTTAGCTTCACCTCTTATTAGTATCACTCTGGAGTGCCCTGTGTTCACATGAGGACACTCATAAAAACTCATCAGTATATCTGCTTCATTCTCTTTGGAACAATTCCACTTGTAACTGTACCAACAACTGTTTTCTTCCTTATATACATTCTCATGTTTCTAATCTGTTGCTCAATATTTTTTAATGTATTGCAATTTTGTCAGGTCTATGAGGTCCTAAAGAGGATAAGATGCACCAGAGCCAAATATTCCATGGGTAAGGTCTATATCTTAAATATAAGACATTAGTCAATATGCAATTAATGTACATCTATTTCAATCGGGGTATAATTATCACCACAGATTAGTGTAGGATGTGGGATCATCTCTGCCATTGTATCAAACCTAAACTACCTTGGTGACTTTTTGGTCATCCGGAAAGGACAGTGTTGGGTGATTGGGAGATTATTCAGCATTGGCTAAATTCAACACTCTCTTGACTGTTTTGAAATTGTCAGTTTAAGAGAATTTAAGCAAAATGTACAGATTATGCATAATAAAGAGATTTTTTAAATACAATACTTAAGAGACAACAGAAGAGGAACTACAGTATTTCAGTCCAGACTTTGTTTGTATTCTGATGATAGTAAATGAACAACAATAGTACATGTTTTTTTATTTATTTTTTTTTATTTTACGCCACATAACTTTGCGCTATGTTGCTCATTGCAGTCCACCACCAATTGATACTGTAGTGTTTCTTACAACCTGCTTCCATATGTATAATTTCCTCTAAATACTTCTTCTTGGAGAGGCAAAAAATGTATTGTGAAAGTATTAGTATATTACACACTGAGAGTTATGTGGCATTGCAGTAGAAGAAGATTTGATGTTATGGAATAGGAGAAGTACTTTTTCTGTTATGGGTCTCTATATGCTATTTTGAGCATCAATCTGGTGTTTTTAAGGAATTAGTCTATTAATGGAATTATGGAGCTATAGAGATGCTTTGCCTGTGTTTTTTTCCTCAGGTCTACTCAGGCTTAGACACAAATCAAAAATTTAGTGACAACAGTGCAATGCCAACAGTGACTAAAGAATAAAATCTTGAGTTGTAATATAACAAAGTTAATTAGAGTTATTTTCCTGCCTTCCTGTTACAGTGAAAAATAAAACCTCCACAATGAAGCTTTATAAATGTATTTTTTGTAATAATTCCACAAATTTGTGAAAAAAAAAGGCCACCATCAAGTTTTATCCAAAGAGAAAATTCAACATCTGGGTGTATTTTTCTTGCAAAGCTAAGTATTTGTGTTTAACAGCACCCTGTGTGTGTGTGTGTGTGTGTGTGTGCGTGTCTTTGTCTACACTTGAATTTATTTGCCCTCTTGCAGGGATCACCAGTCTGCTAGCCAATGGAGTCTACACAGCTGCTTATCCACTTCATGATGTGAGCACCATCATCACATTTAATGGCCACCACTCTTCTACTGGCCTGAGAATAGAGACAGGGTTGTCCTAATGCACTGAGTTTCTCATTTTTATATACTGTAAATTATATATATTGTACTGTATCATTCATGGGCGGCACAGTGGTGCAGTGGTTAGCACTGTCGCCTCACAGCAAGAAGGTCCTGGGTTCGATTCTGGGTCAGGACGTTTCTGTGTGGAGTTTGCATGTTCTCCCTGTGTCTGCGTGGGTTTTCTCCGGGTACTCCGGCTTCCTCCCACATTCCAAAAACATGTAAATCTGGGGATAGGTTAATTGGTCACTCTAAATTGCCCGTAGGTGTGAATGTGAGTGTGGATGGTTGTTTGTCTCTATATGTCAGCCCTGCGATGAACTGGCGACTTGTCCAGGGTGTACCCCGCCTTCGCCCCAAGATGCTGAGATAGGCTTCAGCCCCCCCCGGCGACCCCTAACGGGATAAGCGGTAGAAAATGAATGAATGTATCATTCATGTTAAATGATCCTATTTGTGACTAGTAGGCCTTAAACTTTGAGGTTTCCAACAAATGACATTTTGATGTTAAATTAAAAGTTTTCTTTATCTGAGCAAACTGTTTGGTGGTTTGACTATGTCTCTATTTGATTGTTATAGGGAAACATTGAGGACTTGAATGCAAAATCTAATGACAGGAAGGTAAGTAGAGAAATTCTAGCGATCAATAAATTGAATTAATTGTGAACGCATACTATCACGTTAAATTTAGAAGTGCTCATTGATCACTCAGCCCAAGGAAAATGAAAATGATTGATTTTAAACTTTGAATTTGAATTATTCCCTTTTACTTAGAAAAGCGAGACTTTTTGCAACAGGTTCACAGAACATTACATGTTATGAATTTTAAGATAACTCATAATGATGAAATCACTGAATTGTGAGTCTCTCAGATGAAATCAAAGTTATTATTGGTTATTTCAATTTTTTTTTAAGCCTGTACTCCAACAATTGAAGATGGAGGCATTATGTTTTTGGGTTGTCTGTCTCTCCATCTGTCCATTCATCTGTCTTTCCATACGCCCCAACATCTGAACAGAATTTCTTCAAATTTGTATCACAGGGCTGATTTTGTTTGAACAACCTTTTTTCATTAGTTCATGTTAAAAAGAAATATATATATGCGTAAACAAAAAAAAAAATCTCTTTTACCTCAAAATAAACAACTGTTTAACTTAATTTATAATATATGATGTTTTATATACATAGGCAATATACACATAAGTACACCTATGAATACCTAAAGCATGCATTGACATGCAGTCACAGATACTATCCTATGTCAGTGTACATGTACCAAGACTTACATCCATATGTATATGTAAATTGCATACTTACACATGCACAGACATATGCATGTGTATAATGTGTGCCTTTCAACACATATAAACATCTACATTTTTCACGTGTATACGTGTACCGATTGTATTATAGATTATATCATGTTTTAGTTTTTATTATTTTCTATCTAACCCCCCCACCCACTGAGACCAATTCACACAATTCAATACACACCACGGCTGAACGCATCAGGCAACAGCCAAGCATTATTGCATGGTGGTTCAACAGTGACGCCAAAATAATGTCAACTGTACAAATGAAAAATAGAATAAATTCTTGAGAATGATTTTTGTCAATTATTTTTATTTCATAGTATTTATTCCAACATTCAAATCTGAACAATTCTTTAATAATGTAATAGTTTTATTAACTTATATTTCAAAAGTAATTGTATTGTGGATGACCAGAGCCTACATTAAGCACAGACTTTAGACATTACTGCTTTCATAAAAACATATTCTACGTTTATCTCAATGGTAGTAATACTACCTATTATTTAATCTTATGTTGAGGATGAAGCTGCCATTTCATATTTCAAATTACTGAAGTTGTTTACAGATTCCTAATTCAAGTGCAATTCCTGATCAGATGTCAATGTTTTCTATCTGCTGTATATACTTGAGACAGGCAGTTCTTTCTAGTTATCCTGTTCAAATTTTGTAGGTTACACTACAAAAACATTTAACATTGGTATCAAAAATTACAGTTTTCTTATCACACAAGAGCTTCAGTATGTAAGATATCAGTGTACTCACCAGCCCACTTCCCTATTGTTCGTCAGTGTTTCACCATTTCACAGTGATTTATGGGCTTTTAGTCTGGCAAAGCAGAGCATGTTCAGGGCAAAAATGCAATATTGTATGAATAATGAACAAGTAACAAGTAGTTCATTATCATAGTACTAGCTAGTCATGTCATACTCACAATTCTGGTGCTCTGAGATTTTCCTCTGTAGTGCCTCTGTTGTATTTTGTAATGATGATGATGATGACTTCCCACACATTTAACAAAAAAAGCCCTTTTGCTGCTAGAATGGTTTTAATGTGCAACATCTACATGACCTTCTTTAAGCTAGACACTATAGTAACCTAACACTACAACAGAAATCAGTTAATCTATTATTTCGATCCAAAGAAAAATGAATCACATAATCATAGTTGATTTACTGTTTAGGTCACTTTTGAAGCTATAGTCTATCTTCTTCCATAATCTAACCAATAGAATTCTGAACATATTCAACCACTGGCTCTGGGAATTTATTTCTCTTTTGGTTAATATCGTCTACATGATACAAACCAAACAATAATCAATAAGTGTAGGTAAACAATTAGGACTTTTTGTGTTCTTTATCAGTAAACAACAGACTTACTAATATGTAATGGTTACAAATTGCATCTAATGTATAAGTATTTGCACTAAGTATAGACTGAATCTCATTGCAGCTGCTATACGAGGAGTGGGCCAGCTACAGCGTCTTCTACAAATACCAGCCTATTGGACTCATCAGGTTGGATCCATTATAGTGCTGTTGTCACACCCATAGAATCACAAATACATTTCCACGTTTTATGTATGCTGTGGCTGGTGCTCTCACAGCAGCTTAAACTGCCTTTACCAGCCTGCAGGCAGGAAAGACAGATGAAGTTAATTGATGCTCTGCTCGTCATGCGCTGAGCTGTGTGTGGTCCAGAAAAGAGACTTGGATTGGGAGCTGATTCTTACTGAACACACTCTCTGAAGGGACTGTAATGCTTTTCTTCCCCACAGACAGCAGATCTTATAAAAACATGACTTAACTGTTGAATATTATGATTATAAGTAAATTTGACAGTGACATTGGTGTTTCCAACCACAGAAAATATTTCGGGGAGAAGGTCGGACTATATTTTGCCTGGTTAGGTGTCTATACACAGATGCTTATCCCCGCAGCCATCGTTGGAGTCATTGTATTCCTCTACGGCTGTGCCACTGTTGATGATAACATACCGAGGTACACTTCACACAGCACCCTATTTTGTTACATTGTTGTATTTTTTTATATTACTTGCCATTTGTTCATCTCTAACTTTTTCTAACTATTAAAACCAAAAAGTGATCAATTAATTATATGCCACTGACACTGGTTAAGAAAATCAGTAGGTAAATAAAAATGATTAAGATGGAGAGCTGTTGCAGTGTGGCATGTATCTATCCCTATCTGTAATATAGATCTATCGATATTGCTCTATATATCTATACTGTATATCTATAGAGAGAGAGAGACATACCTAAATACACACACACATCCTTTTCAGCACCTCTTTCAGCCCTTTGTATTTCTCGAGCTTCTCGTGTTCCTTCTTCCTGATGGTGCTATCACTTGGGATTAAGACATCTATCACTACCGCCTCATTCTCCTGCTTGTCGACCACCATGATATCGGTTGATTAGCCACCATCTTATCTGTCTAGATCTGGAAGTCCCACAGGATCTTAGCTCGGTCATTCTCAATCATCTTTGGAGATGTTGTCCACTTTTATCCTTAGGACTCAGCAGTCCACTTAGACTTAAAGGAGAAGGAACACTCCTTTGAGGATGAGAATGTGCATGTGCTGGACAGAGAGAATATATGGTTTGAGAGAGGAGTAAAGGAGGCCATCTATGTAAAGCTGGAACAGCCATCACTTAAGAGGAAGAGGCCTCAGACATCAACTGCCTGCCACATAAAATGCAGTTTTGAAATCATTCAGCTGGAAACATAGCCACCATTCACACCTTGGCTCATGTGATAACAGCGACTCACATGATGACCAGGGGGAGTGACAACCCAACTGATGGGTGGGTGGATCTGGGACACACAGATTCGGGGCGGGGCATTGTACCCTTTGCCCAATATCCTAATTGACCTAATGGATCTTCCACAAGGTTAAATAGTTGGGACTCCCTATCCAGAAATTTAGAACTGAAGAAGCCTCTTGGATGAGAGGCGAGACATCTTTAAGGAATTAAAAGAAGTCCAGGTGCCTTTAGCTGAAACATCAAGACTACCATGACCTGGATGACTGAGAATCTCCACAGACTCTATCAATAGATATTTTCTTCAATGGCTTATATTGCCATTCTAGCAAAGTGGCAGCTTTTTACATCATTCAGCTCCTGATTCACATTTGCTACACGTGCTCTCGGGTAACAACAAACCGATGCAGAGAATCCCCCGCAGTTCCTTAATGAAAACCTTGGCGAAAAAATGTTTGTCATTGGCCATTTTTAATTGATGAAGACAAGACTTTGACGAGCCAGAAACAGATAATTGATAACAAATCTATGATGAAATGTACATTTAGTTTTCGATAACAAGTTGAGAGTAAAATGTTAGCAGTGGAAAAATTATAATTCAGAATCAACTCTGTCCATTAGAATATGAGCAATGAGTGTAGACTGTCAGTGTTTTCCTGCTCTGTGTCTGTCTGGGGACAGATGTGCTCCAGAAACAGAAAACACTTCAAGACCGCCAACTAATTGTTAACTGCTACTTTGCTCTCACTCAACTGTGGTAATGCTCTCTCATTCTTGCTCCATCAACACTCAAATACATAATTTTTCAGCGGAAAAATGCGGTTTTGGAGCTTAGTTATTCTTTAGTTAACTGGACTATCAAAGTAATAAGTTGTCATGAGGTATGTGGTAATTCGTTATAGACATTATTTCATGAAATTTATAGAAAATGTACTATATTGTGATATACTGTATATCATTGTCATGATATAATATAATCTATATCGTGATATAAGATATTTCCTATAGTGCTTAGCCCTAATTCATTTGGAAATAATCATTTGCATCAGTTCGTCTTCCTCTCTGTGCCTTCCCAACACCCCATGGGGACAACACAATATCTCAAAACGTAACTCAGAATCTCTGGCACCACACCAAATCATGTGTGGTGAAGAAGGGAGAGGCGAAACATTAAGTGTACAGTTAGTAGCAAGCAGGCCTTGGCTTTCCTATATAAATAGATGTTCTGATTAAATTTTTTCAGTCCCAATACTGATTCCGATACCTGTACTTTTTTGTATCAGCCAACACTGAGCACTGATCCAATACCAGTGTGGTTTATTTGTTTGTTTTTTTAAATATATATATGTGGGCTGTCTTAGTTTCCTTCAAGGTCGGGTCCTCTACCAGAGGTCTGGGAGCCTGAGGGTCCTGCGCAGGATCTTAGCTGTTCCTTGGATTGTGCTCTTCTGGACTGAGGTCTCAGGCGTTATTCCTGGGACTTGTTTGAGCCACTCTCCCTGCTTGGGGGTTACAGCCCCGAGTGCTCCTATCACCACTGGTACCACTGATGCCTTTACTCCCCACATCCTTTCCAGCTCCTCTTTCAGCTCTAGGTATTTCTCAAGCTCTCGTGTTCCTTCTTCCTGATATTACCATTATTGGGATTTCGACATCTACCACTACCGCCTTCTTATCCCGCTTGTTGACCAGCACGATATCCGGTTGGTTAGCCACCACCATCCTATTGGTCTCGACCTGGAAGTCCCACAGGATCTTCGCTCGGTTGTTCTGAATCACCTTAGGAGGTGATGCCCACTTTGATCCTGGAACCTCCAGCCCATACTCAGAAGCAACTTGGTTGTGACGCTCCTGCTGTTATGTGCTGCATTGTCTCAGGGGCATCTTTGCTCAGTCTGCACCTTGGGTCCTGTCTGGTGAGGTAGACCCCGGCCTCAATTGATCCTGTGTTCAAGGCCTGTTCTTGTGCTGCCATGATGGGTGCCTCTGTGCTGTCCCTGAGACCAGCCTTCTCCAGCCACTGGTATGTCATCTCGACATCAGCCACTTCCTCTAACTGTTGATGGTACAGCCCATGCAGGGGCTTGTCCCTCCATGATGGTCTCTCTTCTGCTTCCTTCCCCTCACTGGGTTTCTGCTGCCAATACAGGTCCGTCCTCATCTTATTACCCTCCCACTGAGAGTACACTTTGGATGGTTCAGTGGTGAACATCCTGTTGATTCTCCGGGCCTCCATGTCTCTAGTGAACTTCTTCAGTACTCACTTCTCCAGTCTCCAGTGCCTCAGTTACGGACAGCTTGATGTATTTCTTTAGCACTTTGGTGGTTTTGCCCTTCTCCAGCTCTGACAGTTGGCTAACCTCTCTCCATGTTGCCCTGATCTTAGCTTTCAACCGTCTTCTTCAAGGAGGGTACTGCCCTTTATGGCTCACATTCAACTTGCAGCCAAGCACTTCTAGGATTACTCTTGCTGTTACTGTCCACAGTAGGGATAGTTTGTAGTGTCACATTCACATCATCTAGCAGACTGTCTCAGGGTATTCTACCACTAAGCCTTGGTAACCATTCCCGGGGGTTCCTGATATTCATGTTAGCCATTATTTTCCTTCTCAGGTCAGATGCCATAGTGGTAATGTCATCTGGGCTTGTTATTGGGGCTTGGAACCCATTCTCTGTGTGACGGGGGTTTATGAAATCCCCCACTGACCTGTCATCAAGGCTCCCCCTTGTCGTAGCATTGTTGTTGTAACTCATCGATCTCTAGTTGTAATAGTAATTGTCGATTGCGAAATTGGATCACTTAGTTACGAGCTGTTCATTAGCTTGGACTTAGGGATTTGAAGCATCCATAGGTCCCACGTCCTTTGCATGTAACCCTTGGGGTTGCTGGTATAGTAGCAATCTATCCATGAATGTCTTGTTCTACTAGCCCACTTGTCATCAGGTTGCCATGGTTCCCTAACACCTGACACTGACTTTGTTGACTTCGGCGACAGCACCCTGAGGCTGTACACTAAGCGGAAAGAGGGAGGCAGAGGAGAAGTAAGTGTCAGAGCCACTATCCAAAATGAGACAACAAAGATCCAGGAAAACATTAGGAAGATGTCCCAGAATGATGACCTGCTAAGTGAATTCCTCAGGCAGCAGTAACCCAGTGAGGAGAAGGAAGAAGAAGAGAGACCATCATGGCGGGACAAGCCCCTGCATGGGATGTACCACCGCAAGATAGAGGAGGTGGCTGATAGAGAAAACATACCAGTGGCTGGAGAAGGCTGGTACCCGTGACAGCACAGAGGCATTGATCATGGCAGCACAAGAACAGGCATTGAACACAAAATCAGTGTAGGCTGGGGTCTACCACACCAGACAGGACCCAGTGTGCAGACTGTGCAAAGATGCCCCTGAGACAGTGCAGCACATAACAGCAGGGTGCAAGATGCTGACAGGTACAGCATACTTGGAGCGCCATAACCAAGTGGCCGGCTTAGTTTACAGGAAAGTATACAGCTGATACTCTGCGCAGAGTATGGGCTGGAGGTCCCAGGATCAATGTGGACAACATCTCCAATGGTGATTGAGAACGACTGAGCTTAGATCCTGTGCGACGTCCAGATGCAGACCGATAAGATGGTGATGGTTAATATACCACATATCGTGATGGTCGGCAAGCAGAAGAAGAAGGCATTAGTGGTAGATGTCACAAACCCCACATCCTTGAAAGGATGTGGGGAGTAAAGGTATCAATGGTACCCGTGTTGAGCACTCAGGGCTGTAACCTCCAAGCTGGGAGAGTGGCTCCAACATATCCCAGGAATAACATCTGAAATCTCTGTCCAGAAGAAGCACAATCCTAGGAAGAGCTAAGATACTGCGCAGGGCCCTCATGCTCCCAAGCCTGTGGTAGAGGACCTGAGCTTGAAGACACAAGACCATATCAGTGCCATAATAGAATTTATGTCAAAAGCTCTAATAGCAGCACTGTTCAGACTGGTGCCATTTAATACCAGTTTTCCATACCTACCCCTACCTACTGTTATGACAAAAAAGAGTTTCTCTGAAGGGGTGCCATGTAACCTGACCTGAAGCTGCACCATTCTTTAGCCTCTCCCATCCTCATGAATGATTCTTTATTTGTTCTTGTTTTGTCAGTATGGAGATTTGTGATGCAAGAAACAACATTACCATGTGTCCACTTTGTGACCGTGCCTGCAGCTACTGGAAGCTGGTGACAGCGTGTGGTACAGCTCGAGCCAGCCATCTGTTTGACAATCCAGCCACGGTCCTCTTCGCTATCTTCATGGCTCTCTGGGGTATATAAATTTAAAAGAGAGATAGACAGAAATAAATAGAGAGAGATAAATATATATTTGAAGAAAATGTTGCATTTAATAATTTTTATTAGACATATTGGGACTTGAAAATATTCCATTCAAAGCAGCTTTTGCTTCAGTCTTAATTTCATATGCACCTGAAATTAACAATCACTGAGTCAGTCCTCCTCTCTTGTCCTGCCAAACCACACAGCCATCTGTTAGCAGCAGCAAGTCTTCAGACCAGGGAGGTGTGATCGTGTAGATAAGGCTAATGTCTAACAGAGTTGCAGCCCAACTTCCATCTGGTCTGTACTTGGAAATGATTGCATTAACAACATGGTGGCATCTTTGTGCATGTATACCAACATGAACAGGAATATCATACTGATATATGTTGTCTTATTAACAAAGTACTCTACTGAGTGACATGATCCATACATCACCATAAACACTGTTGTTTATTTTGACACAGTGGAACATGCTGCCCCAAAATACTCAAGGACAAGTGTTATCACTGTTACTATCATCAATATCACATTTAAGTGATATTTAAAGGTGCCACTTAAGTACTGATACCTGAAATGTTGTACCTTACCAGGTAAAATTCTACGTAAGAATGAAAAATTATACATAACTGTCAAACGAAATGTTAAAAGAAAATAATCTAATGTAGCAATGTGGTATTTTAGTAAAGTTGGCATTAGCCATTCACTAATTTCTTTGATGCTGTAGTGTCAGGGCTGAAGGGGTTTTTTTTGACTTGTTCTTTTTAGTATAGTAAGTATTTTTCTAAATCAGCAATTTTATTTAATTACTGTATTTAACTAAATTTCAAGATGAATCCATAGGGTTGAATAAGTTGAGTTGACTTAAAACAATAAAGCCCTTAAGAAAGACATCATTATAGGTTAAGGTTAAAAAAGTTTTAAAAAAAAAAACTTTCTGCATTAGGGCTGTTGTCAGGGTTAGAATATAATTTGAATTTTTGAGAACTCATTGATATTTGAATGCTGAAATCACAAGTGTGTGTTTAGTTTTGTAGATGTGTTTGCTGAATCTCGCCGTACTTGTCTTGGCCTGTAATTTACTCACATTCTGAAAGCAAAAAGCTTTTTGCCACCTGTAGTCATTTCAATAAGGGACAGATTTGCTCTGTTGTTCTGAACTTCAGGCTGCAGCCACCTAGTTAAACTTTATGCTCATGGCAGAACCTTGCGGTCATGCCAACTTGGACCACAGCAGCAGCAGCAGCCACTTTTAAAAACACTTTGTATTTCCAGCAGAATCGTCCAGTTTGTAGGCAGCATTTAGGGTAGTTACAACATGGAAAACGAGGAGTGAAAAGCCATGGCTGCTGGTACACAACACAGAGAAAACACTGCCATCCGGTAACTACAGTGAATACCCCCTTCCTGCATCTCTGTCTGTCTGCAAGTCAGATGTTCTAAAATCACAATGGAATTGTACATGAGAAACCAGGTTCAAGTCCTGCACAGACAGTTTGGTTCCAGATAAACAGTGTGCAATGTTGCAGGTGGCTTTTTTGAAATTCATAATGTTATTAGTGGTTATTTCCTTATTTAGAAAGCCCTCTGTTGGACAAAATGTGCAACAATCACATCCTGAGAAAGGCATTGGCAACTGCGGAGTGTTCATGGGCATATATATTAGATATTAATAAAATCTGTGCATAAAAATTCAAATATCATTTGAATATTACCAAAAAATGTGATTCGAATTTGATGATTAAGAAGAAAAAAGATTAAGATTGACAGCACTGGTCTGCATTTACCTTTGACACCTTTCACACTAGGTGACACATTTAAAGCGCCATCTGATTTTATGTAATTAACTGGTTAGAGTGGGTAAGAGAGGCTAAATGGACTGGTTACAGTGGGACAGTGGAGTGGTTATTATATGCATTGAGAATGTTGGGATCAAACTGGGTCGACAAGGCTCATAGGTTGACGTTCAGACAGGTGAGTACATGTAATAGTATCATGTCCGCACGCTATGCCATGCGCAATTTAAAACTGATACTCCGTAGGAAGATGGCATATATTTAATTTATGTACGTTGATTTTTGCATATCAAACAGTGCTCATTGATTTATTTATTTAGTATTTGCAGTCATGTGGTTAATCGTCTCAACTTCTGGTTAACTGAAGTAGGAGTATAAATAAATTTAATTTGTATATAATATTGTATGTTTTAGTATTCTAACCTCTGTGTAATATTTTTCATAGAGAGATAGCTGGCATGCCAGATACTGTTGGCTGTATATTATAGTTTTGAACAAGCTGAAAATCTTTTAACATCAATGAAAACACTTTTTAGCATACTACCGTTTTGGTAAAGAATTTCAGACATAATTAGTCAGTTATCAGAGACATCAAATAAACTGTCAACATCTAAAACAACAAAAAAATCTCATCTAAATATCTGTTTAATGAAATGAAGATAAAGAATCTCACTTTCTCCCTTTCTGAGTCTCGTTGTTGATAGAGTTTAGCTCTCCATGAACAAGGACAGTGCTGCATAAAGGAATTACAGAAATATTATGTGATGATTAGTCATGATTAAGTGCATTCTCACAATTTTCAGATGTAAAGAGAATAGTATCTTGAGGCATATTATAAGCTTGTGCTTACACCTGCTTTAAGTTTGCTGTTTCTGTTTTATGGTGTAGCTGTTCTCTTCATGGAGCACTGGAAGAGACGGCAGATGCGACTTAACTATATCTGGGACCTGACAGGTTTTGGAGAGGAGGAAGAGGTGAGTTGAAACAACATGTTAGCCCAAATTTTTCAACCTTTCAGTAGAAGTGGTTAACATTAGTTTTAATACTTAGGCAACTGAGACTTGAAACTTTCTCAGACAGTTATCCGTCATGCTGTAATTGTAAAAGAGAAATAATTGCTGTGTGTAGTGTGTAGTGCAGTGTGGCCATTTCCAATTCTGTTGCACTTGTACTCTTTTAACAATGTGGCTGCTGTGGTGGTGCTTTAATAATCGGAGTAGACAGGATGTTTTCTGATTGATTAACCGAGTTGTTGCAAATGCCCGTAAGAAGACTTGGAGACTGATAGAAAAACTGCTTTGGTCCTTTTAAAGGGAAAACAAAATAAAAACTACAACTTAAATCTGTTCAGTTTTAATTTCTTGGTCAATTGTGTATGAATTTAGTCGCAAGTTGTAAACAGTTCTTAAATGCAAGAACAAAGCATTTCAAACTAGCTAAAGTCTGATAGCCTCTAACTCTTCTCTTTAACAAAAGCAGCTGAGGCTCATATGGAATCAGATTTTCATCATTGTGACAGTTTTCTTTGTTCCCAATGCAACATTACTTATACATCATAATCATATTATTAACCATTTCTCATGTACTCATTCATAATTCTATATATGTATTTTTTTCATCTGTGGACACTTGTTGCTGTTTTATGTAAATAACTGTTTCTTGACAAATATTTAAATTCTTTATATTCACTTTGCTGCTGTGAAACACTCAAATTTCTCCAGTGTGGGACAAATTATCATCTTATCTTAAGGCTAATGAGTTTTTGAGTGACAGCTCGATGCCTCTATACATTAGTATGATTTTATATTTTGATAATGACATTTTATTAGATAAATCACTCCTATACAGCTAATGAACAAAGGCAGGAGGAGGAAGCGGAACGAGACTGGCATATAAGCATAGTGAAGCACGCAAGAGAAATAAACATGGCATCTTACAGTTTCTGAGGAAGACTAGAAGATTGCTACATAGAATTCATGTTCCGTGAAGGCTCAGAGAGGGAAAAGAATGCAAATAATTTAACAGAAAACCTATGAGTCATCTGTAATGTCATCATCAGTACGAAGAGTTATTAAATACAGAGCAACAGTTTACCAAAGGCTAACTTACTACTGACAAAATGGCAGCAACAACAACACCTCCTCAATGTTGCGACATCTCCATTCCAGACATGATTATGTTCACATGCACCAACCCAGAACAATGAGTCTGTCAGCAGTGAATTTCCTGACAGTCAACATTTTTTGGGGGTTAATAAAAATAACTATATGTAATGATATAGTCATTACATTCATAGAATTGCTGGTTCTCTTCTTCTACTTCTTCTTCGTTACCACACACATAAATAAATCAAACTTTGAATGTATCAACTATATACAGCTGTATGTACCATAGCATTCACCAAAATACATTGTTTAGCGGAAATTTTACAACACACTGAAACTCTGCAACTCTAACTTGTGGTGTGCAGAATAACTTTCAAGACATTGAAATTGACAAGACACTCACAGCCTAATTAGCCAGTGTGGATGAACATTGGTTTGTGTTAGAACAGCTGACAGCATAAACAAGAAAATGTAGCCAATAGTGAGAAAAAGTGTCATAACAGAAAAAAAAAAAGCAGAGGGAACTGTAGCTTTTATGTAAATAAAGAACCAAAAGTTTACTCAACGACAAATATTTTAACATTATTTGTGTTACTTTGGAGATAACATATTGCATCAGAATAAGACAAAATCTTACTTTTGATATTTAAGTTTTGTTTGATTAGTGTTTTAGAGCTCTTATCCAAAATGAATGCTACTTTTATTTTTAAGATTCCTGTTGCTAATCAGTTTTTCTGCTTTTGTCTAAAAGTGAAATGGAAGTGTTTTAATTTGCCAATGACCGCTTCTGTCTGACATCTTCTCTCACTTCTTTCTGTGTGTGATGTATTTTACAGGAAGACTATAAGGTTTGGAACCAACTATCCTCCCCCAACTGTTGGTTTTAAATGAATTTCCATCCCCTTCTTTTAGACACTATACAGTAGCTCTGTTCTACACGAACCAATGCTAAGCTTGTCTGCCTGAAGGTGTCTTACAGTCTGCCGCTGTCTGTCAAGCCTTTACACTTGTCTTTGCTCCTTTTTCTTCAGCGTTGTTCTGGTGCTAACCTTTCTGTTGGCCTCTCAGCACAGCACTGTTGCGGTTGGTTACTGTCTGTCAACTGACAGCAGCAGAGTTGACAGGACTCATAGCTCTTGCAACTCTTTTTCCTTTTTTTCCCTGTTCAACAAAAAGGCCTTCACTTTCAATACCCATCAAATAAGCATTAAAATATGGGCACGAAACTTTTTTACATTGCTAAAAGGAACGAAACTGGGCTGCCCTAGTGATATTGGTTGCTCACAGTTTAGCTACTCAGCCATATTTTGAAATTATTCTTTTGGTCTTGACACAACCAGCTATTTTTAATAAGGAAATGATAGAGAACAGACCAGAACTGGGACAAGAGTGAATATTTGTAATGATGCCAAATTTGTCTCCCTTTTTCAATTGTGTCTGCTGATGTACAAACAGATGTATGCCAATCTGAATAGTATACTACAAAGCAAGGTTAATGGGTCAGGTATATTGAGAGTTTTCAATGTCACAAAAGTGTCTCTCTTTTAAACTGGTTGGATTGCATTTTCATGTCAAGCTCAAAATGTGAAGAGGGACACCTTTGTACGGTGTTTTAAAAAATAACCAAAACTCATACTTGAGTTAAAGAGATATACTATACACACACATTTTTTTTTTTACATGGACAGTATGCACTGTATACTCTAGGTCAAATATCTATCATCCTAGCCAATTATCTAGCAACTCAAATTATTTTTAAAAAAGGAGTGGAGAAAAATACATGCACTCACTCCTTTATGTACTCACATACTAAGCAGAGTAGTTCTATACCATCAGTGCCTTCTTGACTCAACATACCTCGCTAATCTCTTATTACCACACGGTCAGGTGATTAGATAAAGACATAGCACAAAGACATAACCAGCAGAGTGGTAGAAGTGGCTCAATATATTAACCTGAATAGCTTTTTTCATATACATATTATAAGAGTATCGCATTAACCATTCAGGAATTACAGCCATTTTCCCGCAGTTTTAGAGGCTCAAAGGTATGTCTGTGAAGGTTCAAGGTCATCCAGGTCATCTTAATCTTGGAGTGTTTATTAGGAAGCAACTGGACTTCTTATCTTGTTTTAAGACATTTCGCCTCTCATCCGAAAGGCTTCTTCAGTTCAGAACTGAACAAAATCTGACCAAGGACTTAAAACCACAAGGAGGGTGGACATAATTGGACATACTAGTCTGGGGTAGACAGAGAGACACAGGGGAAACCCATCAATGTAATCACACAGGACAAACATAAATTAAGACGAGACACAAGGAAGAAGAGAACCTTCAAAATAAAACAAGAAATACTGGAAATAAATACAAGTAACAAACAGGGAACACAAGGATTATTTTGAAGAACTCTTAAATTGCTCAGAGTAGACTCATGACACATCAAAGAGTCATGCACTGACCCAAGCCACTTGGCCTCCTCATTTGTGATCAAATGTGCAGAGTCACACATGATCTTCACAGAATAGAGAATGACAAGTGTTGCTTCCAGCACTGCAGTACAGCATCATCAGATATCATTCTGACATTTCGTGTCACCAGTCCGTCTATCTGCACATTCGATATGAAGAAGAAGGCAGAGGGCTTGTTTCTTTGGTTGCCTTTGTGATCATCCACTTAAATTGTCCTTGTTACTCTTTAAGGTCATGCAGTGATGATGAGCTTGGAAGTTGATTCCTTCTTTTTAAGATTGTACCTGATTGTTGATTTGACCACACCTAATGATTTCTCTGATATCTTTTCGAGCCCATGAAAAGGAACTTTGTGTAAAGATGGCTATAATTCCCAAATGGTTAATGCAGTACTCTTGAGATAAAATCAATCAATCAAATCTTTTTGGCAAAATAACATTTTTTGTCACTGTCCAAGTACTTATGGACGTAACTGTATAGCTGGACACACTGACCTTCCGGCCAAAAGAAACTATCCCTTTATCTTTAATTGTAGTGTAAAATGCAGTTTCCTCTGTTGGCACACTGCCTTGTCATTCCTCTTGGCTCACTGCAGACTCTTCATTTCTCTAGGCTTTACTTATTGTTGTTTATATTACCACTTGACTACATATTGCAGATACATTAATCTTAAATTTCATCACAAGAGAGCTCAAACTATATACATTACACTTAAATTTCTAAAATTGAAAAGTAAACTTTCATTTACAGTTTGAAATTTTGTGTGCAGAGTTGCTATCTTACCAAGGCAGACAAATGCATGTCTCTTCTGAGCTCAAGACATAATTTATACATAAACCTGATGAATCATATAATAAAGTATTAAAGAATAATTTTAAATTGTAAAAACATAAGATTTTACAGCTACTCCTCGTACAATGTTATCTTATGGATAAAATTCTCATTATGTCAAATTGGCAGCAAAGCCTAGTGCACTTCCTGGCGACTTGAGGGAGGAAAGAAGGATTAGCATGCATTCATTTGCACGCTCACACGCACTATTATTTCCAACAACATGGATATGTGCAACATGTACACAGGGAGGAGTTTCAATCTCTGCTCAGGACTGCAGCGCTCTCCTTCATCTTAACGTAGTCATTTGCTGATATAAATGTTCCAACTGTCTGATTTTTTTTTTTTTTCATCTTTAAATCTCACATTTTGCAAAATGTGATTGAAACAAGCCTCTTAATTCTTGCTGGGTCATTCTGAAATTCAAATCCAAATCTTTTCTATTGTTTATGGTCTTGTAAGCTTACTAATAAAGCTGACTAATAACATCTCAAGTAGCAACTACAATATCTTACCTGATTCTGACTGACTCTTTCAGGACCACAACCGAGCAGAATATGAGTTCCGGGTGATGCAAAAGACAATGAGAAAGGAATATTCAACTCCAAAGGTAAAATTGATTTAGTTAATATATTCAGTCATATCTGTTGTTACGCATACAAAACTCTGTGACATAGTTAACTGTTCCTGAGAATCGTCAGAAAAGAAGCAGCCAGTAGTTGCTATTACTGTGAAATGATCATATGACTTCATTCCTTGCTAATTAAGTATATGGGGAAAATTTGCATATTGATTTTTTTCCCCCTTTTATAAACCTTCATGGATGTTTTGATGCAAGCTACAGCAGTTTTCTCCTCCCTTGTCTTTGGCAGCATTGCCAGATATGCTACATTACTGCTACCATTGGATCAGTGAAATGATGTTCATACAGGCTCTATCTCTGCTCTCCTCCTTCTTTCTCTTTTGGCTTTATCTACTTTTTTCTAGGAGTTGCCAAAGCGAATCATTCTCCTCCATCCCTCCCTGTCCTCTGCATATCCTTTCTCATGACATCCATGAATCTCCTTTTTGCCTCCTGCCTGGTAGCTCCATCTTGAGCATTCTTCTACCAGTATATTAATTTTCCCTCCTCTGCACATGTCCAAAACCATCTCAATCTGGCCTCTCTAACTTTGTCTCCAAAAAGTCTGACCTGTGCTGTCCCTCTGATGTGTTCATTCCAAAAGACAATCTTTTTTTAACTTTGCCTCCTGTCTTTTGATCATTGCCATCTCCAAGCAAAATAACATTGCTGGTCTCACTACCCTCTTGTAAACCTTTCCTTTAACTTTTGTTGCTACTCTTTTGACACGTCACTCCAGACACTTGACTTCCCCCTGCCTGCACTCACTTCTTTACCTCTTTACTACACTCCCCATTGCTCTGAACAGTCGAAGTACTTAAACTCATGTACCTTTTCCACCTCTACTTCCTGTAACCTCACCGTTCATTCACACATTAGCATCTCTGCCCTCCTCCAATCTCGATTATTTGATTGCCCACTAAAATTTTATGTACTTGGTAAAGTAGGTCACGACTATTCAATATGTGGAAGACTTAAGTCTGTGAAACGTTTGTCAGCCTTAAATAATGAAATCGGTTTCTCACTACGTATAGTATGTGCAGGTTCAGGGTTATCCTGATCGACCATCTATGTTCATGGAAATTTTAGCAGGCGAATATGTGGTCAAGATTGGAAGATAGGAGTACTCAAAGAGGCTGTCTGCACATATATATCAAGGGTAACAATCTAGTTATTATGTCATCAATTGGAATTTGTATCACATCCAACATGGTAAAAAGAATAAAATGTCATGTCTTAATTTTCTGGTTTCAGGTTCAGGTTCAAGTTTCTTTTAGGTCCTATCAATTACTTCAAATATACACCTTCTGTTTTTCCCGTGCATCAAAGCAACTATTTTATCAAGCAGCAGCAACTGAGACCATTTTACCCCAGGTCTCAGCCTTGCATACTGTGCAGGACGCTGCTGGGAGTGTTCAGCCGGAAATAAATACCTATCCCAGCGTCAGAGGCATATAGAGAGAAACAAGTCATTCACACACACTTTCACACCTATGGACATTTAGGTTAACCAATGAACCTAACCCCCCCTTGCAAGTTTTTTGGACTGTGGGAGGAAGCCAGAGTGTCCAGAGAGAGCCCACATAGACACAGGGACAAAGTGTAAACTCCATACAGAAAGGCCCTGACATGGGGATCAAACCCGGGACCTTTTTGCTGTGAGGCAACAGTGCCGACCACTGCACCACTGTGCCACACATGTTATTACTATGTTTGATTCATTTCTATTTTTATATATTTCTATTCATCTTTTGTGCCTGTTGTTGGACTGTATGTAAATGTTTGCGCATGCGCTCTAAACCAGAAAGCAAAACCCTCGATTTAACATTAAGGTATAAAACTGCTCCCATTATTATGTTGTAGAGATTCTGTTTAGTTCAGTCTTTATATTTTCATATGCGTGGTGTTTTTATAAAATGCACCTTACTGATAGGTCAAAAATATCTACAAGCAATGCACTCCTATTATTGTTTTCTCCTTTCTGGTCACAATACTGCTCTCACGAGCAGAAATATCCTGCACGAAAGAATGATTCTTTGTGCATGGATCTGATTTGAGCTCACACGAGCAGAGATATTCTGTGTGTGATTGTTGGTAGTTTTTTGCATACATGGCCCTCTTATTGCACATTGTTTCATTGACAACACAGACCATGGATCCATCAGTGTGGTGAGCATCACATGTGCACTGTGCACACTTTGAATGACAGCTCCCTCATTTGTGTAAGCGAGCAGAGAGAAAGGGAATAGAGGAAAGGAAAAGGAAAATTCAGAAACAAATAGGCTTACAGGGAGTGGAGTAGTCTCCCTTCTTTTGGTTCCTATAATAAAGACTATACATGGCCATTGCAGAAGAGTCATCCACTGAAGTAAAAGCTATTTCAAAGTAGCAGTAAACAAGAACCAAGTAATTAGAACCTTCACTGTAATTTAGTGGCATTTCAGATCCTTTCCAAAAATATGAATACTTAAGTATAGATAAAAATGCACCACGCAGGAGTGTAGGAATAGTACCATAAGAATTTTTTTTCAGGAATATGCGCTAGGAAATGTACAAAGCATTTAGAATGAAGATTCCACATTGTACGCTTTCAGAGTTGAAATGCTCACATAAATTTTTATGCTTTTTATTTTGAACCAAGGTCAAAGTCTATTTTTTATCCAAACACACATACACCTTCAGCTGTCTAACCCAGTTTTTTAATAAGCTTGAATGTGACATGATAGCTTAAAGGAGAATTGTGTGTGTACATCAGCATCCCCGAGGAATTAACAATCAAACTGTGGCAGCAAAAACACATTAGCACACAAACTAAAAAAAATAAATGTGTGTGTGTGTGTGTGTGTGTATTTTGTTTTTTCTTCCAGGGTGAGAAGGTGAAGCTGACATGCACAGACAGACTGCCAGCTTACCTAACTACTGTGGTCATGATGTGCTTCATGGTGAGTATCAGCAGTCCACCTACAGTATTAGAGTATATAATTGAACTTTAAAGAAATAATATGTTTAAATTAACCATAATAAATACCAGATCCATATGACACAACAATGAAGGGCAGGGGGGATCTAGATCATTTTTTTTTCCTTGTGCAAGGGAATATTAAACAAAAACAGCTTTATGTTAGGTTTGTGATTTTCAAATGAGGTTCACATGGTGTGCCAAACGGTGTACTATGCAATTTTGCATTGCTTTTGGTAAACACATATTTTAAGTCAGTGCTTCCTTTACAATTCAATGGTTGACAAAGGGAGAGCAAGCAGCAGTGGTTACGAAATCTGGGGAGTAAATAAAGAGAGGGAATGGTGTTAATGAGAAGGCTCAAGAGAAATAAAGCCTTATTTTCTGACTTTCAGACAGCCATAATGTTCGAAAGCACAAAAACATAGCCACGCCTCTACCAGGCTTTGTGGGGTAATAGGGTACTAAGAATATTTTACAATATGACAGAGCCTGGTCTGTGAAAGTTTTGTAGATAAGGAAAGGACTTTAAATTCTGTCTTGGATTTGATAGGCAGCCAGTGCAGAGAAGCCAACTGAGCATAGTCAGACATCTGTTGCATTGGCGTCACTGTTTTACTGGAAGGATTTTCGACAGTAAAACACTTCCAAATAACCGACATGTTGCGCATCAGTTCTGCTTCGCTGCTCTAAAACAGTATTTGGTAGTGGTAGCAACTTCTGGTGTCAGCTTTTAGAGCAGCAAAGAGGAATTGATTATTCTGGATTTGTAGGTGGCTGGATGCTGGCCATCACTAAACAGCAAAAAGAATTTTTGGGTATCAGATAGTCCATAGAGTCAGTACTCACCAATAGGCTATCGGCATGTTTGGCAGTATCAGGAGTATTTCCGATACGGCTTATCAGAATGGGAGCAACTCTATTCTGAATGCCCTCTTTACAGTTTAATGTGTACTGATTAAATCCCATGATGCTGGGATAGGCTCCAGAGCCCACTCCCCACGAGATAAGAGGTAGAAAATGAATGAATGATTAAATCCCCATATTAAACATTTAAATTGAACTTGAATTAGCTGATGAAAAACTGTTTCCTGGAGCCTTTTTATTCCTAAGTTAGCATGAGTGGGACCAACTTCCACTAAGTAGGTAGGTGTGGACAACGTGGCATGATGCTAAAGTTCATCCAGTAAGCGTTTTAATGTATGTTTACTTTACAACATCTTCCTCACTGATTCTTATTACGAGCAAATTTGGTGTTTTCCTTTTTCCTTGCTTTTAGATCACTGTGACGTTTGCCATAGTCTTCGGAGTCATTCTGTACCGCATCAGTATTAAGGCAGCACTGCACATGAGCTCCAACCCTACACTAGCAAATAACACCAGAGCCACTGTCAAAACCACTGCTGCCATCATCAACCTTATTATCATCATCATCTTAGACGAAATCTACGCTGCTATCGCTCGCTGGCTCACCACACTTGGTAAGAAAAGTTTTGAGAAATGCAATATATATGAAAACACAAAGCTTATATTTCTGTTTGATGCTGGATTAATAAATATGTTGGAGTTCCTATCCAGTCTATTCATCTGAAGAGGGAAAGCTCTGTGCTCACTTTAAATCTCAGTTTAGCAGATGTATTTTTACAGGAGGGATGTTCTAATATCATGGGTCTAACATATTTATATAGAGTCGGGATTTCTTATTGAAGAAGCACCAGATTTGATTTTCAGCATCAAGTACACTCAACTGCTTTTCTTTTACTTTATTATGACCAACAGATTATTATGGCACGTAAGCTTATTGTATATACAGGTGTTCTTGAATCCTGACTGATCATGTTGACAGTACTTTACTTTTAAAGTGTGGCTCGTTTAAGGTAATTTAAGCACCATTCATTTGGTATGAAGATTAAATACTGTACAGTAGTCAACTATAATTGAGCAAACAATTAAATGTTAGGCTGACTTCAATACCCTCATTATGTTATTATTACTTTTTGCTGCTCAGTCAGCGCTCACTCTCTTTTGTCTCCGTCTTTCTCACTGCTGCAACTGCCTCTGTATCACACTTTTTCATTAACATCTACTCTAGAAAAAGACTCGCATACATGTGGAATGGAATACATGGAAATGTGTTCCACATTTAATTTCATAGCATATGCAGCAGTTGTGTGTGTGCACACCGCTGACTCTGCCACCTGTCTGAGAAATACAACACGATTTCTGCCAGCTTTGTGTGGAAATACTTCAAAATAATCTGTATAACGATGAGAGCACGCAACACTGTGAAAGAAGTTTTTAGCTCAATATCATGAACTTAATAGGACCCAGTGAGTTGTTTTAACAAATTTTGTTAGTATCAAGGCTCAGAACAACTGGACTCCAAAAATATATGGGGAAAATTCTCAAAACATTTAAAATAGCTCAGGGTTGGTACACGGGAAGGCAACAACTGGGCAAAAAAAAATTGAAAACGCAACGCAAAAATTCTGCTCAAAAATACAAGTCGCAAGGTCAAAACTTACAATGCTAACGTGTGGAAACTGCTGGAATGGTGACAAGAATGACAAGACGATCTGGCACAGAAAGAAGGAGAAGCACAGCTTAAATACATGATGGGAAATGGAAAACAAACAAGACACAGGTGGTACTGACTACAAGATGGGACGAGTGAACCAGAAGATGGGGATGGACACAAAACACTTATCACAATAAAACAGGAAACAGAACATACATAAAACTAACTAAACACAGACAACCTGACTAACGGGACCTGACAGTTGAATGAAATGAAGTTTTTATGTCCTAGTAATTATGAATACCACCAGCTAATAGAAATTTTAAGTGTAGTAAAGTTTAATCACGCTTGTACGATACAAAGCTTCCAACTCTCAGGCACTGAGCATATGATACGATTTTCCCCCTTTCACATGCTCTCATGCCTCACTCCCTATTTCTCAATCCGTCAAATCTGAAACAGCAACAACTAAAAAACACTTGTGACGTGAAGGAGGCTGGTAAAATCACCAGCAATATTGTTTGGACTTCCTTCAAAATTTTACAGATTAAGAGCCCTGAAGTCAGCTCTGGCCTATCAAGTTTGCCTGACAAGGCTTTTATTTTGAAAGCAAAACCTCCTTTTTGGCAAAACAACAGAAATATTTTGGAAGAATGTGGGCTCATTCAGCTGTCACAAAGGAAATTGTCTCATTCCCTGCTTCTTTCTATACTAACACCACAACACCAAAGTCTGCCTTGTTGTGTGTCATGCTCTCTTTGTATAAGGTTGGTGTAAGGAAACTTTCACCTGCATTATGTGTTCCTGAACTTGTGCACTCTCTGCACGAGCGATTCCCTTTGATATCTTATATCTAACTTTTCTGAAAAGCTGGTAAAGAAAACAGAACGTACAGTAGATGCCAGGTTTTGACCAGAATGGGCCCCTTTACACCTGGCATTAAAATTTGTTTTTGGTGATTGTATTGCAATGGTGTATGAACATATATGTTTACACCTTGTAATAACATGTGTCTGTATGGAGATCTGATCACTATCCGAACACACTCTTCCCCTGAACAAGCAATGCAGCAGGTGACACCATCTTATATTCTTCTGTGCACCGCTTTAACGAAAACAACAGCTGATCCTGCAAAGAACTGTGTGGCCATCGTTCTCAAGGGGTTATTAGAGCCTAAGCATGAAGCATTGAGGACCCTCTTGAAACTGAAGGAATTTTTCTGAATGAATCGCATTTTTAAGGGCTTTCCCATACTTGAAAACTCATGAAATTTTGCTCATACATCGAAAATTTACATATGGAAGTTTCAGCTGATGGGCTTGGCACTGTAACTTGAACTGACTATAAGTATACGGATGGCTGCAGGGTGGGACACATCCATTACTTGAAGTTTTTCAGGCCATGTAGAATGGAGTTATGACAATTTTCACAGCGAATAATTGAAATTCATCATCCTGCCACGGCCATTAATGAAAACTCAGGAATTTGATCAATTTTCATTCTCAACATGTGAGTATTGTCCAGCCCAAATTTGAAGTCAATTGGATGAAATCTCTAGGAGGAGTTCACAAAAGTACAACATGTAAAAATTGCTCAAAATGGCTGCAAAATTCAAAATAGCCAACTTCCTGTTTGCTTTATGTCATGGTACCCAAGACTTGTTTGTGTGTCTGTGTCAAGTCTTCATGTGTACCAACTTTCATACTAGTCAGTGAAAGCAGAAAGAGGGGCTGTAGATTAAGGGGCGTGGCCAAGTCATTTAGCTAATTTAGATAATTTTCGCCAGAACTGATTTGTTTGCAAAGTTTCATGAGTTTTTAAGCATAGGAAAGCCCTCAACAATGCAATTAATGTAAATAAATAATAACAATACTGTATTTCCTTTAGTTTAAAGAGAGTCCTAAAGCATAATTTGCTGTATCTCTCTAGGAGACATTTCAAGATCCTAGAAATATTTGTCATGATACAATACATATTATTTTTGACACCACCATAAATGTCTTTAGATACACTAGTAGTTAAATTCATTTGCATATGAGGAGTCACATTTTGTGTCTATTTTTTTAGAGGTGCCAAAGACTGACAAGAGCTTTGAAGAGCGACTCATCTTCAAAACCTTCATCCTAAAATTTGTTAATGCCTTCACACCAATTGTCTACTTGGCCTTTTTCAGGGGCAGGTAAAGCAACAACTTTTTCATCTTTTTTGTGCATTTTCATGTTTTTGTCAAATTACTGTGGCTCATTAGTAAATCATATCTGTGTCACTGCTGTCACACTTTTACCCGAGCAATATGCATAACCATGAGTACATTTGTATTGTGTTCTGTTTTCTTTACACACCAGTCAGCCATAAAATTAACACCAAAACCCTTGATCCTCAATGCATGCTAAAATATAGATATGTTTTTATAATTCCCCGGATACAAATCTGACTATGTATCCATGGGACTGAAAAATTATGATCTGTGGAGATCCCATTTTAGTAACAATAATGATTATGATACATTCTATTTTAGGATTTTTTTCAAGACATTCAAGGACACCTTCAAAATAGAACAACACCCTAAAACAATAAAATATCCCAAGAGAGTAATAACAGTAGGCATTAATAAACTAATTAGAAATTGAAAAAAGTGTGTAAAATTAAAGATCGGTAAAAGGAAGTATTCATAAAGAAGTTCTTTAAAGGTGTGTTTTATGGGGGAAATTGGTTAGGTTATGGAGAGCCTTGAAGATAGGAGGAATAATGGAGTTCTATGGAGGAGTGGGGGGTGGATGATCTGAATTCTGGATCAGCTGAGGTTTATGGAGGAACTTGAGTAGAAGACCAGAGAAGAAAGAGTTGCAATAATCAATATGGGAGGTACCAGGGCATTGATGAGAATGGTAGTGCTTGTTAATATGAGAGATTATCTAATACGGTTGATGTTGCATAGATGGAAATATATAGATTGAGTGCTTCAAAAGTGTGCTGTCAAGGATGACTCCCAGGCTCCTGACTTAGGAGAGGGAGTAACTATGGAAGTGTCGATGGTAAGTGCAAAACTGTCAGATTTGGCCAGTGTGGATTTGGAGCCAGTGAGGAGAACCTAAGTTTTATTGCTGGTGGGTTTTAGAAAGTTATGAAAGAACCAGGATTTATTTCACAGAGAGAGTAAGAGAGGGAGGATGATGGAAGAGTAGAGTTAGGCTTGGTGGTGCTTGTCACTGTCATAACTGTGAAAATGGATATTGAATTTTTTTGAAAATATGACTGAGCGGGAGGAGGTACAATAAATAATGAAAAGTAGAGGACTGAATTTGTCTGTTGTGGGATCCACTCTCATGGAGGTGTGTGACTGCCAGCAGCATGGGGTGATGCTTGGTCTTCAAGGCTGTTCAGGACACATGGTATGTGTGTCAAGTGGCATCCACGTGAATGCCAAGATCAAGGTTTTGGTATTAGAACTTTGCATGGTAGTGAGGTGGTCAATGTTATTCACTTCAACTGACAGTGATGTTAATTTTATGTCTGAATGATTTATTGTGACCATGATCATCATGCACACACTTCTTTTGCTCATCTCCAAATGCGATTGATGTGGTTGTGTTTGGTTCACAGGCTTGTTGGGCGCCCTGGAAAGTACCTATATGTTGTCAGACCTCACAGAATGGAAGAGGTAATTCACACTGAAAATACTTGAAAGATTTAGATTGTTGTTATCGCATATTTTCTTAATGTTAACATTTCCCTCGAAAAGACTCCAAAACCTGTGTGTGCTAGTTACTCGGCACATACACCCACGCCGATTCCTTCCTGTTGAGGATATGAATTTTAGAAATATACTGTACAGTGTATACTCCATATAATACCAGTATAGCACAAACACAAGGCGTTATCGAAGCTTTTTTTGGGACAGTCGATAAAAGAGGTGTGATGTATGTATATAATGTACATATATATATATATACATACATACTATGGGAACCAGCAACATGTATTTACTTAATCTGATTTTAGTTACTAAAATGATTGGGCATTAAGATGATGAAGATGATAAGCTGATTAAATATTGTAAAATTTACACCACACATCACACTCTTCACCGTTATCGCCGTACCTCATAATATATTGTTCTGACTGTATTCTTTAATGACATTATATTTTTGTGTGATAAATAAATACAAGTTTTTTTGCATTGTTGGCAGCAATTTTGTTAATTGCTTCATTTTTTCCCACAGGTTGACTTGTGGTAAATGTAAATGTCCTGTATTTATATAGCACTTTTCTATTCATTGTGGACCACTCAAAGCGCTTTTACGCTACAGGTTCTGCATTGTTGATGGCAGGTAGCATTGTTGGTGCCACCTGCTCATCAGGAGCGTTAACCATTCACACACACTCATACACTGATAGCACTGGACGACCGCTCTACCATCTGAGCCACAGCCGCCTCGGTAGTGGTTGGCACAGCACAGTGTGTGATGGATAGGCTCAGAAATAATCGAGTTGAACAACGGTTTATCAGTGCCAAAATCTATTTCAGATGAATAACCACTTGAAATAAGTATTGAATCAATTTAAATAATTAGTAAGGAATAATGTTAAAATAAATTGCCATTTGTGAATAAATAATTCCTCTAAATATCTTCAACGTAGATAAATTTTAGATAACTATTTACATATAAAAATTAATTTCCATTTGTGAATCAATAAAAACCCCAAATAGCTTACAACGAAAAAAAATTGTATATATTTTCAACACAAACACAACATCCCTGCTAGCTTTTAATGAGGTAAAAGTAAAATAATAAAAATACACTTAACCGTGACTGTCACGGTTAATTCTTCTTCACAGAGATTTTTACAACACAAGCTTTCCCTTATGTCCCCCTCTGTTTTTACTGCCTCTTTAATGCTAATGTTACTGGAATAGGGTAGTCGAATTCTATATACATCCTACCTGTGATGCTACATGGCCAGTTTTACTCTGAATTTGACATAATGTTGCCTAATCAATCACCAATCAATCAGATGGGTCACACATGTCTTGCTTGTGTTTTGAATTGAGAAAGGCTCCACTCATTGATCCAGTGGCCTTTTTTTCTCCCCAGCACGGAGGAGATACAGGGCTGGCTTTGCAAAAATAGTGTTGATTATGAAATGGCAATTGCGCGTATTGCTTGAAAGAAGAAAAAAAGAAAGAAAAAAAATTTGGATTTTATCTGGCTAGGGAGGTTGCTAGGTCCAATTAACACTGTACTTGTTGGCTCCACTCTTCTATCCTTGTATCTTCTCAACGCCTCCTTCATGTGCATCTAGGAGGGGAGGGACTTTTAAGAGAAAAGGATGCAACAGATAATCAGTGCAATTTCCTTTAATTTTCTAACACTTGTTCTCACTCTCTTCCTACAGTGTGCCCATGCAGGCTGCCTCATGGAGCTGTGCATCCAGTTGTGCATCACCATGCTTGGCAAGCAGCTTATTCAAAACAACCTCTTTGAGATTGGCATACCGTGAGTGCAGATCTTCAGCTACACCATACATTTTCCCATGACAGTGATACACAGACCATTTAGGAATTACAGCCATTTTATGCAGAGTACCTCCATTTTCAGGGACCCATAATTATTTGGACAAACTAACATCATTGTAAATATACCTGTATTTTTTAATACTTAAATGATAATCCTTTACAGTCAATGACTGCCTGAAGTCTGGAGCCCATGGACATCACCAAATTCGGAGTTTTCTCCTTGGAGATGCTTCACTAGCCCTTCACTGCAGCCATTTTCAGTTTATTGCTTGTTTGTAGCTGCCTTCAGTTTTAGACACAACACTATTCTGTACCAAAAAAAACAATCCTGAAGGAAGTTGCGGCATTGACAGATTTTTTTTCAGTTCAACTGAAATACAGTACATGCTTTATTCTGTTAGCTGAACGAGTGAGTGATAACAAAGTACGAAAAAGGATTCATGTGCAATGACATACGGATCAAAGATCACATGGGGACAAGGTTTTTAGAAGGATTTTGGAAATAATTGTTCTCTCTCTCTAAAACATTCATATTTACATTCCATGTGACATATGTTTTTAAAGATACTATTAGAGAAGCTTAACCTGGTAAACCTGTATGGCCCTAATGTAGATGACCCAAGGTTTTATGAAGATTTGTTCCTCGCTCTCTCAACACTCCTGGGACATTATATAATTGCTGGGGATTTCAACTGTACCCTAAACCCTAGTATGGACAGATCCACGGGAGTAGACCAGTCACATAACAACTGCAGAATAAGTATTCAGAGATTTATAAAAGATTTTAGACTGCAAGATATTTGGAGAGAGTTACAGCAACATACTAAGGCCTACTCTTGTTCCTTGGCAACATTTCAGACATATTCACAACTTTCTGATTTCCTACTTCTAATTTTTTTTTTTTTAATTTCAGACAATGCACAGTGTTGCTAAGTATATAGGGATGAAAAAATAACAAATGACCCATTCAGATGGCGATCCCAGCATAAATGGCTGCAAGAAGAAGAGTTTGTTAAATATATTGGTAAACAGATAGATGAGTTTTCCGCATAAATACTAACCAAACATCAGCATGCACAAGGTGGGAAGCTTTTCTTTGAGGGCATATTATTAGCTACACAGGCTCCAAATCTAAAAAGGCAAGGCAGAACAAATTGCAACTGGAAAAGAAAATAAAATATATTCAAGAAAATGTATACAAAAAAGTGATCCAAAGATGGAAAAGGAGTTGCTGCTTCTAAGATCTGAAAATAATAAACAGTCTACGTTTCAGAGCAGCTTCCAGCTTTTTAAGATTATAGCAAAAATTCTATGAACAAGGTGATAGAGTTGTAAAAATGTTGGCATGGCAGATTAAACAATTGGAAACAAAAACAAAAAAAACAAAACAATTACATTAATCATAACAAATGACAGAACACTAGTAGACCCAAAGGAAATTAATGACGCCTTTAGAGACTATCATGAGAAATTATATGGTGCACGAGAAAATGTTAATTTAAATGACTTGAATCAATTTTTGAATAGGCTAAATATTCCAGTTATTTCGAGTGACGACAGAACAGATTTAGGACAAGGAATAAATAAAGACGAGATTGGACATACAATTGATGGAATGAAAAATGGTAAACGGGCAGGACCATATGGTCTTCCAGTTGACCTTTATAAAAAAAATTAAGGATAAACTGCTCACATGTCTTTTAGATATGTTTACGGAGGTTTTCAAAAAAGACAATCTTCCACCTACCATGCGCTGAGCCTTAATTACTCTGCTACCAAAGCCTAGCAAGCCCTCTAATAAACGTGAGAACCTTCGACCCATCAGTTTACAAAATTCTGATCTCAAGATCATCAGCAGGCTACTACCAAGACAGCTTGAAAAAATATTACCAGGCATAATTAATTGGGATCAAAATGGATTTGTTACTAGAAGGCTAGGCTCACATAATGTAAGAAGGGTACTGAACGGTACGAACTTCAAAAAAGTTATCCCAGATACTGCGCTCCTATCTCTGGATGCAGAAAAGTTCTTCGATAGGATTGAATGGCTCTATCTTTTTAATGTGTTGGAAAGGTTTGGATGTAGAAACAATTTTATAAAGTGGGTCAAGATATTATATAGGAACACAACATCAGAAATTATAACAAACAGGAATATTTCAAAGCCAATTAAAACTAAGGAAGGATGTCAGCAGGGATGTCCTCTTTTCACCCCTACTATTTACATTAGGAATTTAGCCATTTGCTGCTGCTATACGCTCACTCACAACTTTTTGGAATTTCAATAGGGCTAACTAAGCATTGAATTTCATTTGTTGCTGATGATGTCATCTTATTTTTGTCAAAACTAAGGTCAATTCCGGCAGTGTTAGAGTTATATTCCAATATTCCAAAAATGAATCTATTAGCAAAGTTTCTGTACGCATTTCAAAATATACCTCTGCCACCTCCTCCAGGACTCTTCACATGGATTAATAAAACTTTAGTTGTCTTTTTATGGAACAAAAGAAGGACTAGATTTTGTCTCTCTCTAATGTACTTACCATTCGGCCGGGGTGGCCTGAGGTGTCCAAATTTTGATTGGTATTACTGGGCTGCACAACTGAGGTCTATTATGTTCTACTTCTCAAACAAAATATTAACGCATTGGGTAGAAATTGAGTCTTATAATTTAGAATTACCTATTCCCTCATTTATGTACTCTGACACAGAGAGACAACTGCAGAAACAAACTAAAAATCCAATCCTGAAGCACATCATAAATGTCTGGTATAATGTTAGAAAATTCTTAAAAGAACCATCCTCATTATCACAGTTTAGCCCGATATGGGGTAATCAGCTCTTTTTACCAGGAAGACCAAATGCAAAATTCAAGACATGGGCACTCAGAGGGCTTAAAACAATTAATGCTCTTTACTTGCCAGAATCCAATGTCTTTGTGTCTTTTTGGGAATCTAAATTCAAAAAAACATTATTTTGAATATCTTCAATTGAGGAATTTTGTGAAAGCAAATCAAAATAATCTTTACAAACCTCCCCAGCCATCTCTGGAAAAAATGATGACAAAGAATAATTTGAGAAAGGGAAATTCTATATGACGCTGATATTAAATGCTTCAGAGACGTTGCATAAAGAATGAATGTCCTGGAATGAAGACTTGGTTAAGTCAGGTGCTGTCTAGCCTTCCGTTAGAAAAAATAATGTACATTCAGAAAACCAAACAATAGGTATTTGACAAAATTTGGAGACCCTTCATTGACTATGGACCTAATGGAAAATCCATTTGACAACTGAGTTTATTAACATTGCAAACCCAAAACCTATGTAAATATGCATACTCGTTCACTCTGTCTTGTTCCATAACTCTTGTTTTTAATTGAATAAGAGAAACTCTGTTAATTTTTATTATTATTATTAGTTTGTTTGTTTAGTTACTGTTCTTTTTATCTGTTTATAACACCATATGTTACAGTCATGCAAATGATAGTAAGATTTGATTGATATTAATACTGTATTTTCATAGTTCTAATCTTCAATAAAAATATTATGTTAAAAAAATGCATATTTGATTTAATGTTCAGATATTCAACAAGTAATGGACTTCCCTTTTAAGAGTTATAGTCTAGATAAGTCCAGGAATGGAATAAGATCTGCACTTTTGGTTTTGGTATTTTATATTTTCTGTTGTCTTCAGGCTTGTGTTTTAGTAGTGCATTCAGTGCATGTTTCAAATAGGCTCTTCCAAATATTGGTTGGAACTCTGTAGGGTAATTTAAAGAATACTACAGTCAAATTATGCTTATATAACATTACTTAAATCACATTAGCCTAACATTTAAAAGAAACAATAAATAAGAAAGGCTTGTGTACCAAATCTTTTCATGTGCTGTTTACGTCACTGGTATGTGCAGGAAGCTGAAGAAACTGCTCAGGAGGAGGAAGTCCGATTTGGACTCAAAGAGAGAAGAGGAGCTGAACAAAAACCTGCAGTGTCATGAGAAAGACCACTTCCTGGGTCCTTTTGTCGGTCTCAGTCCGGAGTATATGGAGATGAGTGAGTCTTAACACGACAGCTGTAAACCCATGCACAAACATACAGTATACAAGACTTCTGCTCTTTTGTGTCTTTAAGTCTCTGCATGTGATTATGGCCCAAAGCAGTCTATCTGTTGCATACACATGACAATATTTCAGGAATACCTTGAGGAAATTTTATCAGATTTGGCATGGAATGTTCACTTTGAGTACAAGACTACTAAGCTCAAAGAACTTTGTGACCTAACTTTGTAAACCTTAAATACATTTTTTGCCATAACTCAAGAATTTTTAAGTTAAATTGCTGTAGATTTTTCTGGCATTTTCTACAATTTTATATGATTTGAAAGGTCAGCTTCCTTATTGCATAATACTATTCTGGAGAAACACTTTACAGGCTGTAGAGTAACTAAAGAACAAAAGAGAAATTGTGACCATATCAAAAACTTGGTTGGATACTATCTTTAGTTCCTAAGTTGAAACAATTAATTCCAAGTGTCTTTTGTACTGCCAAGTTGAATTAGATGAAGGACGTAAGAAAGTCATTCAAAGTAATAAAGTAATTCATTTTCATTTCTTTAGGTTATTGAAAGTCAGAGTTGGACTTAGTTATTTAAAAAATTAAAAATGTTAATAAAAATACAGTTTCTTATTACACAGGATGTCAGTCATTGATGTGCAAACCCTCAAGCTGGATCATATCTTGTGCATGCCTGTAAGTGTTTGTTTAATAAATATAATACTAATTAATAGATTAAATCTTAAAATGTGGCTACTCAGAGCTCATGGCTATGGTGGCTGTGTAATTTCTCTTTCAATATCTAAATTTTCAAGCACTTGATCCATGCATTCTTGTTGAGAGAATAATTAATTAATTATAACTAAACGTCCAAATATTACCTAACAGAAGGGAACCCTCTTGCCGTTCTAGGAATTTAAGGCCTACAAAACATAATGTTTGAATTTGCATTTATTTGTTATTAGATTGTTTGTGTTAATGAAAATGATAATTAATACCTTTGAGATCTTTAAACACTTGGAATCATTTCCAAATATCCTGATAAGATTTATCTGGCTCAGTGACCACTTTTAAATCTCTCTTTTTATTAAAAAAAATATATAATTACGAAAAGCTTTAAATCGTTAAGGCAGAAATTTAGTCCATGGAGGGAACCAGCAACTGCAGTCTTTCATACATTTCTTTGTTTAATTTTTCTGTCATTTATTTTCTTTGTCATTCTGTTGTTGATATAATCTTCCCAGGGGATGCTCTTGAGAAACTCATCACATTTTTCAGTGAGTGAGTGTTTTCAGCTCAGTGAGCCGACAAAAAAAAAATATGAGAGCAACTGACAACTAATGTTCATGAAAATTTGTGCTGGAAATTAATGAAAACGATTGTGCTGTACTGCAAATTTGTATTAAAAGACTTTGGATTCCCTTTGAAAGAAAACCTTGAAAGTATAGAGAAAGAACCTGTTGAGGACTGGTGCAAATTTGCAATTGCTACCAAATACTACTAACAGCCTATGTACAGTTGTGTAGTTATTCTCAAATTGCACAACAGGATAAAATAAAATAAAAAAAGACAATAAATTCAAAAAGTTAAACTTTCATTGATTCTGTATTTGATGTACGTGGAGTGAAGGGTTTTTTTTTTTCTAATATTTAGATTTTTTTTTTAGCTCGGGGTAATGATTATTGGTCTTGAAATTATAAAACTCTTGACTCCAATGACTGTAGAATATACAATATTATATAGTCAATTTCTAAAATAACTGTTGAAAAATCACAATTTTTGTAGACGCACCAGTACTTTGCTGGTCGCAATGTAAGCAGAGAAACCTATATTGATATATGAATAGCCCTGTAGGTTGACCTGTGTTCCCTTTTGTGTTGAAACGTTTTCAAAGTTTAGATTCATTCTAGTTATTGCAGTGTTGAAGCTCCAGTCACTGTCAAATAGATAAAACTCTTTCACCACCCCATAAACAGCATGCAGTTAAGATCTGTTCCAGCGGTAAATACTTTCCATTATTTGATAATTATTAAATTGTATGCACATTGTAGAAAATATTACATAAATCTACATTTTTTATCTCTGTTTTCAATAGCAGCCGGGGTAAATTTATTTTATGTGTTTATTGAATTTGGACAGTGCACATGAATCCAATATGTACAAAATGTAACACTTATTTATGATGTTGCAATAATGAAAATGCATGGGTTTCCTATTAAGAAGTCTGACTGCTTCCTTGAAGAGAGACTTTATGGGTTTTAAAAAGCTTGTTGTAGTGTGCAACCTAGTTGTACAGAAGTAGGTTATGTGAAAGAAACCGTTGCATGGATATAGGTAAATGGCCTAATTAAGGCGAGTGTGAAAATAGCTAAGCATAGCCTACAAATAGCTCATTACTAGGGATGTTGGCTGGTCAGTTCAAGCAATCTGTCTAAAATGTAATTTTCAGTTGTTTACATTTATATACACTAGTAAAGTGATATGATTGGGTGATGATATTTATGACTGTTAAGCACCATAGAAGACAAAATCAGGGTGGCTGGGTACATGGGTGGCCTCATGAGATTTGCTCATTTTACAGGGACAGGCTGCTCTCAGCTAACTAAGACTGTCTTTCACCTCACTGTGGTATCTGCAAAGAGAGTTGGTTAGGTTTTGCCAGTGGGTTTGAAGTTACCAGGTGGCTCAACCCCATATTTCTGTTTTAAGGTGTTTTTAGCTTTTCATGTCAATATGTGTAGTTCTACAGTCATCGGTAGAGGAAATACGTACATCCCGTTATCAGGCTATCAGACTCTGATATAGTAGTTACATATATCAGCAATTTTTGAGCTGTTATTGATGGATTATGTAACTAAACTATTTTGCTATTTGTTATGGTTCATGCAGAAAGGTTGTATAGTGTTTATACATAGTTTTTGAAACAAGGTTGGTACAATAACACAAGCATACAGTGTTAGGGGCCACCAGGGTTTATATGAGTATCACTCAAGTTGGAGTGTCTTCACTTCTTAGGGTATCTTAAAGGGTGTTCCATTGAATAACTCTGCTCCTACTATTTGGGCTTCTTCCTGTGTCTTTGACCATTTCTACAGGTTAACATGACCTCGCCTCTTTCCGTGGCAACAGTAGTTTTGTTTGCTTCTTCAGTCAGCAAGGCTGAGTTAACATAGATGAAGAGTCAAGAATGTTTATTGTTACTCAGAGTCCTGAGAAGTAAATTCTGTAGACGATAGCTGAGTGCCAGTAAACTTCAACTGGTAGGTACAGTAGTTCACGTCACCAAGGGCACACATGACTTTGTTGCACAAAGTCACATCTCAACCTTGTACAGGTAGTGCACATCCTGGTATTACATGCTGTGTTATGGTCACTGAAAATTCATACAAACTCTCTTCTGGCATCTTCTATAAATCTCTTGCTCCAACAAAAGGAAAGTGAAATAATTAATAAAACTTTGAAAAATCAACAATTCCACACATGTAAATCTTAGTGAGAGTAAAGAATAAATTTCTGTTTCTTTAGAATATACACCAGGATTCAATGTTAATGTGTTTGTTTCACTTGTACAGATGGTGAAGTGGGTCAGAAATGTACTTGCTCAAAGTCAAATTCACTTGCATGTGAACTTTGTTCACCCACAAACAGATGTATCGCTGTTAACCTTTTTGTCTGTAAACATTTGATGTCTAACTGCAAACTTTTGTGCAATTGTGTATGTCCTTACATGTAATCAAAGTCAATTCTGCAATCTTTTTTAATTGTTAGTTATGAAACATTTACATATTTTTATATATTTATGCACAAAATTTCACATATTCAAATATGATACACAGCTGTAATATTTTTGGCCCTATATTGAATCAGGTAACTAATAACACAAATAAACCTTATGCTCAAAAGGATTAGGGGTACCCCAGGGTCTTGTGTTTTGACTTTTTATCCTCAAATAAAGTTAGTTGGTATAGTTTGGTATAGCAGGTTATAAAAAGTAGTATTTGTGTGTGCTTTAGAAATACATTGTGAACCTTATTAAGTGATATGTGAATTCTTTTTACATTTATATATAACAACAAATATTTGTGTTTGTATTGATAAATATATTATTTACATATAAATCCCAAAATGCAATTGTGGATAGTCTAATTCCATAGTCCAGGCCCTCTTGAAAATGTAGATTGTGAAGCACAAAATACGACAACAGAAACTGTCAAGCAACTTGAGATATACATCAAGCAATATGGAAAAGAATTTCACTTTCTATACTTCAACAACTAGTGTATTTAGTTCCCAGACACTTACTGAGTGTTGTTAGAAGAAAAGTTGATGTAACACAGTGGTAGACATGCTCCTCCTGTCTGTAACATTTTTGGAACGTGTTGCATCAAATCCAGAATTTGTGTATATTTCCCCCCCAAAAATAAAGGTAATCAGTTTGAACATTAAGCATCTTGTCTTTGTGCTGGATTCAATTGAATATAGGTTAAAAAGGATTTGCAAATCACTGTACTTTGTTTTTATTCACTTTTTACACTATGCCCCAACTTGTCTGGAAATGGGTTTTTATGTTTTTGTATGTTTTTACTCTTGTTTGTTTCTTTAGTTATCCAGTTTGGGATGGTGACTCTGTTTGTGGCTTCCTTCCCTCTGGCTCCACTCTTCGCACTACTGAATAACATCATAGAAATTCGCTTGGATGCCAAGAAGTTTGTTATGGAAATGCGCAGACCGATTGCAGCTAAAGCCAAAGACATTGGTAGGTTTCCACTTCACTAAATAAAAAGAGAGAAAGATTACCAAGCCATTATGCTGTGTTTATTCCCCTTGGAGTTTTTAACTACAGTATTAAATAGGGTGAAAAATATCAGCGAGACGGAGGAAGACAGAGTAGATATGCTTTATCAACATAATCTTCACACTGATGTTCATCTCACTGTGTGTGGGCTGTCAGCAATACAAATACACTAAGAAAAAACAAACCATCTCCTCAAGTGTTCACTCGCATAAAGTTCTTGATGTCCTCACTGACAGAGTCAAGGAGATGTCCCTCCTGTATCAACGAGCTATCAAAAGATTAAACCTTACAAACTCCACTGTAACAGATGGAACATAAATTCTGCAGCTCTCATCCTGAGTGTGAATGTATTTTAAAGTTCTGTTTATCCAAAATGATTAAAATTCCTTTTGTGTCACTATGTCTGTATTTGGTCCCCAACACTTGCTGTACATTGGAATTGCATTGGGATGGTATCTCTTCACAGCCAGTATGCAGTATGCTAACCCTAACCCAAAAACAAACTTTGACATTGAAAAAAATAAATCTATCATCTAATTGATGGTGCAAACAATCAAAATGAATTTGAATTTGGTAATTTTACCAAATCTGGACCAAATTTTACTTTAAATCTAGATAATCTTAATTAGCATAGCATGTATCAAAACTGTTTAAAATCCTTAGAGATATTGAATGAAGAGTAAAGTAAAATTACGGTACAAAGTTACAAATGACAGCCACATGAAGAACAATTATAGAGATATGCAAGTTTATTATTGACTTTAAGAGAACTCACAGACCAATTTCAACAGAGAGCCTGTTTCAGATTTTGGAGTCCTGTCACCATATGCATATCTTTTAGTCTTAAATCAGGGGACTACTAATCGAATTTTACTGCAAAATCTGAGTTTGAGTACACATTAGAGCTTGACCAATAAAACGGTTAATTGATATTCTAAAAGTAGAAGAAAGAGCCCATACCTCTGCCATTGGTCTTTATATGACACCAGTTTTCAAACCTTTTCATGTCAATGGCCCCTAAACACAATTTAGTCCATACACCAACAATTCTTCAGATTTGTCTATGTGATTTTTCTTTAGATGTTTTATTACAGAAGGTGTATGAAAAATGACTAAAATACCTTGACATTAGGTCAGTGTTCGTGGAATTATAATGAACATAAGTAATTCCTCTTTTTACTGTGTAATCATATTTCCTGACCCAGTAAAAATATGTGGTGGTATCTATGAGACATGTGTGTTCTACATTTTCTTCTTCTAATTGTTATTAAGTTGCTGCACTGGAGATGTGAGACCTAAAATACTGCTCAGCAGTAATGTCAAAGCGCTTAATTACCACAACTATTTCGATCACTGATATGTGCCATCTAGAAAAGGCTGGTTACTTAAATGTTGCAGCTGCTGTTTTCACTGTAATGGCAGTTACTGTGTCTTTCTGCAGGAATCTGGTACAATCTCTTGAGAGGCCTCAGCAAGGTAGCAGTCATTGTTAATGTAAGTCTTATATCTTTATAGCCGCTGTAAAGATGTTCTTCCAAAGCACACCTGGGTGGGTCTGAAATGCTCTGACATATAGTTGAAAAATCAACATGAATTACATAGTGTTAAGTAGGGCTCACCTTATAGAGCTCATTTCTTAAGAATCCAGAAATCAAGAAGGAGTCCTAACCTGGTTGTTTCGTTTCGTGAAGACATGAAAATGATAAGTAGTTTTCTGTTTCCCAGGCATTTGTCATCGCTTTTACATCTGACTTCATCCCACGGCTGGTCTATCAGTACATGTACAGCCCTGATGGAACAATGCATGGCTTCGTCAATCACGCTCTGTCCTACTTTAATGTCAGTGACTTTGAACAAGACACAGATCCTCTTCAGCCAATGCAACTGGGCTACAAGGTGGAAGTATGCAGGTAAGGTTTCAGTTTACAGAAAGTTCATTTAGGAATCTGTCAAATAGTAAAAAACATTAAATGAAATTGTTTAATTTTTTCTATTCTAAGTTCTAGTTTTCTTGAGACTCTTTGTCTTTCTGTCTCCAGATATAAGGACTACAGAGAGCCCCCATGGTCCGGCACACCATATGAGCTTTCTAAGGAGTTTTGGGTCATTCTGGCTGCTCGCCTAACTTTTGTCATTGTCTTTCAGGTTTGTAACAAAACTCAGATATCAATTTCAAAGGCTAAATACTAAAGGAACAGGAAGACATGAAAAGAATATGAATTAAATAACACAATTACATGTAAACAAGTCATCTATTTTTGATGAATTTATAGCCTCTTAAAGAGATAAAAGTTAATCAACTGAGTGGAAAGGTAATCTCTTTACACTTGAATGTGATAATGTCTTTGAGGGAAAAGCTTCAACATGCCGCTCTGCTTCTCCCCATTCATTTAAAGTTTTGTCATTGATTACAATAACAGGCACTAGGTACATCTAACTCTAGATTAGCCGCAGAATCCACAAAATATTTTCATTTTCAAGGTCTTGACTTTAACTTGACCAGGTTTGAGTTCATACCGAAAATCCCCTGAGAAGAGTTTGCAAAAGTATAATGTGGGTGAACTCGCTCAAGCACAAAATTCAAAATGGCCGCCTTCCTAATGAGTTAAGGTCATTACTCCTTGAGACTTTTTTGTACCACTTCGGCTGCAACAAGTCTGCCAATTTTCATACCTCTACATCAACATGACTGCAGAGGCTACTTCGTTGACTTTTTCTATGGGGCACTGTGCATTCATTTTGCCATGCCCATGGGCGAGACCACTGTGAGACCTTCAGGGCTGGACTCTTAACCATCTTGGAAAGTTTGGCACTGATTTTAGTCTGTACAGTGGAGTTATAGTTTGTTAATCATTTTCAAACATCGTCATTCAGCACACTGTCACAGGAAGTCAGTTTGACAAAAACTCACAATATTGAAAGCACTGAATCATCAACATGTCAGGTTGTTCCTAACATTTTAGCTCTATCTGTTGAAGCAACTAGGAGAAGTACATGAAAGTGTAAATTTTGTGATTTTCTGTTGCCAGTAGGTGGTGCTATAATTTGAACTTAATATAAGGGTGAAACAGTTATCCATCACATGAAGTTTCATCCCGATCGGACCATGCAGAAAGTAGTTATAAAAATTTGATTTTTAACAGCCAATGTTTGAAATTTACGTCCTTCCACAGCCTTGCCCATTAACAAAAACTCAAAATTTTGATAATTTTTATCCCTCACTTGCAAAGATTTTCCAAGCCAAATTTTAAGTCAAATAATAGATGGAGTTTGCAAAAGTACAACCTGTGCAAATTGCTCAAAATGGGCAACTTTCTGTTTGATTTAGGTCATGGCACCAAGAGACTTTTTTGTGCGTCTAGGTCAGTTCTACTTCTCTACCAACTTTCATACTTGTCGGTGAAAGTGGGACAAGGGGCTGCAGTTTAAGGGGCATAGTCAAGTCAATTAACCACACCAATAAACCAAACCTTTACCCTACGTACATTTTCACCTGGACCGATGCAGGTGCAGTTTCATGAGTTTTCGAGCATGGAAAAGGCCTCAAATTGTGCATCATTTGGAGAAATAATAAAAATAATAATAATATTTCCTTCAGATTCAAGGCTCTAATTGCAACATAAAACAGGACATAGCACAACAAACGAGAAACTAAACAAACAATGGAACAATAAAGTCTGAAATGTAATGATTCCCAATCATTCACAATGCCATTTTTTTTCCTTTGTTTTAATGAAATACAAAACAACACAAAAACTTTGTCAGAACTTTGATTAAGGTCTATTTTTGTCCAAATGATAAAATATTTTTGTTTTTAC